>CALNXK010000105.1:280000-292500 GCA_942486035.1 Porites lobata | reverse complement strand
AACTCCAAGTTACTTCCCGTAACTCATTCATTCTAAGAGTCAATAATTATGCAATAATCTACTTAATTGATTTATTACAATCCTTTGATTATCTGGATAAAAGCTATGGATTGACCATTCAAATTTCAGACCTCTGGTCTCACTAAAAGGTACCTGCCCCGCTTTGCTGCATGTAAATGTAAGAGAAAAACCATTGTGTATACCCTTGATAAGACTGTGCCCTAAGAAAAATTAAAGAGAGCCCAGTGCTCTGAACCTGTGAAATCCTTTCCTGCTCTCCAGTACCCCTCTCACTCCCTTTCCTCCTTGAGTTCCAGCCCCCTGTCCTCCCCCCAAAATGTGTTCCTTACACAAGATCACCAAGGGTGGAACACAACCAAAGTAGAAGAACTCTCTAAGACTTTTCTCTTATTTTACCTTTACTTTCAAACCAGCTCGCAAAGAAAGTTGTGTCTGAAAGCCGGAGCTAGTGGATTTTGCTATCGGGCTAGTGAGTTTTGTTCTTAACTTGCCCAATGGGCAAGTACTGTTCTTTGGGGAAATTCAAGTTACAGAAGGATTGTAATCAATTCTGCTAATCAAAAAGGGTTTTGGGGCTCGTTGAAATGACTTGTGGGCTAGTACATGCTACAACCAGTTGCAAAAATGATGAGACACTCCCACGGAAAAACGACCTTTCTTGCTTCAAATCGCTCCTGGTCACAGGTCTGTAAAATATAATACTGACCTCCCTCCTCCCTCCCATTCAAAGTTGTTCCTCCAAGTTTTGAGTATGGTCTTGTATTGCTAGCAACTTTGATAAGGGGTGGAGGGGGGATCACAAGCACAAGATCATGGACAGGCCATTTATGCCAAAATACGGTACAGTGTCTCAAGTACTTTTGCAACTGGTTGTCTCATTTAAGGTTTACTTCAACAAGCGATTTCCACGTCTTAAATTCCCAAAACGAAGACTATAGCGACATAAATAAATAGAATGACACTTTGTGTTGCTTTTCCCAGCCGATACATCATTGTCATTGATATCAAACTGCCTAAAAAAGCGCTTAAGAATGTAGTGACTTGTAAATTTTGCCTCACTTTTGTTGTAACACATGCGCCATTATCTACCATGACATAGCTTAAAGTTTCGGCGTTGTAATTAAACTCTGAGAAGCGCGAATGCATAATAAAAGCATAATTTTCCTTTTCTTGGTATTTAGAGATACTATAGTGGCGAATAAAGCTGCCAAACCTTCCTTTTCACCCCTGTATCTGTAACGCAATGACATTTGATATGTAATGGCGTTATGTAATTGGTATACCGCGTGACTTATTTTTCAACATCGCTGTTAAAGTAAAACCGTTCAGTTTTTTTCATCTACTACGGTGAAAATAAGATGGTTATTAAAGTCCGTTAAGGCTAGAGAGCAGAAAAAGTTGTGTGCTATGTTAATTTCTATTTTCTGACGGTCTACCATTCTGCAACAGTAAGAAATAGAATATATTATTATATTTATCTCATATGATGGTAGACCGTGTAGACCGTGTAGACCGTTGAAGCACGTAAATTCCTGACATTGCTGTGCTGGAAAATTGCTTTTCTTGGGGATAGTGTCTTCCTTTTTCCAAAGAAATAAATTTCCTTACCAAGTACAGAACTACAAAGCCACGTTATATGCGAGCTCTCGCGACTATGTTACTGAAATACCCACGTGAATTTTCATTATCTGATGCCTATAGCCACACTCGGGCTTCAAAATCGAAACAAAGTTGTAAGATGACCAAAGAGTAAACACAAATCCAAACTTGTGTTAAGTAAAGTAAAGTCGCCAACAGCTGCTTTTTAGCGTAACTTTTCTTTCCTGTAAATGGCAGGCGATAAAAGAGGAACCACGTCCACGTACTTATCGGAAACAACAACAAAAAGCTATCTCCATGATCTAGCGGGGCATCTTACGTCACTTTCCTTCCATAAATAAACATCTTTTAACCGAGTTCGAAGAAAATATATTATTTTTCGCATCTCTGTAGCGTTTTAGGACCAAAAACCCCTTTCGTTGCAGCTTACTTAAGATGGTGTGGCATCTTTTGCCACGTTCTTCCTTTAAAAGCCCAAGTTCTTGCATATTACCACATAAACAAAAGGGCCAACAACTGCCTTTTTTTGTCTCGCCATTTTAAACACATAAACCGACAAAAATGAAATACTTTTTTTTATAACCACCTCCTTAGGTGCTAAGAGTGCACCACGTTTTACCCCGTTTAATAATCGTGCACCACGGCTATAGGGGTATGAAGGACTCAGACAACCAGTTGCAAAAATGATGAGACGCTCCCACGGAAAAACGACCTTTCTTGCTTCAAATCGCTCCTGGTCACAGGTCTGTAAAATATAATACTGACCTCCCTCCTCCCTCCCATTCAAAGTTGTTCCTCCAAGTTTTGAGTATGGTCTTGTATTGCTAGCAACTTTGATAAGGGGTGGAGGGGGGATCACAAGCACAAGATCATGGACAGGCCATTTATGCCAAAATACGGTACAGTGTCTCAAGTACTTTTGCAACTGGTTGTAGCTACAGCTTGCCCGAATAGCAGGCTGTAAAACTGACACTCTCTGCACCCTGCAGACTAACTTACATTTTTGGTAATTTTTCTGTGACAAGTTGGCATGATGTTTCTGAACCAAGCTCAATCATAGCAAATCTAAATTGAAGGAAAAAAGTTACAATAATTACAGTTTATAACAATATTGTGGCAAATATTGGAAAATTCATCCCTATATCTGAGTGGTTAATAGGTTGCTTTTCTGTCGTGTCAACTCCAATTTTTCACCTTACCGTTTCCTGCATCCATAAGAACCTACATTGTGCAACACTAATTTAAATCAAATTTTCTCATTTCTGGTTTCATTTTACAAGGACCAGAACAGGTTACTTCTGTACTTAATCCTTTATGGATAAACAAAACTCTCTCTTTAATGTTTTATGGACAGGATTTTGCATATATTGATTTTATGCCTCTGGGTCCATACAAACCCCTTTGGCAGCTGCTAAGAGCTACCAAAGCACTGGAAATATTTTACATGAATACATCTAATGATTGAGATCTTAAGGTTGGAATGAGATGACGCATACAAGTTCTAAAATGATGGTACATACATTACCACAATGTAATGCATGCTCCAATCATTGCCTACGACTCAATGCTAATATCATACTCACTTGTGAAAGCCAAGCCCTTTGGCAAATGCCAGCATTCTTTGTTTAGGAGATTTATAAAAAATTGACAACAAATACAGTAAAAAGTACACAATGAAAATAACACATTCCACAACCGACAGTCAAATTCAGTAAAACCTTCTAATAAAGGTGATTGAACAAATGTCTCTTAATGACCTTACATGCAACTGATCTCATTGTCTCCACAGATAAAAACAGAGAGGGCAAAATATTTACATATGAGAAAGTTTTTCAAAGATCTCCTGAGACAAAATGTAGGAGAAGATCTCATAAATGTGCAACCCTCTTGAAATAAAGATAACCTTTTTTTCATTATAGGGTAAAAAAAAAAAACAAATAACACTTCAAAAACAGGGTGCCGTCTTTCATACATTAGGAAGTAGCAACATTAGGGCTGGCTAAGATGAAATTTAAGAAATTCCGTTACAATACATGTGTAGCTCATGTAATTGTGCTGAGAACCATTGCAGGCAAACAATGAAAAAACAAAGAACCTTTCTGTAACTTAAGATAGGTGTCAGTCACTGAATTCAAAAGTACCAACAGAGCTTAGTGGGAAGGAAATATACCAAAAACAAGAAAAGAAGGCTTCTTGTAATATAAAAAAAAAACAGATTCATGACTGCAAGTGCAGTATATTTATTTTCATTTTACACTTAAATTACAAAGACAAATACTTCAAGTTTTCCACCAGAGGTACATGTAGCTAAGAAACAGATACAAACATAGCGGCCAAACCCCAGACCTCATAGTTACCATAGCAAGTAACCAAGAATTACATGTACAACCTGCGCAACAGGTTATGTGCATAAAGTACTAAATACATGTAATTCTTACATACAGTTTGACAGAAGTTATTGATTACAGTGGTTCCTTACAGTATACAATAATTATTCTGAATTCCTTTTGAATAAATTAGCAAAATAATAAGTATTATATATTTTTATATAACTTTTGTTGATTGTGTTTCATAAAAAAATACATCTGCACAATTTCCTTTAGTATACAAAATAAATACATTCAAGTTAAAATACTGTATATTTACACAATGTATCAGTTTAAATAGAGGGTAAACAAAAATATTTTTTCTGCCAATTGCAAGTCATTTTATACTCTATTATTATAATACATTATTACGATTTCTGTCTTTACAAATTTTATGTGGAATCAGTATGCTTCTCTCTAATTTACAAATTTGACATGGCCATTTTTTGACGAGATGAAAATCAAATACAAATGTGATTTTTTTGGGAATGATATTCACAGCAGCTAATAATTCTCTGGTGTAAGTTGGGTGTATTCTTCCTTGAATGATACCATCCCAGTACCCACTGCTATCCATTGTCACTCAATAGCTGAATAAGCTGTGAGTACAGTAACACAGAGTCAGTAAAAGTAGTCTGCATTGATGCTTCCTGAAAAGCATACATTGGGATGTAGAAAAAGCCAAAAAAAATGTTTTGTGTAGATAGCAGATTACTAAAAAAATGGTGGGCAGTGAAGGACTGAGAAATTTGTAAGTAATAATAACAGCTTGAGTTAATTTAGACAATATAAAGCTCATGATATTTTCTTTTGGTTAAGTGGGTAAACCAAAGAGTGCATTGTATCTAAACTCAAACAGCAGGATTGGCTGAAAACACAAAAGGGTTGTATCAGAAGGGTTTTCAGCATTGACACAAAAGCAATGCTATTGAAAGTACTACATAGCAATCGAAGAAGTGTTGCAAAATTTATCATGAAAGACCACAAACTCTGTCAGTCAATCTTACCAGTCGATCACTTTCACAAACAAAAACTCAGAAAAAGTTCAAATTATGTATTGTCTAATGTCCTTAAATAAGTAGCACATAATATATGATTAATTCATGAGCATAAAACTAAAAGAACATTGATGCAAAGAACACAAAATTAATGGTTGAGGATGGTCTTAACCACACCGAATGTCATTACTTAAGTTTAAAAATAAATACTTTCTGACATTTCAACTCACCCTTTAGATTGGCCATTGGTTCTGTTCTCAAAGAACTTGATATTTATCAGGTCTGTTACACCGCACTCTTGAAGGGCTTCTGTCAGTTCTTGATCATTTGTCCACTAAAAAACATAAGCAATAACACAAAGTAATGATATTATTAACTTGATTACTTCACTTGGATAGAAAAGAAGTAGCAAATGCAATGAAAAATACCTCCCCCATTTAAGGGGTTGAAGACATGAAAAAAGCCTGCTACACCGCATTAAATGACAAAAATCACATCTTCCCTCAAAAGGAGTGGAATCTGATAATGGAAAAGTTGAGTGTCAAGCAGCATGTGCCTTTTGGTGCATGTACAAAGAGAACAGATTAGATGAACACAAGTAAAACCTGTCATTATGGAAATCTTCAGTTGTTTAGAACTTGTTGTGGCCATTAGTTTGGTCGTAAACTCAGAGTTCTGACTTCAAAATTGAAGGCTGATTTCACACAATGATGCCAAGTTCAGGATTCAAACCTCAGTAGTTCCGGGCTGAGTTGCAGCAGTCCTTGGTGGCCTCTAGCCTGTGAAAGCATCCGTTTCTCCTTCGCTCTTCGCTGCTGGGGACGTTTCGTTTCTTACTCTCGCTCTTAGGTGACTAGGGAATCTCAGTTTTTCATAAAAAAGGATACAAGCTGGGCACTCTGAATTTCACAGTTTCAGAGCACTGGGCTCTCTTAAAAAACAAACTGATGCGGGGCAATACTAGTGTTGTGCAAACTTACCCATGTCAAGTTGCCCACGTACAAAGGCTTTCCTTTGTTTCTTTCATAATAGGTGTTTGAAGATCTGGCTGCTGCAGATTTGGGATGGACCGTTGTATAAGACTTGTACTCGTATGCTCCTTCAACAAAGAGAGCATTAAAGCTTTGTTATGTAATGTCTACAACAAACTATGTGATTATAACATCTTTTGACAAAAATAAACAAATAATAATGTAGTGACAGAGGATGTACATAATAATATTAAATAAATAAGTAAATACCTACATAAATAAAATAAGTAATAAATTAAATAAACGTAAAATGAAAACACTTGTTTATCCAACAATTAAAGACAAAAAATATTTGCCATGAAATAATCAGAGAATCTTTGTATGATGTGTCTGAAAACTATAAAGACACAAACCTATAAAATTAACATTTTGTTCACAGCAATATCTTTTATTAAAAACCACACCACCTTCTTATAGATTCTGATTTCATACCGGCGGGCCTGGAAAGAAATCAGGTGAGTCCCTGGAGAGAAAATAATAATGACAAATAAATTATTTCTTAGTGTTAATACCTGACTGGGCTGCCTCATGTTCAGGTAGAACTTCACCAGTAACTTCCTCCCCATACTGAAAAAAAAAAATTTCAAAATAATGAACCAACCCAAGAATAGTTCTATCAACTATTATGCTTTCTCTTGACAGTGGACTATGGCAGTTGTGCTATTACAATGGTAAATGCACATACCAAACAAAAACACTAGTGGGCATCAAAAGTAGGAAACTCAAACTTATGGTTGATAAGAGTATAGATGATGGAAATTGTTACTGACTTGTTTTTTTTAAAAATAACACTCACAGTTTTCAATAAAAATTCCAGTAGCAGGAGAAAGGTGTAATGTTACAGGATAATATTTTGACAGACGTTCCACGTCCGAATATAAAATAGTCAATGATAGGTGAATGAACATTTGCCAGAGAATTATGCATAGTAAACGGAGAATTATCCAATCTCCGATGCCTAATGAACACGCTGGACATTGACAGCTTTTGACACCCAGTTCTGTTGAAGACATAAGTTCTAACGTCTGACAATTCATGATACAGTGCATGTGTTGTGTCACTTTGCAGTAAGCCGAGGCAAGATACATACAAAAGATCTTCTGTGTTTCTTAGTATTATCTCAAACTCAACAATAATTCATGACGCAAAAGCAAAGAAAATCTGAAGTATAACAATCACGCCATTTCTGTGGTGTGTTGAGTCAGTTTGCAGTAAGCCAAGGTAAGGTATGTACTAAGACCTGCTGTCTTTCATAGTACTATCTAAACTCATCAATAATTCATGAAAAGATTTAACAAAGGATGATCACTACCATGACAGAAGTTTGGATAATTCCTCAAAATTTTGTGAACTTTAACTTTCCATTTCTTCAAAAATTGTTTGTCAGTCTTGAAGGTATATCAAACACATTGCTCAGTGTTTCATCGGATTCCCAGAAACCTCAAACTCAGTGTTACAAAACTTGGCTTTGCCTCATTTTTCAATCCCCTTCTTAGTGTCTGGATGTCACGTCAAACAATGTATTACAAGTTTGATACATATTACCAGGGATGTCGTTAAGAGGAGGCAGCAGGCTAATTTCACCAGCTAAAAAAGACCTTACCACTGACTCAAATGACTCTGGAAAGCAGGGACATGGGGTAATTTTGGGTCTTTCTGCAGGTACCATCATCACAAAAGTAACAAAGAAACCAAACAACAGAGTTCTCCAGGGGCTTTATTGTTTGGTTAAATTGTTTCCTTTGCTGTATGTAATTTTAACAGTGCAGTTTTGTAAAGAAGCTGGCTTGAATAATAAAAAGGCCTGCATGGTTTTTCCTTAGATGCAACCCTGTATTCCATCCATTTAAAATAAAGGCCAGTTAAGGTATTTTACTTACCTGGAAGACCATAACTTGGTAATGTTTGTGCAAATTTATTTTCCCAAAATGAGAAAATGTACATAAAAGACCATTTACCATTCCTTTTTTGCAAATTATTATTATTAGACCAGTTCAGAAACAACAAATTATTTCTGCAGCTTACATGTTTGTCAGACTGTGTTCTTACCTGCACTTGTAATACTTCATCTTCAGGTCCCACTGGCATTTCTGCACCTGTGGTTAGTACATCATCATATAGATCCAACCCTTCAGCCATATGATGCTAATAGAAAGACCAGAAGGGGCATAACTACAGAATACAGGGCCAATTTTCTAGGAATGATTTTTTGGGATGGCTAGGAGGCTCGCCAGTCATTGACAAGCCAACGAGCAGCCCAGCCACTAAAATATATACCTATCTTGTTTTTTGAGACCCTAACCTTGAGTGACGAGCCACTGAGCCAATAAATATATAACTTTACTTGTTCATTGAAAGTTATACTTTAATGGGAGTAACAGCAGAATACCCGGCCATTTCGAAGATATACTCCTATAAGAATGGCTACGCGGCTTCGCAGCTAGGTGGTTACGGGGCAATGCAGTTACACGGCCATGGGGCTACGGGGCTATGCTTCTACGTGGTTACGCAGCTAACCCAAACACTGACGCTTATCCCAACACTAACCCTAACCCCAACCATAACCCAAACCCCTGGGGTATGCGGCTACATGGCTACGTGAGGGGTAATAGCTTCGAAGTGGCCGGGTATTCTACGTAGCCCTGTAGCCATGTAGCCACTGTTATATGAGTATGGCTTCGAAATCGCTGGGTATTCTGCAGTTAAGCCCTTGTATGTCTCTCTTATGTCTGTCTTACACTTATATGACTAAAAACCTTTCTTGTTCTAACAACACTCTTTATGACTAGCCACTTCTGTTTAAGACCTTACAATAGGGCCTTGCAATCTTGTTCCGAAGGCTTTATGTTACGCATTCAATATACTGAATTTATTTCTCTTCCTTGCCATCAAGTTTACGACTTTTCGCGCAGAATCAGAAAAGTACAATCCAAGACTCTTTTCAATTCTCTTAGCTTTATACTGCATTCAGTAATGCACGCTCATCGATATGTTGCTTACAGCTTGGTAAATACTGCACTTGGGAAGGAAAAACAAGGCCCTGTATAGACTTCTAAGTAAGTCTTTGGATATTGCTAACGTTACATAAACGCCACAACACAGCAATATTTCTAGCAACGGCGACAAACAGGTCAAGTTTCAATATTCTTACTGCAGCACAGTTAAAAGAAAACAGATTCTCTCTTTGTCATATAATGACCAAAATATTACCTGGCCAGTAACGTCGGGCTCAAATTCATCTACTTGAGCGTACAAATCGATGTCTACTGCACCGTCTCCGGCCATTTCGCCGAAGAAACAAGAAAGTGCAAACGAGACCACAAAACAAGATGGCCGCAGCTTTCCTTCGCGCGTGGCACGTGGCTTTTGGACACAAAGGCATTCTGGGAGAACTGCAACGCCTGGTAGATTTCGATCCGCGAATGCTCTGATACTGGTGGTCGATCTGAAAACGTTTTCTGTGCATCTCTTACTGGAAGATTTTAAGCGGAAAAAGTAAACAACAACGAAAAATGTGTTATACAAGCAAGAATACCCCTAACAGAACTAATGATAGCTATTCAGAAATTATGGCTGCACCCGGAAAACTACATTTTTGAGGCTTGTGCAAGTCGGTCACAGTAGACTTGAACAGCTGTTTGTTTCTGGTGTGGTAGAGTGATCGCAAAATGCCTGCAAAAATTAAAGTGCGCATTGTGGCCGCACGAGATCTTCCAGTCATGGACCGTTCAAGTGACTTGGCGGATGCGTTTGCAGAGGTAAGAAATGCATAGTGACTTTATTCTCTTTGTAAAAAGCTGTGTTTTTTAAAGTAAATTTTACAATATAAGGGTTTCGTACATCGCCCTTCAGTAAACTTACTGACTGATCTACTGCGTGCATCTTAAAATTTTGAGGTTTGCTTAAACTACTGATTTAGAGATTCCTCTTGTCTTTGCTTTTCTTGGTGTGTATATTTTAGTACAGTATCATTGTTTACAAATATATTTTAAAAAACCCGGTCAATTACTTTTCAGCTGAACATGTGTACTGTTTTTGGGTTAGGTTGGATAGCTTAAGGATACAACTTGGCTACACACTCACGGGGGGTACTCTGCATTTCAAGTGACAGGGATGATCAAATAGGGGCGAAATCAAAATAATAATCTCCAGAAGGCATTAAATGATATAATATGAAAATTAAAAACATTAGAAATTGAATCGTTGTGCTTGTTTATTCATCATACCATCTGAAGTTATCTTTTCGCCATCTAGTCTGGTAGTCATTTCTAACAACACTTGAGACACCCACTCTTGCAATCCTACTCATTCACAACAAGTGTGGTCTTATTTGTTAGGCTGTGAGCAGTCTGTTATTTTTCTTTACAAAGTTACTGCACGCAAAAACTAAGCAAGTGAGCGGCGAGGCCGCTTGTCGCAAGAAACGAGGGCGTAAGCCCGAGAAGAAAAAATAAGAGACTGCTGACTCTTTTGTTCTGTCTGGGGACAACGAAGCTGTCAAGGTAATTTAATTAATCAATTAAACCCGAGTAACTTGAAACGAAATATAAATAGAACATAAACAACTGAAAAAACTACACTTTCTTTAAAGCCGGTAAGATTGCCTTGAATTTGTTTCCCTTGAGGAAATTTACAGCAGTTTCCTTCTGTAAGATATCCTTAAAAGTTTTATCACTGAGATTACTGCTTGGTTTGCTGTTGTTTGCAGTTGGTTGTGACGTGTGACTATTTTTATTGCTTGCAATCTCACCACAGACCAGTCAATGATCTGTCAAGAGCTGTGCAATTGACCAATCGGTTACTCCGTTTCAGGGCTGATGGAGGGTTTGTTTACTACAAAAGAGTCAGCTGTCTGTCTTTTCTCATCTCGTCGCAATCCCTAAATAATAACATCGTGGTTTGCAATAGCGCTGGGTGAGATAAGAACTGGACGGATTTTAAGAGAAAAGGCGGACTGCAAGCAGTCTATATTTGTAGAACTATGCAGCCAGCAGGATACGTGGGCACTACCAAGAATCTTCAGATTCTTTTGAATACCCCCAAAAATCCCTACTTAAATCAAACCACCCAAAAAATACTTGCCAAATTTTCCCTCCCAAAAAAATCCCAGAATCAAAAATTTCAATACCAAACAAATTCATTGATCATCCCCATCACTTAAAATCGGGAAAACCTCCCCTGGGGCTACACTCAATTGCTTCTGGACTTGATAAGAAAAAACCAAGCTACATACACTTCAATGGCTGACTGCGTGAAAAATTTTCGGCATCAGTTCATAAGATTTTGAAGGAAGTTATTTTCACCTTTGTAAAGTAGTTAATAGTACACTGTTAATTTTGTTCTGATAGGTTCGTCTCGGTAATGTGTTGTACAAGACAGATGTCTGTAAGAAGTCACTCAATCCTCAGTGGAATTCTGAGTGGTTCCGGTTTGAGGTATGAAAAGTGTATTGTGTTTTTATAATATATTTGATTTTGCTTCATTTCTCTGATATTTATTATAATAGACTAGTGGTATTCTATCATCAGTCATGGAAAGCAAGAATACTTGAAGGAAAAAACGAGAATTAAGACCTGAATGAAAAACAGCAGGGATACGATCCAGAAGTTGTGAATTAGACCAGAACAGAAACAAGATCTGAAAAATTCAATAGGAATGAAAACTAGCAAACCTTGAATAACAACCATATAATTTATGAAAAATAGAAGAAACAAGACTAGCAATCAACGATCAGAACCTGTTTTTTGTTATTTTATGGTTCTTGACCAAATCGTTGAAAAAAACTGTGTTCACTTTTAGACTGATGATGAAGAACTTCAGGATGAACCACTGCAGATCAGGTGATGAGGTTTTCCCATTCTGATTGTACTAAATCTTTGTATGTTTTTGTTGCACGCCAAGGTCATTTCCCCTTCAAAATGCAAATTTATGTCTGATGGTAGTCATTGCTTACAGGCTAGTTAGTTACAGATGTGCTTGCTGTTAGCTGCGTGTGATTAAAATACCCACCCCTATTTGCCAATTTATTACTTTTGCAAAAGAAATATACTGTGTTGAAATTGTGGAAAACAGATCAATAAAACTAATATGAGTATCCATAACGTATCATGACTGAGAATTAGACACCCCAGATAAACTTGTTTTATTGATGGAATGATGTACTCAATAATTGCAACATCACACTGGATTCTGTGTTTGTACCTCTAAATCAGTTCGTTGGGGTCTGGAATTTGGTTTATTTGAAGTCATGATTCTGGATCCAAGAGGAAAAGGGGAGTGAGGCCGGGGGTTGGAATTAAGAACAGGACACTTTTAAAACAGTGAGCTGTCATTTTGTCCGTTTTGTCTTTCACTCTTTGTATTAGAAGAATATGTATATATGTGCAGGGTGCAAAGAAAGTAAGTTTTACGGCTTGCCAGTCGGGCTAGCTGTAGCTGGCATGTACTAGCCCAAACATCACTTTAACTAGCCTCAAAGGCTTTTT
>CALNXK010000105.1:215000-275000 GCA_942486035.1 Porites lobata | reverse complement strand
AAATTAAGTGGGAAATAAACATTTTACATACTAAATTGGAAGTCTGTTTTCATTGGATCACTCTAATATTGATTGCAAATATTTTTATTCATGACAATACTGCTTTTAATGTTAAATGTTTGCTGTGCCATTCTTTTTTTGCCTCGACTAGCTATCGACAGTGCTTTGATTTGGAAGGTGAATATGGCATTGTAGTAAGAGGTATAGGAACTGCCGTCACTCTGGCAAATGCACTCACAGCAGCTGGTACCTCTCGTCCTTCAACACCTGTTCATGTGCTGACATCCTCTGGAGAAGTTGGTCCTGGCAGCATCGTCTCTGATTCAGGGTGCAGTAATTTACTCAATATAATTATAATTTAGAATTGTTGTGTAATTATGACAATAGAGAGATTTTGATTCGTGTTTATGGCACACAGCATACGGCAAATTTTTCAAAATAGGAAATGAGTAGATAAAAGCTGTGCAAACTAATGTCATTCTTTTAGATGAAACTCATGTGAAACTACACTTTTTTGTAGTAAATATTTTTGTACATATATAATGAACAGTAATCAGTAAAAGGAAAATCTGGTCACGTGATACATATTGACATTTGCTCTTTGCCGTAGAGGTAGGAACACACTATAGGTGACAAGTTGCAGCAACAATTCGTGGCGATGGATCACTCTGTGTGTACAGGCTGGGTGACTAGTTGCAGCAACACATCACAGCGACAAATTGCTTCGTGAGTCCTGGAGAATTTTTGTGAAAATCTTTGTCTCTGCAAATGAATTTTCTTGCTGCAACAAGTTGCACCAATTCTGTCTGAGTTGATTTTTTGTGACATGTTGCACCAACAAAATTCTGTTGTGGAGTCAAAGATTTTCACAAAAATTCTCCACTACACACGGAAGGAATTGTCGCTGCAACATGTCACTGTAATATGTTACTGCAACTTGTCGCCTAGTGTGCACCAACCTTGAGTGTGATTCTAAATCTCTCTAATAATGGAACACTGGTGATAACAGTGGAAAAACAAATTATTAGCAACAAAATTACGTATTATTGCTAATAATAATTTATTACTATCAAGGCTGCTGAGTAAGAAAATTTTTTGGGAGCCCTCCAGGCTCCTAAAATAAAAAGTCTGAGCCGTGTAACGTTTCTAAGGTTAGGGAAAAAGTCATGATGTTAATACTGAAGGTGTTTCTAAGACTATTAAATTCATTTGAGGCCATTTTCAGATGAGATACTTCAACTGCACTGCAACGGAAGTCACCAAAGCAAATTTCAAGACAAGTGCTTGTTTGTTTACCTTTTAATTATTCCCAAAAATATTTTTTGTCTACGGTGGATGACCATATGTTTTCCGTTTTCGTTTCAAAAGCACAGAATGAGTACCGAATTTTGACGTTCATTCACCTGAAGTTGACTTGGAAATAATAAGTTTTAGGCATCCATTCGGGCTCCTTGTTTAAAATTTTGGTCACTCGCGGGCAAATTGTAGGCACCTTTGGTGACCGGGCACCCGTTAGGCAGCAGCCTTGATTATTATTGTTTAAACAACCATAATGGCAATGATAGTGAAAACCTCTGTGCATTAAATTGAATATTTCGTCCACAGATTTAACTTTCCAGACACTGTACAGTCCTTGCCAGTTCCACCCAGTAAAATTATGGCTCCAAGTTCTCGTAGACGAGTTTCATCATCTGACTCTGATCCTGGATCAGAATCTCCTCCCAAAGGTAAACTGCTATAAAGATTGTGTTTACGCTTGGTGCTTTGGCAGTGCCTGAGTGTCACACTCACTGTTTTCTTATGTGAACACACCCCTTTTGAAGTAGTGCATGCCAGGGTTGGGGCATGGTTGCAGCGTCCAAGGACGGTGTTGAGAACTCTTTAACTGCGATGATCTTCCCTGCATTATTTCTTCATTATTCTGCATTTCCTATGTCTAAAAATTCATACCTGGTATATTCATTATTTCACCTTCATTTTTCTGGTCTATATACGAACCAATTTAATAATCAGCTCCCAGTTGTCTTGGTAGCTCATTTGGTTAGAGCGCTGCACCAGTATTGCAGAAGTCAGGGTTCAAGTCCTGGCAAGGCTGAATTTTTTGCAGGCCT
Source organism: Porites lobata (assembly GCA_942486035.1). Classification (NCBI taxonomy): domain Eukaryota; kingdom Metazoa; phylum Cnidaria; class Anthozoa; order Scleractinia; family Poritidae; genus Porites; species Porites lobata. The sequence goes on along the minus strand of CALNXK010000105.1, from coordinate 272,889 downwards.
TCTTGTCGCACTTCAATGGGTTACGTCTTTAACCGCGGTGATCGTCTTTGCATTTATTTCAGTCATTGCCAGCCAGTAACTGCCAGTGTTGGCTCGACCATCATAATCTCTGGATCTTGTTCTTTCTTCTTTTTTCAGATCGGGTGACTTTGTTAGCCAGCAGTGTTGGAGTAGACAGTGGTAGTGGCAGTGCTAGTGGTACTCCTTTTCCCAAAGCCAAAGTTTGGCAAGTCACCCAGAAACAGAAGACAGTTGATGACTTAGTAAGTGTTGTAATTAATTGTCAATGTCAAAGCTTAACTAGTGTGTTTCTGCGAAACAGGAATGATGTGATTTACGGCCAAAAAAAGTGCGAATCGTGAATAAATCACACTGCTGGGAGCAATTGCATCTTGTTCACTGTAAGGTTCAAAGTAAGGCTACTGACATAAGTTGAGCTTAAAAAACGATACTATTCTCTATTAAATATCGTAGACGTATCAATAGTTTGTAAACTGTTGTGAAAAAATCGCCGAAAGCGTGTTAGTTTAGTTTTGTGGAGTGTGTTAGAGTTATGAGAATAAACGCTTCTCTCTTTTAAAGACCTCTTACTTATCTATTTGATCTATTTGACTATTTTACTAAAATTAAATAGACGTCCATGGCGCCTGTGAGATCGATCATTTACGGTATGTCTTCCAGAGATTACCATGTTTTATCTTTAATATTTTTTTAATTTCAGGAGTTTCCATTTTTTACTATCACGAAGTTTCCTCCTGGATTTTTAAGACACATCGGAGGTGTTGTAACAGCAAGATCTGTCAAACTATTGGACAAAATCAATCATCCAGGTATTAATTGAGTGAGAGTCCAAGTTTTCCATATGTGATGAAACTGTAGCACTATGCTAAGAGGGTCTTCTAAGAAGTTAACCCTTTCACTGCGAGAGTGTTTGATAGAGTTTTGTAAGGTGACTCTAACTTTTGAGTCTGAGGACGAAATCCTATGATGTGACCAATCAAATGAAAGCTCTCTGCCTGTTCTTTCACATGATACTATTTATTGCTCAAAATTTTGGAGAACGAAATTTGGAAATTTGGTCGAAATTTGCCTTTGGCCAAGTTTGGCAGTGAAAGGGTTAAAGAAACTCATGAGGTTCCTCACCACAAGAAGGTTGAAAAATTGGCTCGGTTCCAGTTAGCTCCGTACAAAGACCATTAAAACCTAGTAGAATCCATAGCCAACGCTTAAAATTGGTGAACGTTGAATGCACTATACGGGTACAATGCCAACAATCTTTCAAAAGACCTAATGTCACTTCCAATCATACATCCAACCTCGTTCCCAGGTTCTCTCTCCTAGAGAACCCTGGGAACGAGGTTGTCATACATCACGGTTAAACATGAATCTTGAGACAACAAATACAGGCCGTCAATCAAATAACTGCAAGTATGTTACCATGTAAACAGGATTTTTAGGAATGAAGGCTATAATTACACTAACTACACCAACTACAGCAACTGATCAGTTCACCTACCTTTCCAGCTGTGTCTTTTTATTACCATTTTGATTTATTCGGCGGCATTTTAACCAAATTTTTAGATAAGCAACGGTCAATTTTCCTTTCTCTTCTTTACTAAAGCTAGCACAAGGAATGTCCTCTGGAGTAAGATCGACTTGATAGTCCGCCATGTTAGTTATTTTAAATTTGTCTCGAGGGCTATTAAGCCTCACTTCCACGCAACTTCCGTTTTTTTCTGGAATCGGAGTATTCGCTATTTTTTTTTCTTTACTGGAAGTTTCGTGTTTACAAGTGAGAGCCTCTCATTATTCATTTGAAATATGCACAAATGCTAGCTATTGTTGACCACGAAAATATGAAACTTGGAGACAATACCCTGAATAAAGACAGGCTCTCACTTGTCTTACAATATATCAAAAATCTTGAAACTCAAAGGTCATATGAAAGGACGGTTAATCTCAAGAATCTCAAATTTTTGAAAAAATCTATCGAGCGGTTTAAAAATTATTTGCTAGTTTGTTAAAGTAGAGCAAATGTTTGCAAAACCGCTAACAAGAGCGCCTCGATACATACTAATCAAATCCTTCTTTCTAGCAATCAGCTAGAGCTATCTCCATGATCTTTCACGCACGTTTTTAAAAAGATTGAAACTTCTATGAGGTGAAATTGTATGTCAAGAGCGCTTCGTTTTCTACAGATAACGGCCGAACGTCAAGATTGTCCATTTTTTACTGTATTTTTAACCACAAAAACTTTATCCCTAAAATATCTCAATAACGCTTTGACAGATTTCTCTTAAACTTAACGAACATCAAGGCCTCTATTGGAGAAAAAAGCTCTCGTGAACGATTTTGGAAGAACAGTTCCTAGTTCCGAGAAATACGGCTGCAAGTAAAATAAGTCATGGGGTCATTTCGTTGCTATGACAACTCCGTTGTCCATGTAACCCTGATCATTTCAAATTTTCATCTTTATCTAATACAGCTGTGGTGGTAATTTTTCCAAATCTTTGTTAACGGTGACGTAGTTTACTCAAACTTGGGAGGTATTGACGCTAAAAAACCCTATCGAGCCACCTTAATACAGCTTGGGTTTCTCTTATTTTGTGTCAGATGAACCGGAAACAAGGGACGCTTGGTGGAGTGAAGTCAGAATGGAGATTCGATCCCACGCCAGGGCTCTTGGCTGCCATGCAGTCATAGGATATTATGAAATTACAAGCATATGGTAAGTGTAATTTGTTTTAAAACTTTTTATTGTATAGAGACTGATGAATTAAATACCAGGAATTTTCCTTTTACCAAAAAATCATATCCTCATCGCGCAGTGAAGATACTATTTTTATCTTTCACGTGTGAGGATATTGGTGTCGCCATGGTTACTAACATGATTAGCCAATTACAAGAGAGATTTTTGACTTTTTGGAACAGAAAATATAAGTATTATTGTCTTTATTTCTCCTTTATAACTTTATATCCGAGTTTCATAACATTTTTGTGACAAGCATTTTGCGATAGGTGACCTCTTTAATTGCACTATTTTGCTGTTTCGAAAATGAATAAAGAAAAAGTTAATAATAGCAATAATAATTTATGAACTTATTGTGCGCAGCTTAACATGAGAATGATCAGCTGCGCATTACAACTACATTACTTAAAAGAAACAAATAAAAGATAATGCATTAAAAAAAAATAAAATAAAATAAATAAAAAATAAAAAGAATATATATGCATGCAAGTAAGAAGTGAATATAAAATTGCTCACCAATATAAAGTTTTAAAAAGATAAGTCTTAATATGCGCCTTAAAACTGTTCACATTAGTAATCGCACGAAGTTCTTTTGGAAGAGAGTTCCAGAGCCTTGGCGCTGCTACCATAAAAGCTCTATCACCTAACGTCTTCGATCGAGCAGCTGGCATAGAAAGTAAAATACTATCTGAAGATCTAAAGTTGTATAAGGACGATTTAAATGTTAGTAAATCGCAAAGATATTTAGGAGCAAGGCCGTGAATTGCTTTGAACGTAATAAGCGGTATCTTAAATTCTATCCGGGCTTTAACAGGAAGCTAATGCAGACCACGAAGAAGGGGTGAGATGTGGCAAAACCTAGGGGCATTACAAACTAGCCTAGCTGAGGCATTCAAAACTCTCTGCAATTTGTTAAGCTGGTAGTTGGGCAGCCCATACAAAAGACTGTTACAATAATCAACACGAGATGTAATAAATGCATGGACAAGCATTTCCGTTGATTCTCGAGGCAAATAGTTGCGAATGCGTTTGATATTATGCAAATGGTAAAAGGCAACACCACATAACTTGCTAATATGAGTTGACATAGTGAGCTGCTCATCAAACCATGAGCCTAGGTTTCTTGCTACTGTTACAGGACAGACATCAGTCGACCCAACCCTAATGCAATCGATGTTAACCTTGGCCAGCTGCTGCCTAGTACCTATAATTAAAAATTCTGTTTTATCATCGTTTAACATAAGATTATCTGAAATCATGCAACTCCTAATGTCACTGATACAGTCAGTCATGGACTTGATGGCAAAATCAGCATTCGCAGATCGATTGGGGCTGAATGATACATACAACTGTGTATCGTCCGCGTAGCAGTGAACTTGTGGGAGGTGGCGTTCAACGATCTGAAACAGTTTGCGCGTGTAGAAAGTGAAAAGCAAGGGGCCCAAACATGATCCTAGAGGAACACCTTGTTTTAAAGGAAACTGATCTGAGAGACCACCATTTACAGAGACACGCTGGAACCTGTCGGATAGATACGATTTAAACCAGGCAAGCGCATTGTCAGTTATTCCCAAATCAGACTCAAGACGACCAATCAGCTTTTCATGATGTATCGTGTCAAAAGCTGCACTTAAATCTAATAATACAAGCAAGGTGACATGTTGCTCATCCATAGACATCAAAATATCATTTTTAACTTTAAGTAAGGCCGTCTCCGTGCTGTGTTGCTGTTTATACGCCGATTGAAGCAGAGAATGTAAATTGTTGGCAGTCAGATGCTCCATAAACTGCTCAGCTTCAGCCCTCTCTGACAATTTAGAAATATAAGAGAGGTTACTGACTGGACGGAAATTTTTGAACGCAAAGTCCAAACCAGGCTTCTTGAGAGATGGTAACACAAGCGCCTCTTTCCAGGCCTCAGCAAATCGACCGGTTTCAAAAGAGAGGTTGATCAGCTTAGTGATAACTGGCAATAGAACATCCAGCAACTTGAGAACAATCGGAGTGGGAATGGAGTCGAGTTGACAAGATTTACCCGCTGCACTACTTATCAACGTGCGCACTTGTTCTTGAGAGAGAGTCCTGAAACCGGTAAACTGTTCTTTCAGGCAAGTAATGTTAGTAGCAGGTAGAGATGGTACGGATGGTGTAGATAAATTAGCCAAAGACGCGTTTATATTCGCAGTCTTCTGTGCAAAGAAATTTCCAAAATCATTGGCAAGCTGAACAGTGTCAACACGAGGAAACGATGCAGTGTTGGTGTCACACAACAGGGACTTTGTAACATTAAACAGTTTTCTCTGATCAGAACTGTTTTGCTGGATATGATTGGTGTAATAATCACAGCGAGCTTGGTTCATCAAGTCTATTGCATGGTTTTTCTTCTTTTTGAAAACACTTAGATCCTGTGCTGATTTAGAATAGCGCCATTTCCTCTCAGCTCTCCGCCTAGCCTTAATAGCATCCTTAATTTAGTGGTTAAACTAAGGCACACGCTTCCTATTAGCAACAGACTTAGTTCTCAGGGGGGCATATTTATCAAGTAACGACGACAGTGTGGAGTTGTAGCAGGAGACCATCATATCCAAATCCGTAAAAACATTGGTACACAATTCAGACGTCGTTAAATCAGCTCTGAGTGCATCCTTGTCAATAGATTTTAGCTGCCTGTAACTGGGGCTTTAATTTTATCTTCTCGTGCTGAAAGTATCTCTCACGAGTGAGCGAAGCGAACTTTCATACTATACTTTCAGCACTCGAAGATAAAATTCGTATCCCCGCTCGGCCATGTAATATCCTCTATATATTTTCCTCTGTTTATTGACTTATTAAATTCGCCTTTTTTCTACGACTTAAAGTGCGACTACTACAACAGGGGCCTTTTAGACAAAGTTGACCAATCGGATAACAGGAAAAAAAAAACAATACATTCCGAGAAAGCTTGTTTAGCGGAAGAAAATAAAAAATACTCGAAGCACAAAATTTGAATATTGGTAGCAAATGTTTTCAAGAAAGCAAAATTTATCATTAGTTTTTTTTGTTTGAAATTTGAAATTGAACCCCCAGGAGACAAACCGTTTTTTGTCACAAGTAGTTACGTTGTCATCTACCAGCTTTTCTTCTCTAACACTGCCGCATTTTGCAATAACACGCGTCCTCAATGTTAAAAAAAGCTAAGTGAACGTTTATTTTTTTCACCTCCGTCAATCACTTTAACGAACCTCTCGATTAGCGGTTTATCGATCAATTACGCCTACTTGGTAGCCTCTGTATGTGAATTTTCCTGTAAGCTGCCGTGAATACACGCCTCACGATGTAGTCTTTTCTTTTGTTTCAAGGCTCTTTAAAGCTGATACCGTCGTAGACGATTGAATGACTGCTGATAATTAAGACAGAATAAGAAATTTAGAAATTTGTGGAGATCAATGTCAAGTCAAAGTTGTTCCACAACATTATTTTCTTGCTGAGGCAGTTCGTTTCTGTTGGCCGGATTGTCATTGTTGATCATATTTCCTTTCTCATCTTCTTCAGCTTTATTACCGACCACAGGTCCAACCGCGTTGGTCGCTCCAAAAAATCGCATTTCTATTTGTTCAGCCTGGGCAATGTTAACTGTTCTAAATAATAACTCGATAAAAGCGATTCGAAACTGTCTGATTCTTACTGAATAGATGATTGGGTTGAGCAATGAGTTCATGAAAACTATTGAGACAGAACAAGAGTGAAGCAAATACCTTGCCTCCGTTTTTAATTCTGTGCCCAACCTCGTCAACACCAGTGCAGAAATGAACCCAGGGAGGAAACACAATAATAACACAGCAAGAATGATGGACGTCAGTTTAAAAGCCTTCCTGTCTCTCTCAAATTGCTGCCTTGTCTCTTGGGTAACTTGCTGCGACGCCAGTTGTTTTTCATGTCTGCGAGTTTCGCTGTAAACCGTTATATGGCAGTAAACTATTAAGCCAATCGATAAAATAATGAATATTGAATTTGTGCGCGAAATGAGAATTATGTCAAGGACTGAAAGAACTCGCTGAAAGACGGATAGGAGCCATATGAGAACCGAGGCAATCAGTAAACGACCTTCGGTGACGAGGGTTATGTAGGCGAAAGGATGCTTCATAGCGAGGTATCGTTCTCCGCTTAGCAAAACCATGTGTAACAGCGAAGCGCTAACTAAAAAAATCATCACTGGTCTGAGAAATCGCCATGCACAATATGCCGAGGGCGGGTTAAGGTAGAATATTATTGAAACTATCGTGAAGGAAGGTTGAGCTAGAATCCCTACGGAGAAGTCATTTAAGGCTAAGAGCGCCAGTAAAACATTTGATTTGTGGTCTCTCAGACGCGATTTCATCTTCACAGAGATCATCACCAGTGCGTTCCGAACTGCAGTGAGAGGAAAGGTGAGAATGTTGGCGACGATAAGGAAAATAAGAAAAGCTTGGCCCGAAGGGGAAATCTGTTGTAGACTTTTGGCCAACAACAGGTCAGTGACCGGGTGAGCCTTACATCCAGCAGGGGTACTGTAGGTGGAATTCATCGCCTATAAGACCACGACAGTTTTCTGTGACTTACAACGTAGAAAGTGTTTCGCGAAATATGTTTGTGTAATCAGCAACAATACCCTGACTTCCCATATATACACCTGGCATTTTGAGTTTTTTCGTTTACTACTCTTAAAATCTGCATTTTTAATGACATTGGTTATTCGATTATTTGCCGACATAAATTGATAACCTTATCATGAAATCTCATAAAATAATGAACTGGATAATTCACTAATGAATGCCTTCAAAATCCTCCACCACCGCTTTGTTTTAACAACTCCCACTTAGCCTAATAATTAGCGACCACCACAACCTTTTGCTTGTCAAAATTGTCAGGACTAAAAAAGTTTCTTCTCAAATGTTCGCGTCTACTGCGTTCTTCTCTAAGTTGATTTCCTCATAAATGGGAAATAAAACAAACTGTTGTACTTACCGTTTTGTATAGAAATATTATACAGCTGAATATAATAAGAGGAACTTTGCTTCTCTTAGACTATGATAAAAAGCAATATAATTGAGATCAGACAGCTGGTGTTAAAAATTTGCTGAATACGGAGATCGAAGTTTAAAAAGATAAAACGGCGTAATTGGGAAAATTCGTTAACCGAAACAGCGGTAAGAATGGAGGAACATGAAACAGTGTTCAGAAATCAGATTCAAATATTGACGACCAAATGATGTTTGGAATAGATTGACTGTTGTTATTGAAGTTTGTACAATTAACAGCTAAAAAAGGAAAAAGGCGAGCTTGCTAAATAGTGACATGTGGAACATGTGAAAAGGAAAATTTTATATTTTTAGATTGTTAACCTACCAGCATTTCTCCATTTCACGTAGATAAAAAGTTTTTTTTTTAATCGTGACTAAGCGTACTTTGGCAACTATTTCAAACGATAATACAGTGAATTTGAAATAAATTTGAAACTTATTTTTTGTTCTTTTTGTTGTCTACTCTCGATTTTTCTTGAATTTCAAGGGAGGTATTTGAACTTACACTGATTATATACTATTTGGAAAGTATATTTTCAAATTTTTTTCCAAATTGAGATAATTTTTCTTCGTAATTTTCTGATAATACCGCTCTCCGAACTTATCGTGCACTTTAGTAAAATTTGTCTTTACAAAAGATTAGTCCCATAAAACGGAAAGCTTCGTATGTTGACTAGAATAGACATAAAAGGCGAAATTGAATCACCAGACGAAAGGAAAGAAAAGAAAAGAAATGCAGGAAAATTATTGACTTAGCACTAGAGCGGAAAAAACGCGATGAAATCAGAAGCAGGAGCTTTGAAAAATAAATGAATTATAGAGCTTGTATATGACAGAAAACCTGTTTCGGTGTGCTTGGCTTGTCAGACCCAAATTCATTACGAACAAATTATTACTATTTTATATTAGCCATAAACAAATTCCCTCCCTTAAAAACACTGAGTGCAGCAATAAATTTCCGCTGTGTTTAAGTACATGGAAGTCAGCACAAAGACCTAGCTCATCAAAAACGAAGTTTTCCGGTTTTTCGGTTTGGTAGATTATAGACATTGTTTGCGGGCTTGATGTGGGTCACTTATGAAAAAAATCTCTCCACGACTTCCCCAAACTGAACTCCTTCATTTAACATCAAGCCTTATTGTTTTCCTGGAGCCATTTTACGGATTAGTGTCTCCTCTTTTTAAATCCAGCATACGCTGAGTATAAGTTTTATAATTCGAGAGTTAGGCGTGCTGCAAAACATTGGATTATAAACAGTTTTTAAAAACGTCAGTATCATGGTCTCAAACGAAACAGAAACGGCGAGCGTCCTTTCAGACACAACCAGATATGTGTTTTATTGCCCATGCGAACCACGCTTTTGTTTGGGATTTACTTGACAGTTCCTTGGGTTTTTGCCACTGTCGCATCTATAATCTCTCCAACTGCGGTTCTTTTAAACGCGCTAATAATCATAGTAGTAAAACGAAGGAAAGAACTGCATAGAGCTTCCAATGTCTTACTATCAAGTACGGCCTGTACAGATTATCTAGGAGGACGTTACTGGGCCAAATATAGTTTAAACGTAGTTTAGCCAGTGTTTAACAAAACCGCGTTTTAAGTCATTTCAATTTGCCCAACGATTGTATCTAAACATCATTTATTGTGAACAGTTTTATGAAAGCATATAGAGAAGACTAAAAAAAGCATTTATCTTCTTAAAGCAACCCACCAAAGAAAAGATCTGGAGGTTCAAAGATTCGTTAAACCGCGGCTTAAGTTGGACTTTGTTTAAATATTTGGTCCTATGTGTACCGTTATCTGCTGTCGTTCAGCTCTTCAGTCAGTATTTGATAAGAAACTAGTGTAGTCTCTTATCCAGTACTGGACGACGATCACTCTTTCGATCTGTTCGATTTTCCAGCTAACAATGATTGCGTGGGATAGGTTTGTGGCCATTCGAAAATGGATTGCCTACAAAGTGATTGTGACTAAAAGCCGCCTAAAAAGCTGGCTCTAATAACTTGGCTATCAGCAATAGCAACTAACTCCGCTACCCTTTATTGTGATTACGGGAATCATGGGTGAAAATGCAATGATTTTAGCGGTGGAGATTTTCATCATCGTTCTGTCAGTGTTGGTAATGTCTGCATGCCCTAGCTCTTATCATACCATAAAATTCCGAAAATAAGCCCCGGGGCTGATATTTTCAAAGGCCCTTTTTTAGGGGTTTACTTTTGGAGGGGCTTGCGTACGGAAGAAAACTTGTGTTTCAAAATCGATTGTGCTAGCTTGTAGTGGGGAGGAAATTTACCATTTTTGCTTTGTTTTTACTTTGTATTCGAGGGCAAATTTCAAGGACAAGCCCCCTCGGGTGCGCTCATATTCGGAGGGGCGATTTAACGGAGGGTTTTTGCGTTACGATTTGGGAGGGCTTATATTTGGAGGGGCTTGTACTTGGAGGGGCTTATTTTCGGAATTTTACGGTATATTTTCACGTCAGGGTGAAACTTGGAGTTCGAAAACGTAAATTAAGTCAAATTCGCCAAGTCAGCGAGTTAATGAACGAGAAACTTGGACACAGAATAGCTATGAACACTGCTTTAGTTACGATTGTCCTGATTCTTTCCTTCTGAGCCCTTTCACAATGATAAATATCCTTTAAAGTGAAGATAAAAAAGAACATACTAATCCGCAGCTTTTCTCTTATGTTATACCATGTTTTAGTGCGCTTGTCCGGAAACTGGTCATCTACAGACTTTCAGAAAAGTTCTTCGTCCGATTGAATATGGCGCGGGACCTTTCCGTGACTTCGTCGCTCGGTGGGCCGCTTCGCGGCCTTAAAAGCTCACTCTACTCGCTAAGAAACCCGTGCGGTCGACTTGTAGCAAATCTAGGTCATCCATTGAGCGAAAAATTAAACATTGAAGGAAGGTTAACAACAACACAGCCAAGAAAATAGTTAACTTTAACCCAAGATTAAGTCCAATTTTATGCGCTGTCTTCTTTTACTGGAATATGTAACTCAGTCAAGCCTTACAAAATGCTGTTGCATGAGCCTTTACTCTTAGATACAGTTATGATAACAAAAAATGTTACTCTAAGCAATCTATAGGAAGGTAAATACAAAAAGTGGAACAAAATTCTAATCCTGGATTCGTCCTAATTGGCCTTTCAGGAACCGGGTCCATATCACAGACAAACCTGAAGATGATTAAAACTGATCGCAATGGGAGTTTAGCTGTTCAGCTTTACAGTTTTATGATATTTTTTTTCCTCTGTGATTTGAAGTTTTTTTCCTGTAAGCGGCCGTGAACACACGCCTCACGATGTAGTCTTTTCGTTTGTTTTAAGGCTCTTTAAAGCTGATACCATAGTAAACGATTGAATGACTGCTAATAATTAAGGCCGAATAAGAAATTTAGAAATTTATGGAAATCAATATCAAGTCAAAGTTAAGTTTTAGTTGTTGTTTAGTTGTTCCACAACATTATTTTCTTGCTGAGGCAGTTCGTTTCTGTTGGCCGGATTGTCATTGTTGATCATCATCCTTGCTCATCTTCTTCAGGTGTATTACCGACCACAGGTCCAACCGCGTTGGTCGCTCCAAAAAATCGCATTTCTATTTGTTCAGCCTGGGCAATGTTAACAGTTCTAAATAATAACTCGATAAAAGCGACTCGAAACTGCCTGATTCTTACTGAATAGATGATTGGGTTGAGCAGCGAGTTCATGAAAAGTATTGAGACAGAAAAAGAGTAAAGCAAATACCTTGCTTCCGTTGAAACTTCTGTGCCCAACCTCGTAAACACCAGTGTAGAAATGAACCCAGGGAGGAAACACAGTAATAACACAGCAAGAATGATGGAGGTCAGTTTAAAAGCCTTCCTATCTCTCTCAAATTGCTGCCTTGTCTCTTGGGTAACTTGCTGCGACGCCAGTTGTTTTTCATGTCTGCGAGTTTCGCTGTAAACCGTTATATGGCAGTAAACTATTAAGCCAATCGATAGAATAATGAATATTGAATTTGTGCGCGAAATGAGAATTATGTCAAGGACTGAAAGAACTCGCTGAAAGACGGATAGGAGCCATATGAGAACCGAGGCAATCAGTAAACGACTTTCGGTGACGAGGGTTATGTAGGCGAAAGGATGCTTCATAGCGAGGTATCGTTCTCCGCTTAGCAAAACCATGTGTAACAGCGAAGCGCTAACTAAAAAAATCATCACTGGTCTGAGAAATCGCCATACACAGTATGCCGAAGGCGGGTTAACGAAGAATATTATTGAAACTATCGTGAAGGAAGGTTGAGCTACAATCCCTACGGAGAAATCATTTAAAGCTAAGAGCGCCAGTAAAACATTTGATTTGTGGTCTCTTAGACGGGATTTCATCTTCACAGAGATCATCACCAGTGCGTTCAGAACTGCAGTGAGAGGAAAGGTGAGAATGTTGACGACGATAAGGAAAATAAGAAAAGCTTGGCCCGAAGGGGAAATCTGTTGTAGACTTTTGGCCAACAACAGGTCAGTGACCGGGTGAGCCTTACATCCAGCAGGGGTACTGTAGTTGGAATTCATCGCCTATAAGATCTCGACAGTTTTCTGTGACTTACAACGTAGAAAGTGTCTCGCGAAATATGTTGGTGTCGTCAGCAAAAACACTCTGACTCCCCATATATACACCTGGCATTTTGAGTTTTTTCGTTTACTGCTCTTAAAATCTGCATTTTTAATGACATGGGTCATTCGATTATTTGCCGACATAAATTGATAACCTTATCATGAAATCTCATAAAATAATGAACTGGATAATTCACTAATGAATGCCTTCAAAATCCTTCATCCCCGTTTTGTTTTAACAACCCCCACTTAGCCTAAGAATTAGCGACCACCACATCCTTTTGCTTGTCAAAATATATACAGGACTAAAAAAAAAAATTTTCTCAAATGTCCCCGTTTACTGCGTTCTTCTCTAAGTTAATTTTCTCATGAATGGGAAATAAAATAAACTGTCGTACTTATCGTTTTATGTAAAAATATTACACAGCTGAGGAAATAATATGTATTGCTATCAAGTATGGCCTTTACAGATTATCTAGTAGGAAGTTTGTGGGCCAAATATTTAAACGTAGTTTAGCCAGTGTTTAACAAAACCGCGCTTTAAGTCATTTCAATTTGCCCAACTGTTTTGTCTCTAAACATCATTTATTGTGAACTGTTTTATGAAAGCATATAGAGAAGACTTAAAAAAGCATTTATCTTCTTAAAACAACCCACCAAAGAAAAGATCTGGAGGTTCAAAGATTCGTTAAACCGCGGCTTAAGTTGGACTTTGTTTAAATATTTGGTCCTATGTGTACCGTTATCTGCTGTCGTTCAGCTCTTCAGTCAGTATTTGATAAGAAAATAGTACTGGCTGACGATCACTCTTTCGATTTGTTCGATTTTCCAGCTGACAATGGTTGCGTGGGATAGGTTTGTGGCCATTCGAAAGTGGATTGCCTACAAAGTGATTGTGACTAAAAGCCGCCTTAAAAGCTGGCTGTAATAACTTGGCTATCAGCAATAGTAACTGTAACTCCCCTATCCTTTATTGTGATTACGGGGATCTTGAGTGAAATGTGACGATTTTAGCGGTGGAGATTTTCATCATCGTTCTGTTAGTGTTGGTAATGTCTACCCTAGCTCTTATCATATATTTTTACGTCATGGTGAAACTTGGAGTTCGAAAACGTAAATTAAGTCAAATTCGCCAAGTCAGCGAGTTAGTGGACGAGAAACTTGGACACAGAGTAGCTATGAACACTGCTTTAGTTACGATTGCCCTGATTCCTTCCTTTTGAGCCCTTTCACAATGATAAATATCCTTTAAAGTGAAGATAAAAAAGAACATACTAATCCGCAGCTTTTCTCTTCTGTTATACCATGTTTTAGTGCGCTTGTCCGGAAACTGGTCATCTACAGACTTTCAGAAAAGTCCTTCCTTCCGATCGATTTATTATGGCGCGGGAACTTTCGTGACTTCATCGCTCGCTTGTCCGCTTCGCAGCCTAAAAAGCTCGCTCTGCTCGCTAAGAAACCCGTGCGGTCGACTTGTAGCAAATCTAGGTCATCCATTGAGCGAAAAATTAAACATTGAAGGAAGGTTAACAACAACACAGCCAAGAAAATAGTTAACTTTAACCCAAGATTAAGTCAAATTTTATGCGCTGTCTTCTTTTACTGGAATATGTAACTCAGTCAAGCCTTACAAAATGCTGTTGCATGAGCCTTTACTCTTAGATACAGTTATGATAACACAAAATGTTACTCTAAGTAATCTATAGGAAGGTAAATACAAAAAGTGGAACAAAATTCTAATCCTGGATTCGTCCTAATTGGCCTTTCAGGAACCGGGTCCATATCATGGACAAACCTGAAGATGATTAAAACTGATCGCAATGGGAGTTTAGCTGTTCAGCTTTACAGTTTTATGATATTTTTTTTCCTCTGTGATTTGAAGTTTTTTTCCTGTAAGCGGCCGTGAACACACGCCTCACGATGTAGTCTTTTCGTTTGTTTTAAGGCTCTTGAAAGCTGATACCGTGGTAAACGATTGAATGACTGCTAATAATTAAGGCCGAATAAGAAATGTAGAAATTTATGGAAATCAATGTCAAGTCAAAGTTAAGTTTTAGTTGTTGTTTAGTTGTTCCACAACATTATTTTCTTGCTGAGGCAGTTCGTTTCTGTTGGCCGGATTGTCATGGTTGATCATCATCCTTGCTCATCTTCTTCAGGTTTATTACCGACCACAGGTCCAACCGCGTTGGTCGCTCCAAAAAATCGCATTTCTATTTGCTCAGCCTGGGCAATGTTAACAGTTCTAAATAGTAACTCGATAAAAGCGACTCGAAACTGTCTGATTCTTACTGAATAGATGATTGGGTTGAGCAGCGAGTTCATGAAAACTATTGAGACAGAAAAAGAGTAAAGCAAATACCTTGCCTCCGTTGAAACTTCTGTGCCCAACCTCGTAAACACCAGTGTAGAAATGAACCCAGGGAGGAAACACAGTAATAACACAGCAAGAATGATGGAGGTCAGTTTAAAAGCCTTCCTATCTCTCTCAAATTGCTGCCTTGCCTCTTGGGTAACTTGCTGCGACGCCAGTTGTTGTTCATGTCTGCGAGTTACGCTGTAAACTGTTATATGGTAGTAAACTATTAAGCCAATCGATAAAATAATGAATATTGAATTTGTGCGTGAAATGAGAATTATGTCAAGGACTGAAAGAACTCGCTGAAAGACGAATAGGAGCCATATGAGAGCCGAGGCAATCAGTAAACGACCTTCGGTGACGAGGGTAATGTAGGCGAAAGGATGCTTAATAGCGAGGTATCGTTCTCCGCTTAGCAAAACCATGTGTAACAGCGAAGCGCTAACTAAACAAATCATCACTGGTCTGAGAAATCGCCATGCACAATATGCCGAAGGTGGGTTGAGGTAGAATATTATTGAAACTATCGTGAAGGAAGGTTGAGCTAGAATCCCCACAGAGAAATCATTTAAGGCTAAGAGCGCCAGTAAAACATTTGATTTGTGGTCTCTTAGACGTGATTTCATCTTCACAGAGATCATCACCAGTGCGTTCAGAACTGCAGTGAGAGGAAAGGTGAGAATGTTGGCGACGATGAGGAAAATAAGAAAAGCTTGGCCCGAAGGGGAAATCTGTTGTAGGTTTTTGGCCAACAACAGGTCAGTGACCGGGTGAGCCTTACATCCAGCAGGGGTACTGTAGGTGGAATTCATCGCCTATAAGACCACGACAGTTTTCTGTGACTTACAACGTAGAAAGTGTTTCGCGAAATATGTTTGTGTAATCAGCAACAATACTCTGACTTCCCATATATACACCTGGCATTTTGAGTTTTTTCGTTTACTGCTCTTAAAATCTGCATTTTTAATGACATTGGTTATTCGATTATTTGCCGACATAAATTGATAACCTTATCATGAAATCTAATAAAATAATGAACTGGATAATTCACTAATGAATGCCTTCAAAATCCTCCACCACCGCTTTGTTTTAACAACTCCCACTTAGCCTGATAATTAGCGACCACCACAACCTTTTGCTTGTCAAAATTGTCAGGACTAAAAATATTTCTTCTCAAATGTTCGCGTCTACTGCGTTCTTCTCTAAATTGATTTCCTCATAAATGGGAAATAAAACAAACTGTTGTACTTACCGTTTTGTATAAAAATATTATACAGCTGAATATAATAAGAGGAACTTTGCTTCTCTTAGACTATGATAAAAAGCAATATAATTGAGATCAGACAGCTGGTGTTAAAAATTTGCTGAATACGGAGATCGAAGTTTAAAAAGATAAAACGGCGTAACTGGGAAAATTCGTTAACCGAAACAGCGGTAAGAATGGAGGAACATGAAACAGTGTTCAGAAATCAGATTCAAATATTGACGACCTAATGATGTTTGGAATAGATTGACTGTTCTTATTGAAGTTTGTACAATTAAGAGCGAATGCACAGAAAAATCGAGCAAACCGTGGCCACAGCTCAAAACCTAACCTACCCTCATTTTAAGTCTGTAATAAGGTTTTAATGAGTTTATAACACTGCTGAGGTTTAAATTTCAAAATGCGGCCGAGTTTGGAAATTATTTGAGATTTTCGATTTCAACGGTCCGCGGGCCTAAAATTAGCCGCCGAACACGGCAATATAGCCTAGCGACAGAAATGAGCTGACTTTCATAAACGAGCGAATATATTGGCAATCTTCCACTTAAATCTCAAAAAGCAGATATCTAACAATTTCTAAACAGCACATTTTTTTAGATTTAGAGCATAAAATATCGACGAACGAGCACAATTTTTAAACGTAATTTGCATAATGCTTATAAATACAACAATTTACCGCTAAAACCAAAATCGAATTTTCTATATGGGGGAATTCTCCAAATCACCCCAAATCCCGTTTACTACCTAATGCGATATAGTACTTCAACATTATTTGAAAGTTAGTCTGGTGTTCTCGCGAACGCTTGTAAAATAGATTGATTATTTTGAGGTTATTTTGCCCCAAACAACCGCTAATTGACCCCAGGGTCAGTTGACACGTGCACGTCACCTTAGTTTTATGCATCGATTTGAGCTCGTTAAAAGGGCGAAACTAACAAGATTTTTTTTTAATATGTACCTGCTTTAATAAAATACACTCAATCTTCAAAAGGAGAGGCAGTTCAATGGGTAATGTCTGTTCTTGAGATCTTGTAGATTGTACCATGGCGTCTGCGAGTGGACCTGAGGCTGGGTCTGTTTTCCCGTGACTGCGAAATCAAAATAACATCATGAAATAATTCTCGCTCGAACCTTCGTAAATGAATCCGCTTTGCAGTGCCTTACCTGAGATAAAAAGTGGGCCGAATAGGAAAACATTCTAGCGCAATTTGGATCCTTTGCAGCACGTAGTGTATTTGCTAAGCGGCGATGGTATCAGTGACTTTTAATTACTTACTCACCTCCGATTGCGTGACCAGGCAATTATCGATTGTCTCCTGCGAAAAATAAGTGCACGGGAAACCAAAGCTTTCGGGATACAGTAAATTCATTTTCCTGTATGACCAGGTGTCCTTTTGTCCTATTTTAAAAGCGGTTAACTAAGATGATTAGCAAACATACTGTCCCACTTTTGAAAATGGTACAGTAACTGATTTTATCCCCAACCCCGGAGTGTTCAGAAGAAATATTTGCACCACGCATGAAAGGCAAATGGCATAAATTTTAAGGTTCCAGGCGGTTTTAAGGCATGGGTTACCAGTGGATTAGTCAGACTTGTCATAAGGTGCATTGAACGGAAAATTGCAGGCATGATATCTCTGCTATTGTATATATGTCCATTAAGTGATTTTCCAGCAAACATTTTTTGACTTTTTTACCCCAAAAGTTTCTTCCGTTCAATTCTTATCTATGAGATCTAAACTTAGTTAAATTTCTGTAATTTGTTGTTAAATGCAATTTCTGCAAACAACTAAGTATTTAATTTTGCGTAAAAGCTACATGAAATTGTACTGTTTAGCCGCAAATCATAAAAAAGAGAAAGCATCATGCTTTCTCTTTTCAAGTCTAGTAGGACTTAAGCAATGGCATTGCTTAAGTCCTAGTAGTTGTTCTCCATGTCTGCTAAGGAGGAAATAGTTTGCTCTTTTCAAGAAATTGTTCTTGCCCATTGCGGTTTCAAACCAAGGATAGCAACAAGTCTGTCGTGGTCATATACTGCTACTTCAGTGCAAACGAAGCATAGGCGCACAAGTCAGCGCTTTCGTTTAGTCAGGTGCCGAAAATGAAGTGGAGGGCGTCCATGTTCGCTCCGGCTCGAAAAGGTAGAATCAGTTGTGCAGTAAAAAGTAATGCGAAAAACCTGCGGGGACTGGGGAAAGAAAGGCGTCTTATTTGTCTTTGGCTTGTTCTATTTTCGCGACGTGGTAAAGGCTACGAAATACTGACAAGCTCAGTATATGTCTTCACCACCGAGAGTCACTTGCCCTTAGCCGGACACGCCCCTCACGTATCATGTTTCGTTCCTAAAGTTATTTCAAAGCACAGAACCAAACCTAATCAGCGGCCGAAGGCAGAAAAGGGGATGAGCAAACGGATGTCACGGCATATTTTGCAAGAAACTGGTATCCTTGTGCCTATCGGCTCAGGAACGATTAATTACTACTAGAATTAATATCAGGGTCAGAATTTGAGTGCTACAATGGGAGGGAAGGAAGAAAAGGAAACTGCCGCGTACACCTGTTAAGTCTTTTATAAACGTTCTCGTCCTGACGGTTTCAAGGTATAGAGTGTTTTCACATGACGTCACGGCGACCATATTGGTGTCCCAAAACAATGAAACGACGGCCATGTTGTGTCCCAAACCAATCCTGTGGGAGTTGAACTCCTTTCTTATGCAAACGCTATCTTTTGTTCCAATAAATTTGCATAGATGCTGGCCACGTGAGTGAAAACACTCTATTTAATTTACAGTGTCTGTTGCAGGTGTCGAATTAATCTTGCAGCAAGTGGAAACGTGGCCACGCCTGCTGAAACTGAGATTGCTTGTAGGATGAACGGCTATAGTTTGGTATATTCACGAGCGTGTTTTGTCCAGTGAACTGAGTGCGTAGTTTTTTCTTAAAGAAGGGATGGGGTGGGTCAAGTGAATAGTTCGGGGAACGTTTGCTCTCTTTAGAGGGGGGTATATTTGTTGATATCAGGAGTTCTGGCCTGGATAGAGTCGTTGTAAAGCTATTTTAGCTTCGGAGTATCGGTTTACCGGAAGCTGAGCAAGGAAAAGTCAATGGTGCATTTATGGGATAATAATAGAGATTCTCATGGTCTAACAGTGCGAAGATTAGACTTCTGGTAAGGTGGCAACGATCAAGGCCCGCATTATAATTCATAATAATTGAAGGTCATGACGTAAAAAAGCGACTGAAATGGTGGATGCCATGCAATCCTCTCGGGGGGGGGCGGCGTACCTGGCCTTAACGGTTGCCCCTGCGACAGAAGGCAAGCATGCCCAGATTGTCCACGGGTTGCTAAATGAGACCGTCCCTTTCTTAGTACCCGTTCCTGTCTTATAATTAGACCCCGGAAAATTTCTCGAGATTGCAACATCATTTTGGGCTTAAAGCTTCCAAAGTTCAACAATAATAGCGCATGTTCGCGACGGTTTTTTAAGTCAGTCAAGTTCTTAAACCAGGCCTTAAAAGGCCAGTTTTAAGTGTCGATAACAGTTAAAAAGGCATACAAGCCTCATGCAAAAGACAGTGGGAAGGAAGTGCACATCGGTGATGGGGAAAAAGGAGAAGCTCACAGTTATTTAGGGGTGGATCTTTCCAGGGGCGGATCTAGGGGGAGGGTGCAGGGGCTGCGCACCCCCTGAGATGACCTGCGGTTTTCTAATACAACTGGTATTCTGCAAAAAAAATAAACTATGTGGTTTATTGGTGTTGAAGTAGTAGAGCAAGAGAAGAGTGCACCCCCTCCTAAAAAAAATCCTGGATCCGCCCCTGCTTTCGAAACATTCCTATACTCTTGGACAGATATGCATTGTTTAAAGTTTTAGACAAACCAGGTGTAAATTTATAGTAACAAACTGTTAAATATACATCAGCAAGATTTTTGCGAATCCTATTTTTCGCTGGAGACTATCGTTTACTGGCTGGTCACGCAATCAAAGGTAACGTACTTTCCTACGTTTGTTTACTCACCTTTCGCTCAGCAATACACTGCGTTCCACAAAGGATGCAAATTGCGCTACAAATGTTTTGCTATTCGGCCCTCTTTTTATCTCAGGTAAGGCACTGCAAAGCTGATTCACTTACGAAGATTCGAGGGAGAATTATTTCTTGATGTTATTCTGATTTCGCAGTCACGGGAAAACAGACCTAGACTCAGGTCCACTCGCAGACGCCATGGTACAATCTACAAGATCTCAAGAGCAGAAATTACCCATTGGACGGCCTCTCCTTTTGAAGATTGCGTGTATTTCATTAAAACAGGTAGATATTAAAAGAATCTTGTTAGTTTCGCCCTTTTAATGAGCTCAAATCGATGCATAAAACTAAGGTGACGTGCACGTGTCAACTGACCCTGGGGTCAATTAGCGGTTGTTTGGGGCAAAATAACCTCAAAATAATCAATCTATTTTACAAGCGTTCGCGAGAACACCAGACTAACTTTCAGGTAATGTTGAAGTACTATATCTCAGTAGGTAGTAAGCGGGATTTGGGGTGATTTGGAGAATTCCCCCATATAGAAAATTCGATTTTGGTTTTAGCGGTAAATTGTTGTATTTATAAGCATTATGCAAATTACGTTTCAAAATTCTGCTGGTTCGTCGATATTTTATGCTCTAAATCTAAAAAATGTGCCGTTCAGAAATTGTTAGACATCTGCTTTTTGAGATTTAAGTGGAAGATTGCCAATATATTCGCTCGTTTATGAAAGTCAGCTCATTTCTGTCGCTAGGCTATATTGCCGTGTTCGGCGGCTAATTTTAGGCCCCCAGACCGTTGAAATCGAAAATCTTAAATAATTCCCAAACTCGGCCGCATTTTGAAATTTAAACCTCAGCAGTGTTATAAACTCATTAAAACCTTATTACAGACTGAAAATGAGGTTAAGTTAGGTTTTGAGCTGTGGCCACGATTTGCCGATTTTGCTCGATTTTTCTGTGCATTCGCTCTTAACAGCTAAAAAAGGAAAAAGGCGAGCTTGCTAAATAGTGACATGTGGAACATGTGAAAAGGAAAATTTTATGTTTTTAGATTGTTAACCTACCAGCATTTCTCCATTTCACGTAGATAAAAAGTTTTTTTTTAATCTTGACTAAGCGTACTTTGGCAACTATTTCAAACGATAATACAGTGAATTTGAAATCAATTTGAAACTTATTTTTTGTTCTTTTTGTTTTCTACTCTCGATTTTTCTTGAATTTCAAGGGAGGTATTTGAACTTACACTGATTATATACTATTTGGAAAGTTTTTTTTCAATTTTTTTTCCAAATTGAGATTATTTTTCTTCGTAATTTTCTGATAATACCGCTCTCCGAACTTATCGTGCACTTTAGTAAAATTTGTCTTTACAAAAGATTAGTCCCATAAAACGGAAAGCTTCGTATGTTGACTAGAATAGACATAAAAGGCGAAATTGAATGAACAGACAAAAGGAAAGAAAAGAAAAGAAATGCAGGAAAATTATTGACTTAGCACTAGAGCGGAAAAAACGCGATGAAATCAGAAGCAGGAGCTTTCACAAATAAATGAATTATAGAGCTTGTATATGATAGAAAACCTGTTTCGGTGTGCTTGGCTTGTCAGACCCAAATTCATTACGAACAAATTATTACTATTATTATTATATTAGCCATAAACAAATTCCTTCCCTTAAAAACACTGAGTGCAGCAATAAATTTTCGCTGTGTTTAAGTACATGGAAGTCAGCTCAAAGACCTAGCTCATCAAAAACGAAATTTTCCGGTTTTTCGGTTTTGTACATTATAGACATTGTTTGCGCGTTTGATGTGGGTCACTTATGAAAAAAATATCTCCACGACTTCCCCAAACTGATCTGCTTCATTTAACATCAAGCCTTATTTTTTTCCTGGAGCCAATTTACGGATTAGTATCTCCTCTTTTTAAATCCAGCATACGCTGAGTATAAGTTTTATAATTCGAGAGATAGGCGTGCTGCAAAATATTGGATTATAAATAGTTTTAAAAACTTCAGTATCATGGTCTCAAACGAAACAGAAACGGCGAGCGTCCTTTCAGACACAACCAGATATGTGTTTTATTGCCCATGCGAACCAGGCTTTTGTTTGGGATTTACTTGACAGTTCCTTGGGTTTTTGCCACTGTCGCATCTATAATCTCTCCAACTGCAGTTCTTTTAAACGCGCTAATAATCATAGTAGTAAAACGAAGGAAAGAACTGCACAGAGCTTCCAATGTCTTGCTATCAAGTACGGCCTGTACAGATTATCTAGGAGGAAGTTACTGGGCCAAATATAGTTTAAACGTAGTTTAGCCAGTGTTTAACAAAACCGCGTTTTAAGTCACTTCAATTTGCTCAACGATTGTGTCTAAACATCATTTATTATGAACAGTTTCATGAAAGCATATAGAGACAACTAAAAACAAGCATTTATCTTCTTAAAGCAACTCACCAAGAAGAGATCTGGAGGTTCAAAGATTCGTTAAACCGCGGCTTAAAGGGAACCTCCACTTCAACAAAAAGATGACTTTAAATCACAGGAAATAACTGTTACAGTCAAGTCAATCTAAAATATTTTTAAAGAAAGTGTTTGTATCCGAAAGAAATAACTTTTAGATTCGCCTATTTTTGTTTTCAAATTTTGCGGGCGTCGCCATCTTGAATAATTGTGACGTGTTACGGTTGCCCTATTGTTATTAAACAAAAGCTCTTTGTGTCAGAACAATAGAGCAACCGTAACACGTCACAATTATTCAAGATGGCGGCGCCCGCGAAATTTGAAAGTGAAAATAAGCGATTTTAAAATTTACTTTTCCTGATATAAACACTTTTTTTAAGGACAGATTTCGAACAAATTTGTTTATCAACATAATTTTATTCGATTTAAACTTATTCTGTAGTAAGAGTGGAGGTTCCCTTTAAGTTGGACTTCGTTTAAATATTTGGTCCTATGTGTACCGTTATCTGCTGTCGTTGAGGTCCTCAGTCAGTATTTGATAAGAAACTAGTAGTCTATTATCAAGTACTGGCTGACGATCACTCTTTCGATTTCTTCGATTTTCTACCTGACAATGATTACGTGAGATAGGTACGTGGCCATTCGAAAATGGATTGCTTACAAAGTGATTGTGATTAAAAGCCGCCGTAAAAGCTGGCTCTAATCTGAACTTGGCTATCAGCAATAGTAACTAACTCCGCTATCCTTTTATTGTGATTACGGGGATCATGGGTGAAAATGCAATGATTTTAGCGGTGGGGATTTTCATCATCGTTCTGTCAGTGTTGGTAATGTCTGTCCTAGCTCTTATCATACCGTAAAATTCCGAAAACAAGGCCCGGGGCTGATATTTTTCAAAGGTCCTTTTTGAGGGGCTTACTTTTGGAGGGGCTTGCGTACGGAGGGAAATTTGTGTTTCAAAATCGATTGTGCTAGCTTTTAGTGGGGAGGAAATTTACCATTTTTGCTTTGTTTTTACTTTGTATTCGAGGGCAAATTTCAAGGACAAGCCCCCTCGGGTGCGCTTATATTCGGAGGGCCGATTTAACGGAGGGTTTTTTGCGTTACGATTTGGGGGGCTTATATTTGGAGGGGCTTGTACATGGAGGGGCTTATTTTCGGAATTTTACGGTATATTTTCACGTCAGGGTGAAACTTGGAGTTCGAAAACGTAAATTAAGTCAAATTCGCCAAGTCAGCTAGTTAATGAACGAGAAACTTGGACACAGAGTTGCTATGACCACTGCTTTAGTTACGATTACCCTGATTCTTTCCTTCTGAGCCCTTTCACGATGATAAATAACCTTTAAAGTGAAGATAAAAAAGAACATACTAATCCGCAGCTTTTCTCTTATGCTATACCATGTTTTAGTGCGCTTGTTCGGAAACTGGTCATCTACAGACTTTCAGAAAAGTCCTTCGTCCGATTTAATAGGCTGATTTAGCAACAGAAAGGGAACGTCAGTTGACGACGGCGCGCGCAAATCAAACAACTGGCTTGACCAATGGCAGAGAATGGCAGAGTGGCAAATTGAGCACCGGAAGTCGTGTTTAGTCCTTTCCGCGCGCTTTCCCGTCGTCAACTGATGTTCCCGTCCTGTTGCTAAATCAGCCTATTATGGCGCGGGACCTCTCTTGACTTCGTTGCTCGCTTGGCCGCTTCGCGGCCTAAAAAGCTCGCTCTGGTCGCTAAGAGACCCGTGCGGTCGACTTGTAGCAAATCTGGGTCATCCATTGAGCGAAAAATTAAACATTGAAGGAAGGTTAACAACAACACAGCCCCAAAAATGGTTAAGTTTAGCCCAAGATTAAGTCAAATTTGATGCACTGTCTTCTTTTACTGGAATATGTAACTCAGTCAAGCCTTACAAAATGCTGTTGCATGAGCCTTTACTCTTAGATACAGTTATGATAACAAAAAATGTTACTCTAAGCAACATAAAGGACGGTAAATAGAAAACGTAGAACAAAATTTTAATCCTGGATTAGCGCTAATCGGCCTCTCAGGAACCGGGTCCATATCATGGACAAACCTGAAGATGATTAAAACTGATCGCAATGGGAGTTTAGCTGTTCAGCTTTACAGTTTTATGATAATTTTTTTCCTCAGTGATTTTAAGTTTTTTTCCTGTAAGCGGCCGTGAACACACGCCTCACGATGTAGTCTTATCGTTTGTTTCAAGGCTCTTTAAAGCTGATACCGTGGTAAACGATTGAATGACTGCTAATAATTAAGGCCGAATTTGAAATTTAGAAATTTGTCAAAATCAATGTCAAGTCAGAGTTAAGTTTTAGTTGTTGTTTAGTTGTTCCACAACATTATTTTCTTGCCGAGGCAGTTCGTTTCTGTTAGCCGGATTGTCATTGTTCATCATATTTCCTTGCTCATCTTCTTCAGGTTTATTACCGACCACAGGTCCAACAGCGTTGGTCGCTCCAAAAAATCGCATTTCTATTTGTTCAGCCTGGGCAATGTTAACAGTTGTAAATAATAACTCGATAAAAGCGACTCGAAACTGTCTGATTCTTACTGAATAGATGATTGGGTTGAGCAGCGAGTTCATGAAAACTATTGAGACAGAAAAAGAGTGTAGCAAATACCTTGCCTCCGCAGTTGCTTCTGTGCCTAAACTCGTTAACTCCAGTGCAGGAATGATTATGAACCCAGGGAGGAAACACAGTAATAACACAGCAAGAATGATGGACGTCAGTTTAAAAGCCTTCCTATCTCTCTCAAATTGCTGCCTTGCCCCTTGGGTAACTTGCTGCGACGCCAGTTGTATTTCATGTCTGCGAGTTTCGCTGTAAACTGTTATTTGGCAGTAAACTATTAAGCCAATCGATAAAATAATGAATATTAAATTTGTGCGTGAAATGAGAATTATGTAAAGGACTGAGAGACCTCCCTGAAAGACGGATAAGAGCCATATGAGAGCCGAGGCAATCAGTAAACGACCTTCGGTGACGAGGGTTATGTAAGCGAAAGGATGCTTGATAGCGAGGTACCGTTCTCCGCTTAGCAAAACCATGTGTAACAGCGAAGCGCAAACTAAAAAAATCATCACTGGTCTGAGAAATCGCCATGCACAATATGCCGAGGGCGGGTTAAGGTAGAATATTATTAAAACTATCGTGAAGGAAGGTTGAGCTAGAATCCCTACGGAGAAATCATTTAAGGCTAAGAGCGCCAGTAAAACATTTGAATTGTGGTCTCTTAGACGCGATTTCATCTTCACAGAGATCATCACCAGTGCGTTCAGAACTGCTGTGAGAGGAAAGGTGAGAATGTTGACGACGATAAGGAAAATAAGAAAAGCTTGGCCCGAAGGGGAAATCTGTTGTAGATTTTTGGCGAAGAAGAGGTCAGTGACCGGGTTAGCCTTGCATCCAGCAGTGGTACTGTAGGTGGAATTCATCGCCTATAAGACCACGACAGTTTTCTATAACTTACTCCGTACTTTGGCTTTGGAAGTGTTTCGTGAAATGTGTTCGTGTCGTCAGCAAAAATACTCTCACTTCCTATACACCTGGCATTTTGAGTTTTTTCGTTTACTGCTTTTAAAATCTGCATTTTTAATGACATTGGTCATTCGATTATTTGCCGACATAAATTGATAACCTTATCATGAAATCTCATAAAATAATGAACCGGATAATTCACTAATGAATGCCTTCAAAATCCTTCACCACCGCTTTGTTTTAACAACCCCGACTTAGCCTGATAATTAGCGACCATTACAACCTTTTGCTTGTCAAAGTATATACAGGACTAACAATTTTTTTTCTCAAATGTTACTGTCTACTGCGTTCTTCTCTAAGTTATTTCCTCATAAATGGGAAATAAAACAAACTGTTGTACTCACCGTTTGGAAAAAAAAAAATAAAAAGCTGTATGAAATAAGAGGGACATTGCTTCTCTTACACTATGATCAAAAGGAATATAACTGAGATCAGACGGCTGATGTTAAAAGTTTGCAGAATACGGAGATCGAAGTTTAAAAAGATAAAACGGCGTAACCGGAAAAATTCATTAACCGAAACAGCGGTAAGAATGGAGGAACATGAAACAGTGTTCAGAAATCAGATTCAAATATTGACGACCAAATGATGTTCGCAATAGATTGACTGTTCTTACTGAAGTTTGTACAATTAACAGCTAAAAAAAGGCGAGCTTGCTAAAAAGTGACATCATGGAACCAGTCATGGGAAAAGGAAAACTTTATGTTCTTAGATTGTTAACCTACCAGCATTTCTCCATTTCACGTAGATAAAAAGTTTTTTTTTTAATCTTGACTAAGCGTACTTTTGGAACTATTTGAAACGATAATACTGTGAATTTGAAATCAATTTGAAACTTATTTGTTGTTCTTCTATTTTCTACTCTCAATTTTTCTTGAATTTCAAGGAGATATTTGAACTTATACTGATTATATACTATTTTGAAAGCATATTTTCAATTTTTTTTCCAAGTTGAGATTGTTTTTCTTCGTAAGTTTCTGATAATACCGCTCTCCGAACTTATCGTGCACTTTAGTAAAATTTGTCTTTGAAAAAGATTAGTCCCCCTCAAACTGAAAGCTTCGTATGTTGACTAGAATAGACATTAAAGGCGAAATTGAATGAACAGACAAAAGGAAAGAAAAGAAAAGAAATGCGGGAAAATTATTGACTTAACACCAGAGCGGAAAAAACGCGATGAAATCAGAAGCCGCTAACTCGAAGCTTTCACAAATAAAGGAATTATGGAGTTTGTCTCTTATTATAGAAAACCTGTTCCCGTGTGCTTGGCTTGTCAGACCCAAATTCATTACGAACAAATTATTATTATTATATTAGCGAAAAACAAGTTCCCTTAAAAACACTGAGTACAGCAATAAATTTCCGTTGTGTTTCAGTGAGTGCATGGAAGTCAGCACAAAGACCAAGCTCATCAGATACGAAATTTTCCTGTTTTTCGTTTTAGTAGATTATAGACATTGTTTGCGCGCTTGATTTGGGTCGCTTATGAAAAAAATATCTCACGACTTCCTCAAAATGATCTGCTTCATTTAACATCAAGCCTTATTGTTTTCCTGGAGCCATTTTACAGATTAGTATCTCTCCTCTTTTTAAATCCAGCATAAGCTGAGTAAGTTATACAATTCGAGAGTTAGGCGTGCTGCAAAGTTTTGGATTATAAATAGTTTTAAAAAGCGTCAGTATCATGGGCTCAACGAAACAGAAACGGCGACCTTCCTTTCAGACACAACCAGATATGTGTTTTCATGATTGCCAATGGGAATCACGCTTTTATTTGGGATTTACTTGACAGTTCCTTGGGTTTTTGCCGCTGTCGCATCTATAATCTCTCCAACTGCGGTTCCTTTTTTAACGCGCTAATTTATTATCATAGTAGTAAAACGAAGGAAAGAACTGCATAGAGCTTGCAATGTCTTGCTATCAAGTATGGCCTTTACAGATTATCTAGTGGGAAGTATATGTGTACCGTTATCTGCTGTCGTTGAACTCTCCAGTCAGTATTTGATAAGAAACTAGTGTAGTCTCTTGTTAAGTACTGGCGGACGATCACTCTTTCGATTTGTTCGATTTTCCAGCTGACAATTATTGCGTGGGGTGGGTCTGTGGCCATTCGAAAATGGATTGCCTACAAAGTGATTGTGACTAAAAGCCGCCTAAAAAGCTGGCATTAAAACTTGGTTATCACCAATAGTAACTAATTCACATTCACATAAAAGCCACCTTATCTCTTTTGACGGATAAGTTGTGGGTGAAAAATTTTGCATAAGGCATAGGGTGGGCTGATAGAGAAAATTTGCCAGCGCCGCTGAAGGGGAGGAGGGTGGGGAAACTTGCTTGCCCGTTGTAGAGTAGACTTGCGAGAAGACGGCGAATTTGTTTGCTAGGGCGTATAAAAGGCCTAGGGAATTTCCCTGGGGACCGTAGAGGAACAATAGACTGCTTCCCGAGGGAGCACGCGGTAATCTAGTTGATTAAATCGTCACGCGGCGGCTTCTATACGAATGAGAATAGTAACTAACTCCGCTATCCTTTATTGTGATTACGGGGATCATGAGTGAAAATGCGATGATTTTAGAGGTGGAGATTTTCATCATCGTTCTGTCAGTGTTGGTAATGTCTGCCCTAGCTCTCATCATGTATTTTCACGTCATGGTGAAACTTGGAGTTCGAAAACGTAAATTAAGTCAAATTCGCCAAGTCAGCGAGTTAATGAACGAGAAACTTGGACACAGAGTAGCTATGACCACTGCTTTAGTTACGATTGTCCTGATTCTTTCCTTCTGAGCCCTTTCACGATGATAAATATCCTTTAAAGTGAAGATAAAAAAGAACTTACTAATCCGCAGCTTTTCTCTTATGTTATACCATGTTTTAGTGCGCTTGTCCGGAAACTGGTTACTACAGACTTTCAGAAAAGTCCTTCGACAGATTTAATATGGCGCGGGACCTCTCGTGACTTCGTCGCTCTCTTGGCCGCTTCGCGGCCTTAAAAGCTCGCTCTGCTCGCCAAGAAACTCGTGAGGTCGACTTGTAGCAAATCTAGGTCATCCATTGAGCGAAAAATTAAACATCGAAGGAAGGTAAACAACTACACAGCCAAAAAATGGTTACGTTTAACCCAAAATTAAGCACTGTTGTCTTTTATTGGAACATGTAACTCAAGCTTACAAAATGCTGTTACATGAGCCTTTACTCTTAGATACAGTTATGATAACACAAAATATTACTCTAAGCAATATATAGGAAGGTAAATACCAAAAGTGGAGCAAAATTTTAATCCTGGATCGGCCTCTTGGGAACCGGGTCCATATCATGGACAAACCCTAAAACTGATCGCAGTGGGAGCTTAGCTGTTCAGCTTTACAGTTTTGTTTTCCTCCGTGATTTTAAGTTTTTAGTTTGTCATGAAGCTGCGATTTTTTCAAATAGAAGTTTTTACTTTGCTAATGTTATGTTCTATAGCAAGTAAAGGCGAGAAATTGACAATACTAAAGGAAGGCTTTTTTCATTGGCTATTACGAGGTTGCCCGGGAAACTGGGGCAGCCCCATCGTGCAGTTCGGCACAAAGACTACCCGGTGTTAAGGGCAACCTAAAAATGGCGACTCCCATTCCGCATTCCCCAGCTCAAGTTACGGACCGGCTCTGTTTCTACTTCCCAAGCCTGGGGTCAATTCAATAAAACATTTACAAGGGTAATTTAGAAGTGTAGCCATTGCTTTAGAACCTGAAAACAATAGCTTGTAAATTGCTGTTGAAAAAGTTCTGTTAAATTGACCCCTGATCGCATACGGGAGCTTCGACTGTATTATGCGAGCTCGAAATAACTGCTCGCCTCCCCATTGAGGTCAGTCTTGCTTGTTATGGCGTACCCCGTGCAGATCAACTAAGTTGTAGTTGTTACGAGACCTGCCTTTAAGTCGAAACTCGTTCATTCTTTCAGTGACGAGTTGATAGTATTATCAGCGTCAGGAACAGCAGCATGTATTGACCTACAGTTGGCTACCACTGAACTCACGGGAACACCTCATGGCGGAATTCTTTGTATGTAATATAAATAATCTGTAGAGAAAGGGAATTTGCAGAATAGCCATAACCTAGGGAATTGTAAAAAAAATGATGTGGTTTGTTTGTGCACACTTACTAGGTACCTTAAGATCCGAGGACAGCGACAGCGGCGAAAACATCGCTTAAAAAGTGAATCAGTCGCAGTCTTTCCTCTCAATCTTCATCGCGACTATTCCAACTGACTTAAGCTTTTGTAAAACAGGCAACCAAAACGTGCAACTTGTTTTGCAACATCACTGCAAAATGAGTTGAAAACAGGAGCCGATTACTTGGACCAACCTGATTTGTTGCAAGACAGGTTTGATGTGGGTGGTAAAACGCGCAACATCGCTATTTAACTCATTTTGCACCAATGTTGCAAGACAAGTTGTATGTTTTTTGATGCCCATTTCTCCGTACCTTTATTTTGTCAGATGAAGGCGATCTCTACTGAAGTTGAATGCCTAAGAACCTTGTCCAAACTCGTTCAACGTGAAATTAGGCCTTTTCACATCGTAGTCGTGCGGTGACGTCAACGAAATGAGCAAAAACGTTTGGTGCACCATTAAACCCAAAGAAAGAACGATTATGATCGAAGTCCTTAATCTCACTCTTATAAATGAAAGATGACAAGTTCGACGTTTTAGTCCTAAGCTTCTTAGATAAGTAATTTTATAACTATAAAACGCTGCAACAAAAACGTGCTACTTGTTTTGCGACTTTGCTGCAAAACGAGCAGAAAAGCGATGTTGCGCGTTTTACCACCCACGAAAAAAAAACCCTTTCAAGCTTACTTGTAGCAAGACAGGTTCTAGCGTTGGTGGTAAAACGCGCTACATCGCTATTCAACTCGTTTTGTACCAATGTTGCCAAACAAGTTGCACGTTTTTATTGTCCATTTTATTGTAGCTTCAACTGTAACTTAACAATGTTAATCAAGAAATAAACACTTCTTCAAGGTTAAGGTTTTTATTGTTCAGACTTACAGGTTTTTTTGTTTTTGTTCTTGTATGTAGCTCCGGTTCTTGAAAAAGGCGTGGTCCGACAGATATCACCAGTAGCAGAACCACTGATTGTGGATACTTCAGAACAGGATGAGTGAGTAAACTAACTTGAGCAACTAGCTTGAGTTTCAGTTCAAGAACTAATTAAATAAGTTCCAGTTCAAGCTGAGTTTGAGTTATAGTTTAAGTTTAATTTTGTATTGGATTGAAAATGGAGTTAATAATGATGATGATAATATTAATAATGACCGAGTGTAAAGTCATGATGGATGTGGTTCGTCTCGGTCAATAAAAACGCAAAGAAGAACTCCCCCAATATCCAGCCGTTTTGACCTAACGCATGGTTAATAACGCATATACGTATAGCCCTGCTTTTGTAAAGGTTTGAATGTTGCCTTTGTTTTCTATTTTGTCACAGAACATCAGCAGCTGACGAACTCACGTACACTAACAGTTCTCCAGTTCCTGGGTGTACAGTCTGTCATATTCCTTACTCTGATGCAGATCTACCTTTTCCTGTGGTTCTTACAAAATGTCAAGTTTGTAGGCATGTAACATGTCTTGACTTGTTCTAATTAGTGTGCATTTAAGTTCGAAACGTGCATTTTCACCCACGGTTTACAGAGCAAGGGTGGCGCAGTGGTGGGTGCACTCGCTTCCCACCAGTGCAGCCCGGTTTCAAGTCCCGGTGTGGATGCCCTATATGTGTTGAGTTTGTCTTTTCTTGTCTCTTTTGCCCTGAGAGGTGTTGTGCTCGGTATTTAGAGAAATGTTTTAAGGGGGCAAAACGGGATGGTGAAAAATGTCCTAAAAGGACTATTTTTCACTCGAATTTGCTTTGTTCTAGTCAGTCGGTTTTCAAAGGAAGTCGTACGTTGGGGGAATTTCTTGCTGATCACTTTCAAGGTTTAAAGGTTAACCGTACATCATTACAATTGCAGCTGGAGTAATAAGGCACCCATGTCTCCAAAGACGATCCTGAATGGTGACTTACCTTATTTGCCCAAGTGTACAGAATTTATTTTATGGATTTTAGGAAATAAGAACCTGTTTCAAATTTGAGGCTAGACAGGCTCTTGTAAAGAGGAACCTAAGTGGCCCGTTGTAGCTTAACAGGTTCTTAGTCGCGGGTTTTTGGTATACAGGTTTTACCCAAGTAAGGAATGAGCTGAATACCACTTTATATTCTTAGCTCCAACGTATTTTTTTCTTCAGAAAAGAAGAACCTTTATTTAAGAACCTAAATAATCTAAATTTGTCCTAATTACCATTTATGCAAGAACCTGTTTAGGCTAACTTAGAAAAATGCAGGTTCTCGTGGCGGGTTTTTACTGTACTCTTATTTTTATTAACAGGCAGAGGAAAGTTCCAGATGTAATATTCTCCTCAACTGAACCTCCTGCTGAAACTCCCATTGTTGGCAGAGGATGTCTTCTTCAGGCTCGGTAAATTAAAGTTTTCTTGACTTTGGTAACCAAAGGAAGCATGTTTCGGGCTATCTCAAGACGCTTCTAGGAACTTTGAAGAGTGTAGAACAAATAAATAACATTACATGACCGCGCAGAGATACGACACTTTTCTTCGAGTGTTGAAAAAGTTTGGCTACCCAACAAAGAGAACTTTTGTTCTTGGGCCATCGTAGCCTATGAAAAAATAAAACACAAACAGCGGCGATTAACATTGTAAACTTACGCACTTTTATATCAACTTGACATTTCGACTTTATTAGTGATATATTTTTGTCATAAATTGTACCGGTCACTTTTGAAAATATGTGTTGACTAGCTTACGAAACAAGTTTACAATATTTATCGTCGCTGCTTGTGTTTTATTTTGATTCAAGAAAATTTTGGTCAAGTGAACAAAGGAAATTTGCTTGTTGGCATTCGGAACCATTGTTTTCACATTTTGTTAATACACTCTCTCTCGGGGATCGAATGGCGGTATCTCTGGTAGAAACTGCATGAAAAAAGTTAATGGAATTGGCCTACCGTGAAGAATCATGTGCACCGCAACATTACCAATTAGTGAATCGACATCGTCTATGATTTCAAAATTCTGTTGATCTACCGCTTGGCCATATGAATGTCCGGCACTGGCAGATGGAATTTCTCATTATCAAATTTCCCTCATGCGGTAGCATTTCTATGAAAATTAGTAGTTTGTATATTGACACTACCACCGGTTTAAGATATTGCAAAGTAAAACCCCGTTTACACGGTTCTGGACAATTTTTTTGGAACGGACAAATACCTGCAGAGATCCCGCGCCTTTCGTTTACACGGGACCCGCGGAAACGTGCAAGTTTTTGAACGGCGAGCAGTATTGCAATCTGTAACAGAATTTGCACGGTTCCTTTTAAACGGGTTGCACAGGTAAAAAATTCGTTCGTTCAAAATTTTGTCCGGACTCGTGCATACGGGGTGTTAAGGTCACCCTATGGTCTGAGGTCTCATTATCATTATTACTATTATTATTATTATTATTATTAAATCATTTTTGAGGTTCAGTACATTGTGTTCTTATTCCAGTGTGTGTAGAACCAAAAAGAAGGAAAAAGGTGAAGCGAATGCAGATATTGTCAGCACTGTAAGTATTTAAAGTAAATGAATTTATTTCCTTTTACGAGGATAGCTTGTAACACTGTTTCGACTTTAAAGCTTGTGTTTCTCGAATCGATGATCGAATTGTAATTTGGCAAGTTATGTTTTTATGGAAGAAGGAAACCGAGAGAATCCAGAGAAAAACTCTTCAGCGGGGTCGAGAACCTGTGAGAACAATAAACGTGAAGACCAAGGATTGAGCCCACACCTTGGACCTTTATCAAGCGCTGCTACCATTTTTCATTAAAACAAAAGCTTTCGCGCGTATAGTCTCGCAGTGACTTTGTAGTCTAACAATCTTTGCTTTTGTTGAAGCATCTACCGCTACCACCGCTACCACCACCACTACCACTACCACCACGTCCACTACCACCACCACCACCACCTCCACCACCATTAACACTAACACTATCACCACCACTACCACTACCACTACCACTACCACCACCACCTCTACCACTACCACCAACACCACCACTTCCACTACCATCACCATCACTATCATTTTTACGACTACTGTCACCATTACCACTGCCACTGCCACTGCCACTACTGCTACCATTAAAGATGATGATAATGCCAATAATGATAATCAAGTATTTTGACTTAAGTTTTTTTCTTCTAGATCTTACCATTTCTTGAATATGAACTTCACCAACAGCTGCTAAACAAATTGAAGGTACGTTGGGGGCCAAAGGCAACTTTCCGCAACGTTTTACAGTTTTGGTCTTTCCAGAATCAACAGCACGTGAAAGTGTGTTTTTATATAAAGACGAAGAAATACTCATCCAACTTAAATATTGACAACGCTTGGTAAACAAAGTAGCTCCATGTTCCTTCACCTTATTGCCATCAATGTTGTTTGGCGAGTTGAAATTTATTTCTTGCACGTATGCGTACAACAAATGTTTATATTGCATTAAGATTTAACTCCCTAACCCTACCCATTATTAATATTAACTTATAGGCAGTATTCAAATTGAGGAACACGGGGGCAAACCTCTGTGGCAATGAGACAAATGCGATCAACCGCTGGCAACCTCCCATTTGGCTATAATTACTGATTATGTCATTCAATAATACCTTTTGATACATAGTCTCCATAGAAAGTGGTGCTCATTCCACTTTTTATGAGCACGGGGAAACTGTGAGGATATGCTTTCCCCTTTTGGCTTAGTCAAGACGCCATTAAAATGGCAGAAGGCCAACAAGTGCTTCTGGAGTATCTTTGTGCTGTACGGTTCATAGAAGTAGTTGTTCAGCTAGAATTTGTCTCCAATCTTGTTCCGTCGAATCCCTTTACAAACAATTTGAGAAACATTGGAGGCGGCAGTTGATAATGATATATTCACATTTGTATTCGTATTTTATTTATTAATGGCGAGGAGGCCTAAAGGAAACTCTATTAACAGCTTATGTTAATTAGGCCTCCTAAATTACAATTTTTCATACATGACATTAAAATTACGATATTCGACTATGTAAATTGACCTAGATTGCAAATTTACCGGAGAAGGAGGCAGAAGGCAAAAAAACGTTAAGGTAGACACATTTGTAAACGACCCAGTGGAGTTAAATTAACTCTCAGTACAAAGTAAGTTAGTTTTCGAATACAGTTAAAATCGAGACCTGAATATTACATTAGATTTAGAGATTTGTTTTCACACAAAGCTAGTACATGTTTCCAGGTAAGATGCTGATGTACATCGATTCCAAGAAATTTTGTGATATTGCCTTGCTTCAGTGAAACAAGGCAATGTGAAAGAGAGATATGATCTCCAAATGAAAGGAAAAAGGTTTAGTTACCTTTCCTTGGTCTGGATTTATTAACAACGTAAGAGCACTTTAAAATCCACCATTTATGTTCCATATGTCTGTTTGATTAGAACGTGTAACAGCTGAAGACTCTGTCCAATTCATCGTGCATAACTAGAAATGTATGGAATAAGTTGATCCGTCCAAAGTGTGTTGTCTTTGCACGTGCTGTGGTTGACACTTGTTTATCGATAGTCTGTGAGACATAATTTAGTTTTGCTTCTCTAAGTTTTGCCTTAATACCACGCTTTGAAAGTGGAAAAGTATTGAAATTATACGAAGCAACATATGAACAATATTTCGAACGATACGTAAGCCCTAGTTGAATTTCTTCAGTGTCGATTTAAAAGTGACACAAGAGCACTGGTTCATTATCTTGGTTTCATCTTGATTCCTTTTTTAGTTTCTCATCTTGGTTTCATTTTCACCTCAAGAGATGACACGGTTGAAGTCTTTTTTTTAATTAAAACATTTTACTGTTTTAACCGCTGTCCTGTCGCGTTGACCAGTTATAACTAATTTTAAAAATGTACATGATTAATAAGTTGATCCTTCCAAAGTATGATCGTTGTACGTGCTATTACTGACGATTGTTTATTGATAGTCTGAAACACTTTATTCTCGCTCTTTCAATTTTTACCCAAGTGCCAAGCTTTGAACAGAAAAAGTTTTGAAATTAGGATACAAAAATATTTGTTTTGAACAATATTTGGCCCTGTGTCAAAAGTGACGAACTGAAAACGAATTTGGGAAAGCCCCTTGCTGCTTTGCATATTTATCTGCTGGGAACGTGTTTCCCAGAAAAGTAGGAATTGTACTTCGGCGTGTTATATCGTATGGATTGCGTATTCCTCTCTTTTTTAACAAGGGAAAAGATTTTACTTATTTCAGTGTAGTCGCTTTTGCTGGGTAACAGAAACAACACGCATTTTGCGCTTTGGCTTCACAGTCGACTGGTTTCTCGGAAAATGAGTACTGTTTACAGCAGCGCAGAGCTGAGATACTTTAGGTTGGCTAAAGGTGTTCTAGGTTACTCGGCTAGTGCGTTGAGAAAAGTTTTTATAGAAAAATGGAACTTTCTTTATCCTTCTACGCCATGGCAAAACGACGGAAAGAGCGTTTCCCAGTTGCTCGAGAAAGAAAAAGAACAAGCGAGAAGTTCTCGACTGTACGATCCAGCATTTTCAAAGGGAGACCATGAAGCCGTAAAAGAGAAATTGTCGTATGGCGACGTCGAAGAATGGGACGTTACAGCGCTGGTTTTTGCGTTATGTCACTCTCAAGCTTTACGTGGAATACGTTGTGATCCTGGCTGGGGATTATTAAACCACGCCATTCATGCTATAAAGCAGGTCAGAAACACGGTGCTTTCGCATGCTTCTAAACCGTCGATTTCTCGGCGAACGTTTAAGGTGGCTCCGTAATTAATACAAGAGCATTTAACTGTGACAAATTTTCCGTCATAACTTTTTGGTTTTTAACGCGATGGCTGCGAAACTTGGCAAAGAACAACAGATATCAATCGGCAATAACACAAAATATTCCGATTTCACTGATAGTAAATATTTCTTGAGAAATTAGTGCTTAAAAGGACCCTACTGTTCAAAGAAAATCGCGTCTAGTAAAAAATTTTGCTGATATTTTTTACTGAAATTTCTGGTATCGGCTTTAATTGATATAATAAATATGCCAGAGGAATTTCAGAAAAATCGTTGGAGCAGAAGTCCGTAACTAAAAGTCGGTCAAAATTCAGCTGTGAAATTGTTTTGGAATTTCAAAAATAAATTACTATCAGGTAGAAGGAGCCACCAGTTTGAATTTTCGGGACAAGTAAATTCAACGCTTGCTAATTCTTAAAACAAAAGCCGATTGCCTATCGTGCTATTCTTTGAAAGGTACTTTTTAGTTTTAGAAGAACTATAAATTGCTCCAAACCTTGCTCTGAAGTAGAATGACTTGTTCGTCGACAGTTTCAAAATATCCCTTGGCAGTTTTGGCTCAAACTCCTGCTGCATACATTTTGATGTATTGCCATGCATTTTCAACGACTTTTACTGCCGTTCGTTGCTTCCAACTCAGGAAAAAAGTATTGAGATTGGACGCTACCTCGTATCAGAGCTCAGAAAGAACTGTCCAGCACCTTTGTTTATGACTACAAAATGAGCACGAGCGGCAGTTCTGCGTGGAATTCGCACCTCACCCAGGGGGGAAGAACGACAATGATGACCATGCTTGTGAACCAAATAACATCACAGTGCAAAATAAAATTATCGCAAAAATACTGCCCGTTAATAAATTTACAACTCTAAAATTTTTGTCACTCCTTCCTTCAATGAATGGGTATTTTTTTCTTGATTATTATGTTTTGCTCTGCAATACATGTTTATACAGATCGATTCACAGACATGGGCATCATTGTCACTCGTCCCCCCTGGCTGAGGTGCGAATTCCTCGCAGAGCTGCCGCTCGTGCTCATTTTCTGGTCATAAACAAAGGTACTGGACAGTTCTATCTGAGCTTCGATACTAGGTAGCTTACAATCCCAATACCTTTTTCCTGAATTGGAAACAACGTAAAGCACGAAAAGCCGTTGGGGAGGCTTTGCAATACATCAAAATGTATGTAGCAGGAGTTTGAACCAAAATTGCCAAGGGATATTTTAAAAATGTCGAGGAACAAGTCATTCTACTTCAGAGCAAGGTTTGGAGCAAGTTATAGTTCTTCTAAAACTAAAAAGTACCTTTCAAAGAATAGCACGATAGGCAATCGGCTTTTGTTTTAAGAATTAGCAAGCGTTGAATTTACTTGTCCCGAAAATTCAAACTGGTGGCTCCTTCTACCTGATAGTAATTTATTTTTGAAATTCCAAAACAATTTCACAGCTGAATTTTGACCGACTTTTAGTTACGGACTTCTGCTCCAACGATTTTTCTGAAATTCCTCTGGCATATTTATTATATCAATTAAAGCCGATACCAGAAATTTCAGTAAAAAATATCAGCAAAATTTTTTACTAGACGCGATTTTCTTTGAACAGTAGGGTCCTTTTAAGCGCTAATTTCTCAAGAAATATTTACCATCAATGAAATCGGAATATTTCGTATTATTGTCGAATGATATCTGTTGTTAATTGCAAAGTTTCGCAGCCATCGCGTTGAAATCGAAAAAGTTAGGACGGAAAATTTGTCACAGCTAAATGCCCTTGAGTTAATTACGGAGCCACCTTAAGAGAAACTTCGAGATCGTGGTGCAAGCTGTGGAAAACTTGCTGACTAGCTCTGATCCCTTGGTTGAAAAACTGAAGAAGTTGCCTACCGAGAGAGAATTCGTAACGGAAGAACTCCTTGTGCTTAAAAAACATCTTGAAAGATTAGGGTATAAAGTGAACAAATCAAACCCTGTTGATTTAGCGCCCGCACGCACGAAACCGGCGATTTTCCAGAGCGCTAGATATATTCGAATGATCAACGAATCCAGCTCCATGTCCTACAATTTTCGTTGGGAAGGACTAGACGAATTTCTACGAAGTTTTAACGACGATGTAGATATGCAAATGTTTGCGGATATTCAAGCTGCCCTTTCACTCAGTCATCAGTCGAGAAAGGATGAGAGTTTAGAAATGCTGAATGGGCTTATTCCAAAAGCTCTAACCGCGAAACATGGGTAAGTTAAATCAGATAGATATGGAGATGTTTCAAGTTCTAAATAGGCTCCAAAGGCTCTTTTGGCGAATTAATAGGAGTCAGTCCAATTATCGCCTGCCTACATAAGTATGGCCCGACTAAATTTTCGGATGTTATGATTCAGAAATTGTCAAACGCAAATCTTTGTACATTTTGAACCCAGACAACAATGTTTACAACCGAGTTTTGACTTGCAATTTACATAAGAATAGATCATATGCTGATTGCTTATGTATTACGACCTTTTTTGTTATTTCAACAACAAATATAAGCGAAAACTTGACGGGAAAATAAGTCACGCCATCACGCCATGACTGTTTTCAGTTTTATTTCATGTTATTTAGTACCAAATCGGTTTTAGTCTTATCGAAGATCACTTGACTCTCTTTTGAAAAAGGGAAGTATTTATTTTTTAAAAAATGAAAGTATATAGGTATTAAAACAATATTTTTCGAACTTTATTTGAGCGACGTTTTGTGGATAGATGATGTCCATAGCAACAATTTTGATCACTTTTTAAGTACCAGTAGTTAGCGCGTGAACAAGAAAAAGATGAAAAATATGTTTGTCGCATAGTGATTTTGTTGAATGATACACTTGTTGCATTTTTTTTCTTATCGTCATTAGCTTTTCTTTTGAATGCTTGCAGAGTTGTACTACATGCCCGAATAAAGATTCGCAAAGCATATATTTTACATGATCGTGGTAAAGATGATGAAGCGATGAAAGAGGCAGATGAGGCAGAAATGATGCTGAGCCTTGGAGAGTGTGACGAGGACATGGCTGAAGTTAACTATGCCAAAGCCAACATCATTTTATCATCAGGGAAAAACAGTAAAGAGGACCATGAACTCATTTTACATCACTTGAATAAATGCATATATTTCTGTGAAAAGACTACTGTCGATAAAAGTGTGACTTTTGTTCAAGCCAAGCTTCACAAGGCACTTTTTCATTTAGGCGCTTACCAACATGGCATCTTAGACTCATCAGATGTCAACATTGCAGGGCCTATTTTCAACTGCATTGCTGACCAATCTGAGCCAATTGCAGACAGAAGCAAAGTATACTTCATGTACGGCCAATCATTGCTTGCTTATTCGAAGGGTGACACGAACTTAGCAACAAAGTTAGAGAACAAAGTTAGGCGAAAATGTGAACAACATAAAATGCACTTTGAGATCCAACAGCTCGATAAGTTGAGAACTTTGGTACGAGGCCCTGAGTTAAAAAGACTGACTCAGTGAGAACTAGATTTCACTTCATTTCAGTATAAGAATAAGGTTTAAGGCATTGCCTCTCCTTCATTTAGTCGTAAATTACGAGCTTGAAACGTATACACAAGGTTTTAATTTAAGAAGAGTAAAATGGGGAACAATTTGCCTTAACATGTAAATAAAAGAAAGGAGCAAATTCTGGCCTATTTTTGTAGCTGCCATTTCATGGCTTTTTCCCATGTCATGGTAAGACTACCTGAGCTCTAGTATATGTAGATTGAAAAAAGAGATTGTATTTTGACCATAATTATTTTGTGAGTGTAAAAATGAAATGTTGTTTCAACGCACCAATGACAGTACGAGTCTTCATAGGCAATAACATCGCGGCTTGACTGACAGACGACTAGTAACTTCGCGACTTAATTGACCAGTCAGGTCAATAACCAGAGTTTAATACCATCAACTGACGTGATACAACTCACTTTGACTCTGAAGATGACTACTGCACAGATTGTTGAAATGTCAATCACTATCCTATTCAGGACTACGTTCACCCGGACGATCATGCTCCACCTACTTATGAAATGTTTTTCTTGGAAGGATGGGCAAGATCATCAGTTTTTTCTTGTCTTGTTTCTGTATTATTGATACTAAGTTTTACAATGGTGATGCATGATTGGCCTCAGACCAATTGCAAACCCCCAACGTATAGGGCGAGGGGCTGTCCTTGGTCTTGCCTCTAACTATCAACAAATCCTGCATGGGTAGACCTACAAGGGGTAAAACAAAAGCCCTGTGTTACAGCTGTAGGGTTCATTAAGAATTGCAAGCTCACCGGAACTGGAGAGATAATGCAGTTTTATTGAGATGCAGGTGTTAGTTCAAGATACAATTTCAGGAGTATTATAATCTCTGTGTAAGGCATTACTATTTCTTAATCAAGTATGTTTGATTAAAGTATGCCATTTGGATTTCAAGTTGTCATGTTTGCAGTTATTTTCCCTTTGGCTTCCTTCACAATATGCATTCAAATTCAGATGTCAAATGTGTGGCACCATTCAAAAGAAAATTCATATACACTTGAGAATGATAAACTTCGGAATTGATTGAATCTCTGCCTAGTTTTTGTCCAAAATAAAAATTATAAAGGAAACATAAATAAAACTTTTTCGAAGGTGGTTATCGAACCTTGGTTGCCATAGTGACTTGTTTCTCACCTTTAATTCTTAGGGAGGGCATACCAAACTTAACCTTACCCTTTGTATATCTGACATAGTTTAAATCGGTAGATTTAAAGTTATAATGCCAAAATTTGATAGTAGTACTTGGCTAAGTTAAAAATACTGTTATGAGCTCACTCCTAAGGATATTATTGAAAGTACTGACCCAAAGGTGTGCCTGCCCTTAATGTTAAACTCTTTTTCCAAATTTGATTTAACAGGTTAAAGGCATGAATGCACTTTTTGGACTTCACCTTCAGATATCTGTGGGAGAAACTCTTATTGTTGGAACAGCGGTAAGCTCTGCCGTGTGAATTAATTTCAAAATCACGCGCGTTTTTTTCCTTTGCAAGTGTTTATATTTATAAGATAGTGCTGACTGGTCTCTCTTCCTTATTCCCTGACAATCCTTAATGATCTTTAGTTCTCCTTCAGTGATTAGATTAGCCTGTTCCAGGATGCGA
The DNA here is from genome assembly GCA_942486035.1 of Porites lobata. Taxonomy (NCBI): domain Eukaryota; kingdom Metazoa; phylum Cnidaria; class Anthozoa; order Scleractinia; family Poritidae; genus Porites; species Porites lobata. The sequence continues at coordinate 230,781 of CALNXK010000105.1, read as the reverse complement.
AAAACAGTGAGAGGGTGAGGTAGCTCACTATCTGAATGCCTAGAACAGGTTATGTCTACTGTCAGTGTTGCATTGTTCGCACCTTCTATTGTTCAACTCACTCAGGATATCCCTGCTCCTGGCTGTTTTGTGTTTAAAGAGCAAATAGGCCTTGGGGAGGGTCCTTTTCTTTAATACACCTATGCAACGTCCAATGGCGTTAGGATTTTGGGACTCCTTGTCTAGAACAGAGCATCCAAATTTTATTAATTCCCTAGAACTGGAGCAAATATGTGGTATTTTTTCTTGAAAAGGGTATCATTTGACATGCTGCAAATTTTGAGGCCTAGGCGGCGCATATAGTCACCCAAACCCTTCTAACATACAACCCCTGGAGTACAACGTATCTCCCAGAAAAAAAATTTTGAAATCCCCTTATGGTAAATACGTAGCAAACATTAAACACTTTCGTGGTAATAAATTCTTTTTCATCTCATTCAGGAAGAAAACAGCAATTAGTCAGTGCAATTCATCACTACTTAGTGTACGCGCATTTGATCATATGCATATGCGAAGTAATTGAATTATTAAATTATTGTTACCAAATCTACAAGAATTTACCCATGGTCTGTACTCTTAACGACCTTAGAAACGATGTCAAATGGTCAACACTCAAGTGAAATCACAAGCCGCGGGCGAGGGAGAGCGTGTGATTTTCCGTCATTTCTATGGTCGATAAGAGTATAGACCATAGAAAATTGTTGTCGATTTGTTTTGTCTTTTACTTACATTAAGGTGGACAGTTCTTGACGTCCATTTCCGTTGCAGGTTCTCTGAATTTGCGAGAACTGGAAACAATTTCTCCTAGAGATTCTTCAGAAAACAGATGACTGTGTTGAAGTTCTCCAAATACTTTGTAATATTAGGCAAATGAAAACTTAATAATATTTGCATACTTATTTTGTTTTGTTTCCCGTATCTGTCACCAATGTCATTACCTTAACTCTTAATCTTCTCCTGACTTATATATAAACTATATCTTTAACTTTACAGATCAGCTTCTGTATTATTAATTGCCTAGTCCCTGTACGGCGTTTTCCCAGTCCCTCTCGGAAAATTCATTTCGGTGACGTATCCGACCACGTGACCTGAAACGCTTTGGCCGCGCGGAATAATGAGGCCTAGGAACTAGGCAATATTGTTAGGTTGATCCACTTTCACTATCACTTTTCAACACATTTACTTTTCCCTGCCTCAAAGAGCGTTTTTTTTTTGCTAATTTGCAGAACAATTGTATTTAGCTTTAATATGTGAGAATAAAGTTTTGTTTGTGTTGTTTGGAATATTGTGCGCGAAAGATAGAGAAGAACAAATCATCACGACACTTCCATGGGCTTTTCTCTTATCTACCATAGTTCTCGACTAATTAGCGCTCGACAAACTGCTCAATTATTGTAAAATTATAATTTTTCTTGCAGTCATCTACAGCTGTTTTCTTGGCATCCCTGCCTGCCCCTCCATTGCTAAAGATTACTGGACGGGTGAGTTATTCGATACTTAGGGTTACTTGAAGTCAATCAGGAACCAAGAAGCTTGTGACTTTGTAATAAACAGTTAATGACTGGTCCCAAGGGAAACAGTTAATTTTGTTTCCCGAGAATCGCAAGGGAAACATTGAGATTCGAGGGAAACAAAAGTAACTGTTTCCCTAGGGACCAGTCTTTGAATGATTTGTTACACACAGCTGGAAATTTTAAAGCTGGAAATTCATCAAACTTTGCTGTAACAGCGGTCGTCGGTCAACATTCGCGGTTAACAGTGCACTGCTACACTCTGACGTCATAGATTTTGCAATGTTGCGCGCTCAGAGATTTTGGCGGGAAACGGTTTCATTGTTAGATGTCATGTGACTTCGAAATAACCAATGAGGGCGCTCGCTGTTGGGAAAAAATTTTCAGCTATGTAACAATTCAAGAGATTAAATCCTGTTCTTTATACAGCGTTTGTCTGCTGAAGAAGATAAGCGGCTCGCTGAGATCCAGAGGCAAATCGTGGACACAACTAACAAGAACAGAGCCAGCTTTAGACTTGCAGATACCGTCCATATAGTAAGTAAATTCTTTTTTTCATAACAGCAAATATTTGGTAAGGCTTTAAAGGGGCTGTGCCAGGTCTTCCTATTTTACCTTTTTCAAGAGAGAATAAGCTAGCTTTGATTTTGTTTGTAATGGGATAACACCGAATATTTTTCTTATCTTACTTTTCCTTTTAATTAGCAACTCAGGAGAAAAAGGCCCTGTTGAGATTCAAAATAAATGAGAATAACTTGAATTATTTGAATTGTCTTGCTAGATCGTAGCGTTGTTTTCATCTTTTTCCTGGTATTCAATGTGTATCTTTTTTGCAGAGTACCCCTAAGGCCACACCTCCGCCAAGTCCATCCCAGAATGTCCCTACTATGATCACTGCTGATGTGGATCAGGATGAGGGGCCTAAAGCTGAGCTGGATTTGTGTACAGGGCCAAAAGATGCGTATGTTGTAGAGGTACATATCTTTGTGTAGAGACGTTTAGATTGTAAGGCGAGGACGACTACGAGGACGATATTTCATCAATTTGAAGTGGTGCGCGCGCGTGAACCAGCGTCATTTTGGCGGGAAAACGCGGTAGCCGTCGTCATTCTACTACGGGTTTTAACGAGAATGTTGCTAAGTGTCGGAAAAAAGTTAGAACTTTTATCATTTTACGATCAGGAGAGGGCTATACCTCCTTCAATAAAAATAACCGTGTTTATAACCTAGATTTTGGCGAAATCTTCATATGAAAACAAAAACCTTGCATCACTGTTCATGTAAACGAATCTATTGAAAGAAAAATGGTCAAAAAAGAAACTGTTTTCTACATGCACGGATTCTGCTGTAGTTGAAGCTTCAAATGATGAATGAAGTGATAATAGAAAAACAGGTATTTTTTGCGTTCCTACTATATAAGAAAGTGTGGCGAATGGAAGGAGGGCGTATTTGAGGAAATACGGCAGTGCATTGTTAAAGTACCCTGTATCTCTTATCTCCCTCAAAATGAAATGAAAGAGGCAACTTTCAGTTCTTTGAGCACAGCAAGAGTATACCAATATTACTGACAGAAGTTTAACCGGAATAACTTTTTTGTAGGTTGATGACAAAAAAGACGAAGATGTGGTAGCTGTTTTACTCGATGAACCAGCGCCGGAAGGTCAGCTTTGAGGTTTCATTTATTAAAGGTGCACATTGGAGCATAATTTGAATGATTAAAGTTTCTCTCCCAAGGTTTTCATTCGTGCAACACTGAAACCCTTCCTGGCGCAATCAGCCTTAAATCTGGAGTTAAGGTACACAAAATGTATTTGATTTATCCATTTCTTAGCTATAATCAGTTCCAAATGATGTCTTTGCTGACAGCGGCTTTTTAAGGTGGCGTAATTCCTTGATGTGAATTGTTTTTAAAGATGATAATGGCAGTACAGAGAAAAGCACTCAGCGATGAGGACATTCGAACCAACCAGCAATTTGCTAAACTCTTTGAGGACACAATTAAGGTAAGTCTGATTTGGCTTTTAACACGCTCTCTGTGTAAATCTGTCGTGTTATTAATGGTTGCCACAGGAAAGTCAGGGAAATTTAAAAGAATAATATCATAGGTAACGAATTTCTCCTTAATTTTGGCGCGACATTTCAGCGTTAATTCATAATCTCTCCTGTTAAATTACAAAATTGCCATGGCAACCTTCCGTACGTCTCAGTGCCAAGATGGCGACGAAGTTTTAAAATGTTATGAATGAAGTTGCCATGGCATTAAAAGATGCTTTAGAAACACTAAACATATGAAAGAGCACATCAAGGAGGATTCTACAGGGTACTTTGTCGAAAACTTCTGAAAATTCTCAACTTAAGCCAAATTTAAGCTCTAAACGTTTGAGAGAGTGGAGTTCTCGATCAATACGATCCGAATCAACATGTCAAAAATCCTCGAGTGCTAACGTCATTTGTTACCCATGATATTAATAGGTAATCAAATGGGATACTAGTGAAATTATTCCCTAATTTCACACGTCACCATTTAATTACACATACTAATTAACACCACGGAATATGACTATGGGTATGATTTGGCGGGCAAATTTGAACCGAGTGTACTGCGCAATTTCGTAACAGCTAATAAAATAAGTCATAGCGTTCCTAAAACAGTCCCATAATGCAATTCGACGCATTGCCGACCCAGTTTCACGCTCAACCTCAAATGGCCGACAAAGGGACCTGGGAAATAGTCAAAGTCACTATGAAAGTGTTTCCTCATTTGTAAATATGTTGAGATTGCTTTAAATTTTAAAATTCGGGACAGGGCAATTCATGTGACAGTACATTGAGTTTACATTTGCACTGCTAAGTCTAATTGCTTATCGTAGCTATGTAAGTGTTTCCTCATTTGTAAATATGTTGAGATTGCTGTAAATTTTGTAATTCGGGACAGGACAATTTATGTGAAATACCGTTTGTTTAGATTTGCAGTTGGTCAAGTCTAATCGCTTAGATTGTCTTTTTTTGACTATGATCCCAACATTTTCCATGTTTTTCAGAGTTTGTGGTTCAAACTGCGTAACATGTCACCCTGCTGTCTTTCAAATATTCATTTTGATATTGAGATCCCAGAGGATGATAACATTCAGGTACGCTAGTAAGAAGTTCCTCGTTTGTTTTACTTGCTTTGGAAACTGGATGAAGTAAGCTTATTGAGCTTTCCTCGTAGGAATGGCTGTTTCTTAATCACGTTCAGTCTCAACCAATGCAGCGCAACTGAAGCTAATTTAGCCTGGGTTCCCTTCCCTTAAAGACATTTGCTAAAAATCTTCATTACAGTAGTACCATGTAATTCCTTTGTTATTTTGAAATCATTGTGGAGTAGGTGGCTGTGACGGGTGTGGCAGTGTGTGTGGAGGACAAAGAAACAGAAGAAGAAAACACATCCAAGCAGAAAAGACCTCTTTGCGACAGATGTAAGTAACCTTCTGCTCATAGTGAAAGTATTAAAGTTAGTAGCTTATTAGTAAACCAGGATATCATCCACTCGGGTGTGGAGGGGGGCTGAAAAATTCTATATACCTCATTTAAGATGTTTTGTATTTTTTGGGTAGTTACTTGCTGTTGCGGACGTATGCAATCACCAAATGGCGTAATAGAAAACATTGAAGAGACACTGAACAATAACCACACCACAAAACAAAAGCAATTTTCTGCAATTTGATTGGCTTAGAGCAGTGGTATTTCACCTTAATTTGAAATACCTACATGTGAAAATTACAAACCTTCTAAGGGTAGTACGTGATATTTGGCATAAATACCACTCTTGAGTGATATTTCAAAATTGTCTCAAATTTCACTCGCCTAACGGCTCGTGAAATTACGTATAACAATTTTGAAATATCACCCAAGAGTGGTAGTTATGCCAAATATCACTACAAATCATGCTATTACCTATACTAATCAAATGGTAATGAGTGAAATTATTCCCTAATTTCACGAGTATACCATTTGATTATCTATTGATCTCATGAATAACGAATTACGTTAGCAATCCAGGATTTTTGACATGTTTATCCTGGATCGTATCGATCGAGAACTCCACTCTCTCACACGTTTAGAACTTAAATTTGGGTTAAGTTGAGAATTTTCAGAATTTTCGACAAAATACCTATTAGAATCCTTTTGGATGAGCTCTCTCGTGTGTTGAGGTTTTTCAAAGCGTCTTTTAATGCCCTGACATCTTCATTCATAACTTTTGAAAACTTCGTCGCCATCTTGGCACTGAGACGTACAGAAGGTTACCATGGCAATTTTGTAATTTTACATGTGAGATTATAAATAAACGCGTCAAAATTAAGGGATAATTCGTCACCTAACGTACTAACTTCGATATCCGCAACACCAAGAAACACCCGTTTTTTGCGTAACTTGCTTTTATGAACTGGGTTTTCCTCAAGAACAGTGCGGGAAATTTCATTTTATAGAAACTTAACACCACCATAGAATTTTGCTTAGAGATTCGAAAGTTGCAGTGACGCCAAATCATCTCACCGTAACTTGGTCGAGCAGTAAAAAGTTTCAATGGGGTATATGGCCGAGTGGTGGGGTAGCGTTTTGATTTGGCTCATCTATCGTTATACTTGAAACCGTCACTGCTTGATAGCACTTTTCTGATTGCCTTTAAGCTCATTCGCGTTCTTCTCAGAACTCTGATAATGGCGCCGAGTCTGATGATTTACTTTTTCCCATTGAAGAGGTGGTTGAAACTTCAGCCGTGGAAAATATGAAGAACGAGTTGGGTAATGCGACTTACATTGTGTTTGTTAAAGGACTTGTTTTCCTCTGTTATCGTGTTTATTCTTTGCATCATCCCTAAGCCTTATTTATACTCTCCTCATGTTTGTTTTATAGATTCAAAAACTAAAAGACGTCTCGCTCATCCTCTTACCCTGAAAACAAAAGTAAAGGTTAGTAATTACGCAGATCATACAGGAAGTTAATTTTCTGTTGCTTTACTTATCTGCATCGTTCTTTCTTAATCCTGTCAGACCTAAGAATATTCATCATCAGATTAGTCCATGTAATATCAATGCTTTAAGGTGATGTTACACGGGACGATTTGCAACGGCGATTTTTATCGCAACACTATAGTTGCAACATTGTTGCGACATTGTTTTGAAGGGTTACAACATAGTTCCAACTTTGCAACAGTGTTGCGCTAAAAACAGAGTGTGTAACATCACCTGAAACAGGTTGGTGAATCTAACCGACTTTTCAACAACTTCTCTCTACTACTACTATAGGAAACGTATAGGGACAACAAGTGAGAATTTGAATTTTGATATTAGGGTTAAAAAGGATAACCTAAAAAAAGGGCAGAAGCCGGGAATGCAAAGTACGGGAGGCGGGAGATCTGGATCCCCCTGACCTCATCCCCACAAATTATTGGACTTTCATGCGCCTGCTACGCAGGCTAGAACATATAACCCGAGTTCATCAATATTTGTATTTACAGGTTCCATATCGCCCTGCTGTAGAAGTAACATCAATGTCGTATTTACCCAACACACAGATTGAGCAATACCTCGGCAACATCAACTTGTTTTTAATACGGGAAAGCCACACTGTGCGCGAGGTAACGAAAATTTTACATTTGCCTTCCTGTATTTTTTACCGCGGCCGAACGAGAGAAATTTACAAAAGCCACGTAAACTGCTTTAGTAGACTACGAGTACCCCTATTTTTCCTCAGGGATAGTAGAGCGAGCGAAACGCGACCGCGCGTGAAAATCTCCCCACGCGAGAAAGGCGAGACTCGCCTTTCTCGCGTGGGGAAATTTTCACGCGCGCTCACGTTTCGTTCGCTCTAGTCTCCCTGAGGAAAAATGGGGACGACTCGTAGTCTACTGCTTTAGAGCAAACGTTGTTATTTTTATTGTGTAGACTTAATTACCAGCACTCTGGTGATTAATTAAACTGCTGCTAAAAAACTTCTGAGTGTCTGAAAGTTGAAACTGCGCAATTGTTGGCGCCATTCACTGCGATAAATGGGCCTCGGGTGCAAAGTTATTTTTTGACAAAAAGAAACTGGTTTTTTTTTTAGAAAAAATGAAAAGATAGTTACATTAAAAACTATTTTATTTATCCTTACCTGTGTGTTTCGCTCGATTCTCCATAAAATATCAGTGAGTAAAACGAGAAACGCCGCAAAAAGTTGACTCCACTGCACGTGTAAGATTATTGCCAAACGTGTGGCAATTCGAGACTGCAGAGGAGAAGCAAAAAGTTTATTTTTTTCATTGAATGGTCACACCATAGTCTTATTACTGACCACTTTCGTCACCTGTTTTTCTTTTAGAATGGCGGTTTGAATGTCTTTATGCAAGCCTTTGTAGCTGAGGCTCAAGCAATATTAAGAGCCCATGTGTTGGCTATCGGAGGGAATGCCTTGGTGTCGTACCAGTTAAATGAGATAGTTCTACTTGACAACCCTCATAAACATCAGGTTGGTTAAGTTTAATTCTGATCAAATTATAGTGCATATGATTGTCTATGAATAACCCGTCTGCATCCCTCACGGCTTTGGACCGTCGATACCTCCATAACAGGCAAACTTTCCTTAATTTGTTCCTAGATGGAAAACTATAGATCTCCTAAAGGCGTTAAATACGGACATCTGTATATCATATACGATCGTTTAACTTTGTCACTTTGTTATCCGTATTAAGGGATAAGTTTTCCACGAACAAAATGTGATGTTGCACCGTAAAGGGCTCCTAAGTGTGATGTTACCTTTTCATGGTGGGGTAACTTACGTGCCTTAATGACGCTGAGCTATACAGGGAAGGGAGGGAGGAAGGGAGGGAGGGAGGGAGGGGGGAAGGGCTTAAGCTCCTGGCAGGTCCAACCAAACCGGGCAGGTTACAGGGAAGAGGACAGACTAAAGCTGCACCTAGTCCTCCAGGTTGGGAGCTAACAACCCCACCCCGGAAACAAAAACTTGTTACTGAAACTGCAACGACAAAATTTGCGCCGTGAAGGGAGTAAAATGCATAAAATAGTTTTTTCAACCAAGTAGATAAGCCAGATTGGTCAGTGAAGGGGGATAGAGGAGCTGTCCTACAAACTCTTGAAACATCAGGTTCTTAACACCTCCGTGCTGGCCAATCTACTTAATCATCTCAGTTGCTAAAAAACAAATTTGAAGAAGCTTTCTTGGTTTCCTCATGTAAGGAACCATGCGGTAGAGTTTCTTCGCGGCTTAACCGAGATACTGAAGACGTCAGCCATTTCCGTTGCTGTTGTAAACACCTCCCGCGAAGCACAGGACTGATGTCAATATTCCGTTAGTATGTTTTGAATGTACTCTTCCTCTTATTCCGGAATTCGAATAGCAGGTCAATCGAACGGAAATCCCGAATTGTTCTTACTCCCAGTTTCCACGGTCTCTAGGAACGCCGCTAGGAACGCCTGGGACCCCGACGCCCTTTTGTTTCCTAAATACGATGAAAAACGGCTTGAAGATTATAGTCTCGCTGCTTTTACAAGCGAGACTAAAAAGCGTCCCGAGTAGAAAGGTCAACCGCCTACCTGAGGTACTCTGGGCGTCACATATAAATGTACGGCATACATTTCCTTACAAAACGTGGCGAACCTTTTATATGTGAAACAAAAAGTTTGCTCAGATAGAAGGGTGACCCGCCTAACGGGGGTCACCCCTTTGTCATGCTAGGGTCACCCTCCTAGCCAGACCAACTTTTCTTCATGTTAATACTTTGGCTTGTCCAGCCAAAATGAGCGTGCGCGGGCCGTGTTGGCTTGGTCAAAGGGGTCAACTTTTTTCTCATTAAAACGTTCGACTAGGTTGACTTGTCTGAGAGGGTGACCCTACTAACCGGGACACGTTTTCTCCATTTAAACGAAGCCTAAGATGACTGTCCCCTCTAATGTGGTAGGTTGTTGGGGTGGGGACGAGAGTTAATTACATAATGAGTTTTATATAATTAGTGTAATTATCTTTGACCGATTTGTAGGGCCAGTGCTTGCTGAATGTCAGTGGAGACGCCGTGAAAGTATTTTACGAAGAAGATGAAGGTTTAGATAGCTCAGTACGAGGATCGCCCCGAAAAAGAACTGTGTCATACTCCGAAGCCAATCCACATACACCAGTACAATTAGTACGACAGAGGTCAATATCTGCTTCAGAAGCTTCTATGGGTACACTGACAGCTTATGATCCGTATTATGGGACAGAAATTTAAGTTCTTGTGCAAGCATGTTCCAGGTTCCAAGATCGTGAATCAGGAGATCGTGAGTGAACTGATGCGAAAAACGCGCGGGGCTTGGAGAGAGAGACGCCCCACTGCCATTGCCAGATCACGCCCGTCTTACTATCGTAGAGTCTGGCACTGGCTATTCTGTTGATTTCCCTCTTGTATTCCAGACAGCTTCTTGCAGCCAGATTATGCAAGACACGTCAAGTTCTATGTACTCTCCCTCTCCGGCAGCCGTTTTTGTCTCGTCACGCAACGCTGTTGGGGAGGAGCGTTGCGTGACGAGACACAACCGCTGTTGTGAGAATCCACCATACAAACATCTCAAACTTGGATACACTTTGTCGGAATGCACTTTTGGTATTGAGAGTGACACAAGTAGAAACATTCATCCAAACTATAAACTAGGAATCCCTGGCAAGTCAGAGTTTTATGTTTCTGATTGAAGTAATAGCATCACTCACAGTTTTGTTTCATACATTATCTCCGCTGCGATGATCTCATGATCAAGGTTTTACTCATGATGGTTAAGGAGCTAAAGGGTGATTGAGTTACTGACAACAAGAAACTTTATTTACGACTGGTAACGACTGTAATGGCGGCAGCATGGCGAATTGGTAGTGAGCATGAAAGTGAGCTGAAACTGTCGTAACCACTCAATTTTTGAGTTAATTTGTAGTGATGGATACGAAAAGTTATCTGAATATCAATGACTTACGGACAATTTGTTCTATCACGGTTATTATTTGAGGTTTTTTTTTTCCTCTCTTGCTTCTGCCGACTATGTGAACATGACAGTGTCCAACAAGGCTACTTTGGACACTGTTCACTTTAGCTTAATGATTATTATCAGCTACTTTGTTGTCCTACTTAGTTACACTTGTGTAAATGTCCCGTATAGTGTGAAACAAAGAAAGATTGAAAGTTTGATTACCCATCCAAGTAAATAAAAATAAAAGATCTATATAAAATTTTGCGGCCATCAATCGTCTGATACAGTTACTTTGGCTTTATTTTAAGAATATGATAAAGGAAAACAGTGCGAGATAGAAGATGACGACCAATTGTGGACCAGTAATACTGCCCCCGTCGCGTGTTTGTTCAGTTTAAAATAAAGAGCTGTTTTTGTTAAAGGTACAGCGATTTTCGTATAACCTTGAAAAATGGTTTCTGTAAGTGTTCGTTATTTGTTTTATCAGCCAATGGATGAAAAGATCAAACATGGACTCTTCGTTTTCCCGCCAAAGAAAACCCTCATATGGAGATGGCATTGTTCGATTGGCCAATCGTGTTGCAGTATGACGTCAAAGCGAAGTATCGGTTGATTTCCAGAAAGTTCTCGGGCGTGAAGTTTCTTCACGCGTGCGTTCGCGCAACCAACCAAAAGCCACGCGCCTTTGTATTCGTTCGATAAACCAATCAATTTCGGTCCGTTTGTTGTTTCTGTTCTTTGCGCGCGTTTTTATTTCTAGGTCATACGAAAATCGCTCTAATGTTAATTTATGACCCGGTTTATGACGAAACTCTGTTGAGCGGCCAACCTCAATTAAGCGGCCACTTACCGCTACCCCGAGTGGCCGCTTTATGGAAGTTCAACGTCAAGGAGAACGTTAAGAAATTACAGGTTTAATAAGCAAAACAACGACTCTGCACGTTTATCATACTTTTTTGTACATTTCTTTGCTGTCACTGCACAAGAATCTTCATTTTTTAAAGAAGTGGGTTTCTTGAAAGAGAAAGACTACGCTGAAAAAATGCCTAATTTCCGTTTAATGGAGGACGCAAGCAAGCGACGACGAAATTTTTTTCTCTTTCTGAACTTGGACGTGGTTTCTAAGAATTCAACTCCATAAGAGCTCGTCTGCGTTTGACTAAGAAAGTGAGTTGGAATAATTGCGATGAGGATGAAAGAACGCGAATTGATTTTTGTAAAGCGTCGTTTTCGCCGCTGTGGCCGTCCTCGGATACGGCTGCGAAAACGTCCCTTTAGTAAGTGACTTCGCGCTGTTGCAAACTTATTATTCCATCTCGTTCAATGTTGGCGACTTTTTCTGGAGTTGAATTCCAAAAGACTCTATCTAAGCTCAGAATACGAAAGGTAGAATCCTTGTCTGGTTTTCACGTCCTCTACAGAACATGAAAATAGACAACTTCACGTCCTAGTTGTACAACGACTGCAAAGAAGAAATATGCAAAAAGCGTGGAGCACGTGCAAAGTTGCTGTTATGCTAATCTAAATTAACCAATTGCATTTTTGCCGTTCTCGTTCCCGTCGCTTTAGCTCACTAGGGTCTCTGAAAAGTGACTTAACACTGACTGGTAATGCGGGTCATAAGATATACTTGAAGATTGCGCCAGTTAATCAAATCCAGTTTCAACTAAATGCTTTTCACAAGAATTTCGAAGAGCTCTTTCATCAACATCATCTCGTTCATCTATCTCAAGCCGCGTGTACTTTTCTCTGTAAATGAGCAACCCTAAGACACTAGCACCCAGACTGCAAACGGTCACCCAGTTCATCCACCTTACATCAGAGTGCGGCAGCATAAAGGGGATGTAGAAAAACAATCCGATTATATTTGTCATGGTCATGTTAAGGCTACTAGCGAGTCCCTCTCCTACTGGATATGCACACTCCATTGTAAGTTCAATAAATAGTGGAATGGCACTGTTGAAAAACAAACCTCCTGAGATGATGGAGCTGAATAGTAGTGGTTTGGTGGATGGTAGAATTCCAGCACAGGACAAACTGAAGATCAGCAAGGATAATGTTGAGAGAGCCAAGAGAAGTATTAACATCTGTTTTGTTTTGTTTTTTAAACGGTCTGCATACCTTAAAGAGATAAGGACAAAACGTTCATGTCTATAGCCTGCAAAAATAGCCGTCCCTCTTCGCTCCTCTTCGCTAGGGACGTTTCGCCAGAGGGGAAGTCCACGCATTACCGACAGAAATACCATACTGATGACGTAAATCAATGTTTGCATAATAAATCCGGTAGTCAAAGGGCTCCAAATGTTAATTTGTTCAATTTTATGTCTCTCCTGGTCGATTATGGTAAAGTTTTGTTTTCTTCGGCGAACGAGCTCCAGCAAAACTCAAATGCCCTGCCAAAGAAGAATATATTCCAAGAAAATGGACGGTATTGTAGTAGATCCATCGCGTTGACCCATGTGACCGTTTGCCTTTTGTCTGTCTTTCGTAAACAATAGCTAAAACAATATATAGAACTCCCAGGCAGATTCCGGATAGATTTACGTCATCAGTATGGAGTTTATGTCTCTGAGGCGCAGACGTCCCTTCCGGCGAAACATCCCAAGTGGCAAGGAGCGAGGAAAGACGGCTGTTTTTGCAAGCTATCATGTTTTAATCGTGGCACCTCATGTATAGAGCTATACTATATTAATGGTCTACACTATGGGTGGGCCGGCAGCAACGCTGGCTAACTATAGGATTTCATCCACAGAGTCAAAGATGTTGCCACAACCACCTTACAAGACGCCATCATTTGATCTGCGAGTAAAAAGGGTCAACTCAAAGGGGCTGTATCACGGCTGGCTAGTTTAGTTTGTTTATAATGCCAAGTGCGCATCCTTATTCGCTATGGAACAGTTTGGTGTCGAAGAATATGCCGGCTCCCAAGCGGCAAACGTTACATACAACAAACACGGCCTTTGATAATCTTTTAATTAGGCTAACAAAAACAACAAAAACAAATTATTGTAAGACCCGTTTCAATCTTTCTTAAGTTTGTCTATCCTTGCTTCCTTTTGTATTTGCTGTGTTATCAATACTTTCTTGTAAAGGTTTGCATGAGTGGTTTATGTTTTCATGATTCATTCAATTTGGTAGCTCAGGTGCCGATTTTTGAATTCTGGTAAATTTCGTGATATGGAGGAACGCGTGAAAAGCCAAAGGAAGTTTAGCCTGCGATCGCGAAATCAGATGTATTTCCGGTCGCCGCTTCTTTCCACCCGAAAAGTAAGTTTTCGGGTGGAGAGAAGCGACGAACAGAAATACGACTACGTTCGCAGGGTAAAGAAAATTCTGTGTAGAAGCCATTTTCTCACCCCATACCAAACTAGCTTTGACCCAGTTCCAGAGTCTGGAACATTTATTCGTTAAGGTTTGCATCAAACTATTATTAAAAAAATTTTCTCTAGATCCCGCACAAATCATGAATCAAAGTCATTGTTCGACATTAAAAATATATCTACCGACGATACAAACGGGAATCGCGGAGCAAGGTAGCCTGCAATCCTGCCGTCCCTATATGTTTGGAGCAGTTCGAGAGTGGGCGAGGAACCGGTGAGCATACTAGCAATACTAGGGGGCTTGGGGTCATGCTTCCCCGAGAAAAATAGAAATTTCGGTGTCCTAAAATTGGAGGCTTGAAATGCACATTCAGCTACTACTGAATTGTGGTTCAACAAGGTGAATAACCGGCGTACCTTGCCAGCAAAATTCCAGAGACAATACCCGATGATGTAGCACCACAGCCAAGCCATCCAGCGGTAGTAGGATCCACATCAAACTTGGCCAAGAAGACATCTAACACGGACAACCAGCTAAAGTAAACACCAAAGTCTAAAGCAGCTAGTGTACTCAGCAACAAGAACTTGCCATTCCTCATGACTTGTCTAAATGAAGCTGCTGTGCTCTGTGTGTGAGGTCTAGAGGCAGTGAGGCTCGGAGGGAGGGGTGGTCTTGCCGGAAAGTAGAGCAAGACGCAGATGAACGTCGCTATACACAAACCTACTTGAAAAAATGAATACTGTGTTATTCGGTGGCTCATTATTTCCACTAAATTTTGCATTTTTTCCAAATTTGATGAATTACTGATGATAGATTCTGGAACTTTGTTACGAACCATTGCAGGACCAACAACAAATGCTACAGAAATTCCAAAGGATCCTGCCAAAGCCGAAATAGCAGTAGCTGTGGTGCGTTCACTGGGCGGAAACCATGTTGCAGAGACTAGAGGAGGGGCACTAAGAGCCACAGTTCCACCAGCCATGATAATGAACTGACCCACATTTATAAAGATGGTCCGCATCTTGTTATCACTTACTGGAATAAGTTGAAGACATTTGCCAAAGACTGACAAAAAGGCAATTAAAAGCACAGATATTCTTAATCCTAAAGAGAAAAAAAGATAAGGATGGTATCGGCAGCTTGGTCAATACAATGTTAACTTTTGGGGACTTTTCTGGGTTCATGAATTAGTCAACATTCTTCTAACGTGAGAACAAAAATGCAAGTGTGGGGCCCGCCATGTGGCAGCGGTAGCGCGTTGTGTTGGTATAGTGATCGTTGTAGTCGTTCGCTTCAGACGAACTGGAAGAAGTTGTAAAAGCAAGTACCTCAAAACTAAGGTCGCTCCTTTCATTAATATATACCGTGTTAATTTACTACACTTTTTGAAAAATAACTCTTACAGTGTTCTAAGTGTTTCAAAATTGAACTGCTGTTATCGTAAGGGTAAGTTGACAGCAAAAAAGCACACTCCAGCCCGAAGCAAAGCTCAATTTTTGGGTCGATTTAGGGCACTGAAAGGACATGGTAGTTTCATTAAACTGATGATTTTTTACATCATCGCCCTCGCTTCAAAGCACATGGTACAAACACGAGCATTCGTGGGCATGCTCACGATGTCAACCGCTCGCTTAATACACTAGCACTACAGAAATCCTTGTAAATTTAACAAAAACCGTAAAACAACAACAACAGGTGAAGCAAACGGCCATTTCCGAGTTGCCTGAAGCCTCTGTTTAAATCGAGGGTAAGGCGAGGCCATTATGAAAACACTAGTCCTCTTTAGCTTGTTTGTTTTGTTTTCCCAGAGTTGGTAATGTGACAATACTCTTGAGAACTGTTTCTTTCAAATTTTGTCTTCAGTAGCCTGCGAAAACAGCCGTTTCTCCTCGCTCTTTCGCAGGCTATGTCTTCAGTCGCGTGCTTAATTTTTTAAAAGACA
>CALNXK010000105.1:185000-205000 GCA_942486035.1 Porites lobata | reverse complement strand
GTTCTCGCTGGAGATTACTAAACGACGCCATTCATGATATAAAGGAGGTTAGAAACACGGTGCTTTCACATGCTCCTAAAGCATCGATTTCTCGGCGAAAGTTTAGGAGAAACTTCGATATCGTGGTCCAAGCTGTGGAACACTTGCTGACTAGCTCAGATCCCTTGGTTGAAAAACTGAAGAAGTTGCGGAGCGAGACAGAATTCGTAACGGAAGATCTCGAGAGGTATCTACTTGTGCTTGAAAAACATCTTGAAAGATTAGAATATAAATTCAACATATCTGCAACAAAAAGCGAAACAGCAGAAGATCACCTGTCACACTCTGAAAACAGCAAAATCCTTGCAAAATTTTGTCTTCGAATGGAAAGGCTAGAAAGGGAATTTTCAAGCCCTGTTGACTTGGCGCCTGCACGCACGAAACCGGCGATTTTCCGGAGCGCTAGATACATTCGTCTGATCAACGAATCCAGCTCCATGTTTTACAATTTTCGTTGGGAAGGACTAGACACATTTCTCCGAAGTTTCAATGACGATGAAGATATGCAACTGGTTGCTAGTATTCAAGCTGCCCTTTCACTCAGTCATCAGTCGAGAAAGGATGAGAGTTTAGAAATGCTGAATGGGCTTATTCCAAAAGCTTTAACTGCGAAACATGGGTAAGTTAAATCAAAGCAGTTTCTTAGATATTATAAAGAAACTTGTAAATATGAATGTGCCCAAGCAACAGTAGAATGAGAGACAGTTTGAAGCGAATTTGTTAGCCTGCGTAGCTGGCAGAGAAACGCTGTCGCTTTTTGGCGGCAGAGCCGCGAAAAGTTTGGGAGCTTCGCCGCTCGCGAAAACCGCTCGAGATTCCGCCATCAAGAAAATAACCCGTGCATAGAGAAAATACACCAGCTACGCAGGCTACGAATTTTTGAGAGTTTTCATGTCAGAGCCCAAGAATCAATATTTTAGGCCGATAGCCCTAACGTCGGAACGGTTTCTGTCCACTTTGTTTTACTGAAAGTTGGTTGATGTTAGGAAAAACACTAGGATGTCTACACTACTCCTTACGATTTTGCGACTACCGCCTCACGAAATTGTGACAAAGCTCGTGATTTCCATAAAGCATGGCATTTTGATTTTCCGAAGTCAATCACCGTGGAGGTTTTGACAGATGGACGTCTTACCTTCAAAAAGACAACTACGACAACTTAAAATCATCTCGAAATATGTTTGCCCTCATCATTTCACTTTAAAGTTGAAAGAGTAATTTGTTTGAAATATTAAGAAACACTAAAACCCCCGTTTTTATCGTTTTGACATTTACTTAATTTCTTTTCTTTTAAATGCTTGCAGAGTTGTACTACACGCCCGAATAAAGATTAACAAAGCGTATGTTTTACACGATCGAGGTAAAGATGATGAAGCCATGAAAGAGGCAGATGAGGCAGAAATTATGCTAAGCCTTGGAGAGTGTCATGAGGACATTGCTGAAGTTAACTACGCAAAAGCCAATATCATTCTATCCTCAGGGAAAAACAGTAAAGAGGATCGCGAACGCATTTTACATCACTTGGATAAATGTTTCCATTTCTGTGAAGAAGCTACTGTCAATAAAAGTATGACAGTTGTTCAAGCCAAGATTCGCAAGGCACTTTTTCATTTAGGCTATTACCAGCATGACATCTTAGAAGAGGAGCCAAGCTCATTAGATGTCAGTATTGCAGAGAATATTTTCAACGGCATTGCGAAGCAGTCTGAGCCAATTGCAGAAAGAAGCAAAGTATACCTCATGTACGGTCAATCATTGCTGGCCTATCGGCAAGGTGACATAAGGATGGCAAGAGAACTTGAGAGTAAAGTTAGAAAAAAATGTGAGCGACATCTGCTGGGCTTCGAGATCCAACAACTTGATAATCTGAAAGCCTTGGTGCAAGGAAAAGCAAAATAAGAGTGGTAGAATTGAGTCGCTTTCTTGTGCAACTACTGACCTGTAACAGTTCTTCCTGTATTTAACAACATTTTTGGAAGACTCTTAGCCTTTCAGATTGATGACTTCTATCGAGCAATCTTGTCGGACTTTGTTAGCTCTTACTGGAGGTATTATAGCTGCTAATCATCCTTGCTAAGAATGAACGAAGACTGGAGGAGGATGCCGGACAGAGGGGAGCTGGTTGCAATGGTCTCCATGGATTTATCCAAGGCGTTTGATGTCATCCGACCTCCATTACTTCTTGCCAAGCTCAAGGCCTATATATGGCGTAGACGTGGAAAGCTGTGCCCTTCTTAAAGATTGCCTATCAGACAGGTCTCAGTTGGTGAAGGTTGGGGACACATTCTCTAGCTGGGAAAGTGTTAAACAAGGAATTCCAAAGGGTAGCGTTTTGGGATCCCTACTGATCATTATTTTATAAATGATCTGTTTTTCCATGTTACGCAAACTAAATTAAACGCTTACGCCGATGATCATCAGATCAACCACTCTGATGTGGACCCACTTGTTCTAGATAGGTACATTTGTAATGACGTCCAAATGGCAAACTAATGGTACAGCCAAAAACTGCATGATCGTGAACGCAAAGAAACACCAAGCATTAATTATTGGTCAAACTGACCGCAAATTCTATTTTTCCAGTGAAATAAGAGTTAGAGATTTTCGGAATGACTATAGATAATAGACTTAATCTTGACAGCCACATATCTACTGTTTGTAATAAAATTAATAGTAAATTTAATGTAATGTTACGGTTCCGCAATATCAGCAATGGAACGATCTTCCCGACGAACTAAGGAACTGTACTTATAATGATTTTAAGCGACGTATGCAAAGTCTCCATACGTTTGAATAGTTTTCCCTAATTTTTGTCTTATTTTTTTGTGTATTTTTTTTTTCAGTTTTTGGGATCTTAATCTGTTTCCCGAAGATATTAGGTATAGTGTAACAACTCTAAAATTCGAGTTAAAATAAAGGTCCTTAGTTTACGTTGGTAACTCCTAACAGCACTTCAATTGACAAACCTGAGGCCGGCTGCTCTGGGGACCTTTTTTGAAAACCTCGTTTTTGTGTGAACGGAATGCTAAAACGGAGAAAAATAATCTCTGTTCAAAATTATCCGCAAACGTACGCGTTGGACAGGGCTGTCAGAGTGAGAAAACTTTATTGTGTGTACAAGTTTGAGTTTTGAATGGAACACAGCACTAGATTATTTTATCAATAAAATGGCTGTATTCTTACATGCGTAATGTCCCGGCTGCTGGGAACACGAGTGCTAATTACAATGTAAAATCCATCCGCCAATTTAGAAATCAGAAATCAATGCGATGAAATTAAACGATCATCTTCGTCGGTAAGAGGCAAACCGCAAAATGGAAACTTGAAAAGTTGTTATTGCGAGCCATAAAATGATTGTGTTTCCGTAAAAAGCTATATGTATATAGTCTTACTAGTTACGTTTTCAATGTATCGCCTTTCAATGAACATATGTCTTAGACAGACGAGATTTAATCACGTGCTTTCAGTGAAGTTGAACTGACGGAAGTTTCACGCGGAGGTAAATTGAAAATCGAAAGTGGGAAATTCCCTTACTGCTTTGCATCTATTTGTTTGTCCGACAAAGAAAACCATGAAATTGTTTTTCGGTTACCTTGTGCCACATGCGACCCACACGTTATAAAATTTTTTGAGGGCAGAGTATATTGTTTCCTTTGAAAATGTGCGCAGTTTACAGCAGTGCAGAACTGAGATATTTTAGATTGGCCAAAGGTGTAATAGATCACTCGACCTGTGCGTTGAGAAAAGCTTTTAAACGAGAATGGAATTATCTTTACCCTTCTACGCCGTGGCAAAATGACGGAACAAGTGGTTTACAGATGCTTACGGAAGAAGGACTACCATCGCGATATTCCCGTCTGTTCGATCCAGTTTTTTCGAAAGAGTACCAGCCTATAAAAGATCATTTGAGGCTTGGAGACCTAGAGGAATGGGACGTCACAACGTTGGTCTTCGCTTTGTTCTACTCTCACGCTTTAAGCGGAGTACGTTCTGGTTATCATTGGAGAAAAGTTAAAAACGCCATCCATGAAATAAAGGAAGTTCGAAACACGGTGCTTTCACACGCTTCTAAAGCGTGTATTTCTCGGAGAACGTTTACGGCAAACTTCGATATTTTGATACAAGCTGTGGAAGATTTGCTTACAAGGTCAGATCGTTTGGTTAAAAAACTGAAGACGTTGCGAACCGAGACAGAATTCGTAACAGAAGATCTCGTGAGGTACAAAGAATTGCTACATCAAGATCACGACGGTCTTCTTGTTCTTGAAAGACATCTTGAAAGACTGGAATACAAAATGAACATATCGGCGCCCAAAACAAAAGAAGATGATATGTCAAGTTCTGAAGCTTCCGAAAACAGTAAAATCATTTCAAAGTGTTGTCGTCGAATGGACAAGCTGGAACGTGAACTTTCAAGCCCTCATGTTGACCTATCGCCATCTCGCTCTAAACCAGCAATTTTCCACAGCGCTAGATATATTCGGCTGATCAACGAATCCAGTTCTATGTCTTACAATTTTCGTTGGAAAGAACTTGACAAGTTTCTTCAGGGCTTTAACGATGATGTAGATATGGAGATGTTTGCTGGTATTCAGTTAGCTGTAGCGCTTAGTCATCAATCGAAAAAGGATGAATGTTTAGAAGTTCTAAATGGACTGATTCCAAAGGCCCTTTTGGCGAATAAATATGGGTGAATCCAATTATCGCCTGCCTACATAAGTATGGCACAGCTTAATTTTCGGATGTTATGAGTCAGAAATTGTCAAACTCAAATCTTTGTACATTTTACCAAGAACCCAAAGTTTACAACCGATTTTTGACTTGCAATTTACATAAGCATAGATCATATGCTGATTGCTCATGCATTACGACCTTTTTGTTATTTGAACAACAAATATAAGCGAAAACTTCACGGGAAAATAAGTCACGCCACATATCACGCGATGACTGTTTTCAGTTTGAGTTCGTACCGAACGGTTTCAGTCTTATCGAGGATCAATTGACTTTGTTTTGAAAAAGGAAGTATTTATTTTTGAAAATGAAAGCATATAGGTATTAAAATAATATCTTTCGCGCTTTATTTTCGTTTCCGATACAAGTCGTTTCGACATTGCACGACAATTTCGATCACTTAAAGTATAGTTAGCGTGTGAACAAGAACGAGTGACTTTGTTTAATGATACACTTGTTGCGTTATTTCTTCATATCGTCATTAGCTTTTCTTTTGAATGCTTGCAGAGTTGTACTATATGCCCGAATAAAGATTCGCAAAGCATATATTTTACATGATCGTGGTAAAGATGATGAAGCCATGAAAGAAGCAGATGAGGCAGAAATGATGCTGAGTCTTGGAGACTGTCATGAGGACATTGCTGAAGTTAACTATGCCAAAGCCAACATCATTTTGTCGTCAGGGAAAAACAGTAAAGAGGACCGTGAACGCATTTTACATCACTTGAATAAATGCATTGATTTCTGTGAAGAAGCTACTGTCGATAAAAGTGTTACAATTGTTCAAGCCAAGATTCGCAAGGCACTTTTTCATTTAGGTTTTTACCAACATGGCATCTTAGAAGAGGAGCCCAGCTCATCAGATGTCAGTATTGCAGAGACTATTTTCAACCGCATTGCTGACCAATCTGAGCCAATTGCAGAAAGAAGCAAAGTATACTTCACGTACGGTCAATCATTGCTTGCTTATTGGAAGGGTGACACGAACTTGGCAACAAAGTTAGAGAACAAAGTTCGACGAAAATGTGATCAACATAAAATGTGCTATGAGATTCAACAGCTCGATATGTTGAGAACTTTGCTACGGGGCTCAGTTTAAAAGACTGACTGTGTGACAACTAGATTTCACTTCACTTCAGTGTAAGAATTAGGTTTAAGGGAGAATTGGCTCTTCCTCATTTAGTCATAAATGTTTAGCTTGAAACATATACACGAGGTTTTAATTTAAGAAGAGGAAGATGGGGAGCAATTTGCCTTAACATGTAATTAAAAGAAAGTAGCAAATTCTGGCTTATTTTTGTAGCTGCCATTTCATGGCTTTTTCCCATGCCATGGTAAGACTACCTGAGCTCTAGTGTATGTAGATTGAAAAAAGAGATTGTATTTTGACCATAATTATTTTGTGAGTGTAAAAATGAAATGTTGTTTCAACGCACCAATGACAGTACGAGTCTTCATAGCCAATAACATCGCGGCTTGACTGACAGACGACCAGTAACTTCGCGACTTAATTGACCAGTCAGGTCAATAACCAGAGTTTAATACCATCAACTGACGTGATACAACTCACTTTGACTCTGAAGATGATTACCGCACAGATTGTTGGAATGTCAATCACTATCCTATTCAGGACTACGTTCACCCGGACGATCATGCTCCACCTACTTATGAAATGTTTTTCTTGGAAGGATGGGCAAGATCATCAGTTTTTTCTTGTCTTGTTTCTGTATTATTGATAGTAAGTTTTACAATGGTGATGCATGATTGGCCTCAGACCAATTGCAAACCCCCAACGTATAGGGCGAGGGGCTGTCCTTGGTCTTGCCTCTAACTATCAACAAATCCTGCATGGGTAGACCTACAAGGGGTAAAACAAAAGCCCTGTGTTACAGCTGTAGGGTTCATTAAGAATTGCAAGCTCACCGGAACTGGAGAGATAATGCAGTTTTATTGAGATGCAGGTGTTAGTTCAAGATACAATTTCAGGAGTATTATAATCTCTGTGTAAGGCATTACTATTTCTTAATCAAGTATGTTTGATTAAAGTATGCCTTTTGGATTTCAAGTTGTCATGTTTGCAGTTATTTTCCCTTTGGCTTCCTTCACAATATGCATTCAAATTCAGATGTCAAATGTGTGGCACCATTCAAAAGAAAATTCATATACACTTGAGAATGATAAACTTCGGAATTGATTGAATCTCTGCCTAGTTTTTGTCCAAAATAAAAATGATAAAGGAAACATAAATAAAACCTTTTCGAAGGTGGTTATCGAACCTTGGTTGCCATAGTGACTTGATTCTCACCTTTAATTCTTAGGAACGCCATGCCAAACTTAACCTTACCCTTTGTATATCTGACATAGTTTAAATCGGTAGATTTAAAGTTATAATGCCAAAATTTGATAGTAGTACTTGGCTAAGTTAAAAATACTGTTATGAGCTCACTCCTAAGGATATTATTGAAAGTACTGACCCAAAGGTGTGCCTGCCCTTAATGTTAAACTCTTTTTCCAAATTTGATTTAACAGGTTAAAGGCATGAATGCACTTTTTGGACTTCACCTTCAGATATCTGTGGGAGAAACTCTTATTGTTGGGACAGCGGTAAGCTCTGCCGTGTGAATTAATTTCAAAATCATGCGCGTTTTCCTTTGCAAGTGTTTATATTTATAAGATAGTGCTGACTGGTCTCTCTTCCTTATTCCCTGACAATCCTTAATGATCTTTAGTTCTCCTTCAGTGATTAGATTAGCCTGTTCCAGGATGCGAGCATGAAAAACAGTGAGAGGGTGAGGTAGCCCACTATCTGAATGCCTAGAACAGGCTATGTTTAGACTCAGTGTTGCATTGTTCACACCTTCTATTGTTCAACTCACTCAGGATATCCCTGCTCCTGGCTGTTTTGTGTTTAAAGAGCAAATAGGCCTTGGGGAGGGTACTTTTCTTTTAATACACCTATGCAACGTTCAATGGCCTTAGGATTTTGGGACTCCGGATCTAGAACAGAGTATCCAAATTTTATTAATTCCCCGGAACTGGGGAAAATATGTGGTATTTTTTCATGAAAAGGGTATCATTTAACATGCTGCAAATTTTGAGGCCTAAGCGGCGCATATAGTCACCCAAACCCTTCTAACATACAACCCCTGGAGTACAACATATCTCCCAGAAAAAAAATTTTGAAATCCCCTTATGGTAAATACGTAGCAAACATTAAACACTTTCGTGTTAATAAATTCTTTTTCATCTCATTCAGGCAGAAAACAGCAATTAGTCAGTGCAATTCATCACTACTTAGTGTACGCGCATTTGATCATATGCATATGCGAAGTAATTGAATTATTAAATTATTGTTACCAAATCTACAAGAATTTACCCATGGTCTGTACTCTTATCGACCTTAGAAACGATGTCAAATGGTCAACACTCAAGTGAAATCACAAGCCGCGGGCGAGGGAGAGCGTGTGATTTTCCGTCATTTCTATGGTCGATAAGAGTATAGACCATAGAAAATTGTTGTCGATTTGTTTTGTCTTTTACTTACAATAGGGTGGACAGTTCTTGACGTCCATTTCCGTTGAAGGTTCTCTGAATTTGCGAGAACTGGAAACAATTTCTCCTAGAGATTCTTCAGAAAACAGATGACTGTATTGAAGTTCTCCAAATACTTTGTAATATTAGGCAAATGAAAACTTAATAATATTTGCATACTTATTTTGTTTTGTTTCCCGTATCTACCACCAATGTCATTACCTTAACTCTTAATCTTCTCCTGACTTATATATAAACTATATCTTTAACTTTACAGATCAGCTTCTGTATTATTAGTTGCCTAGTCCCTGTACGGCGTTTTCCCAGTCCCTCTCGGTCAATTCATTTCGTGACGTATCCGACCACGTGACCTGAAACGCTTTGGCCTCACAGAATAATGAGGCCTAGGAACTAGGCAATATTGTTAGGTCGATCCACTTTCACTATCACTTTTCAACACATTTACTTTTCCCTGCCTCAAAGAGCGTTTTTTTTTTGCTAATTTGCAGAACAATTGTATTTAGCTTTAATATGTGAGAATAAAGTTTTGTTTGTGTTGTTTGGAATATTGTGCGCGAAAGATAGAGAAGAACAAATCATCACGACATTTCCATGGGCTTTTCTCTTATCTACCATAGTTCTCGACTAATTAGCGCTCGACAAACTGCTCAATTATTGTAAAATTATAATTTTTCTTGCAGTCATCTACAGCTGTTTTCTTGGCATCCCTGCCTGCCCCTCCATTGCTAAAGATTACTGGACGGGTGAGTTATTCGATACTTAGGGTTACTTGAAGTCAATCAGGAACCAAGAAGCTTGTGACTTTGTAATAAACAGTTAATGACTGGTCCCAAGGGAAACAGTTAATTTTGTTTCCCGAGAATCGCAAGGGAAACATTGAGATTCGAGGGAAACAAAAGTAACTGTTTCCCTTGGGACCAGTCTTTGAATGATTTGTTACACAGCTGGAAATTTTAAAGCTGGAAATTCATCAAACCTTGCTGTAACAGCGGTCGTCGGTCAACATTCGCGGTTAACAGTGCACTGCTACACTCTGACGTCATAGATTTTGCAATGTTGCGCGCTCAGAGATTTTGGCGGGAAACGGTTTCATTGTTAGATGTCATGTGACTTCGAAATAACCAATGAGGGCGCTCGCTGTTGGGTAAAAATTTTCAGCTATGTAACAATTCAAGAGATTAAATCCTGTACTTTATACAGCGTTTGTCTGCTGAAGAAGATAAGCGGCTCGCTGAGATCCAGAGGCAAATCGTGGACACAACTAACAAGAACAGAGCCAGCTTTAGACTTGCAGATACCGTCCATATAGTAAGTAAATTCTTTTTTTCATAACAGCAAATATTTGGCAAGGCTTTAAAGGGGCTATGCCAGGTCTTCCTATTTTACCTTTTTCAAGAG
This sequence comes from Porites lobata, assembly GCA_942486035.1. Classification (NCBI taxonomy): domain Eukaryota; kingdom Metazoa; phylum Cnidaria; class Anthozoa; order Scleractinia; family Poritidae; genus Porites; species Porites lobata. Next base: position 195,280 of record CALNXK010000105.1, on the reverse strand, counting down.
AGAATAAGCTAGCTTTGATTTTGTTTGTAATGGGATAACACCGAATATTTTTCTTATCTTACTTTTCCTTTTAATTAGCAACTCAGGAGAAAAAGGCTCTGTTGAGATTCAAAATAAATGAGAATAACTTGAATCATTTGAATTGTCTTGCTAGATCGTAGCGTTGTTTTCATCTTTTTCCTGGTATTCAATGTGTATCTTTTTTGCAGAGTACCCCTAAGGCCACACCTCCGCCAAGTCCATCCCAGAATGTCCCTACTATGATCACTGCTGATGTGGATCAGGATGAGGGGCCTAAAGCTGAGCTGGATTTGTGTACAGGGCCAAAAGATGCGTATGTTGTAGAGGTACATATCTTTGTGTAGAGACGTTTAGATTGTAAGGCGAGAACGACTACGAGGACGATATTTCATCAATTTGAAGTGGTGCGCGCGCGTGAACCAGCGTCATTTTGGCGGGAAAACGCGGTAGCCGTCGTCATTCTACTACGGGTTTTAACGAGAATGTTGCTAAGTGTCGGAAAAAAGTTAGAACTTTTATCATTTTACGATCAGGAGAGGGCTATACCTCCTTCAATAAAAATAACCGTGTTTACAACCTAGATTTTGGCGAAATCTTCATATGAAAACAAAAACCTTGCATCACTGTTCATGTAAACGAAACTATTGAAAGAAAAATGGTCAAAAAAGAAACTGTTTTCTACATGCACGGATTCTGCTGTAGTTGAAGCTTCAAATGATGAATGAAGTGATAATAGAAAAACAGGTATTTTTTGCGTTCCTACTATATAAGAAAGTGTGGCGAAGGGAAGGAGGGCGTATTTGAGGAAATACGGCAGTGCATTGTTAAAGTACCCTGTATCTCTTATCTCCCTCAAAATGAAATGAAAGAGGCAACTTTCAGTTCTTTGAGCACAGCAAGAGTATATCAATATTACTGACAGAAGTTTAACCGGAATAACTTTTTTGTAGGTTGATGACAAAAAAGACGAAGATGTGGTAGCTGTTTTACTCGATGAACCAGCGCCGGAAGGTCAGCTTTGAGGTTTCATTTATTAAAGGTGCACATTGGAGCATAATTTGAATGATTTAAGTTTCTCTCCCAAGGTTTTCATTCGTGCAACACTGAAACCCTTCCTGGCGCAATCAGCCTTAAATCTGGAGTTAAGGTACACAAAATGTATTTGATTTATCCATTTCTTAGCTATAATCAGTTCCAAATGATGTCTTTGCTGACAGCGGCTTTTTAAGGTGGCGTAATTCCTTGATGTGAATTGTTTTTAAAGATGATAATGGCAGTACAGAGAAAAGCACTCAGCGATGAGGACATTCGAACCAACCAGCAATTTGCTAAACTCTTTGAGGACACAATTAAGGTAAGTCTGATTTGGCTTTTAACACGCTCTCTGTGTAAATCTGTCGTGTTATTAATGGTTGCCACAGGAAAGTCAGGGAAATTTAAAAGAATAATATCATAGGTAACGAATTTCTCCTTAATTTTGGCGCGAAATTTCAGCGTTAATTTATAATCTCTCCTGTTAAATTACAAAATTGCCATGGCAACCTTCCGTACGTCTCAGTGCCAAGATGGCGACGAAGTTTTAAAATGTTATGAATGAAGTTGCCAGGGCATTAAAAGATGCTTTAGAAACACTAAACACATGAAAGAGCACATCAAGGAGGATTCTACAGGGTACTTTGTCGAAAACTTCTGAAAATTCTCAACTTAAGCCAAATTTAAGCTCTAAACGTTTGAGAGAGTGGAGTTCTCGATCAATACGATCCGAATCAACATATCAAAAATCCTCGAGTGCTAACGTAATTTGTTACCCATGATATTAATAGGTAATCAAATGGGATACTAGTGAAATTATTCCCTAATTTCACACGTCACCATTTAATTACACATACTAATTAACACCACGGAATATGACTATGGGTATGATTTGGCGGGCAAATTTGAACCGAGTGTACTGCGCAATTTCGTAACAGCTAATAAAATAAGTCATAGCGTTCCTAAAACAGTCCCATAATGCAATTCGACGCATTGCCGACCCAGTTTCACGCTCAACCTCAAATGGCCGACAAAGGGACCTGGGAAATAGTCAAAGTCACTATGAAAGTGTTTCCTCATTTGTAAATATGTTGAGATTGCTTTAAATTTTAAAATTCGGGACAGGGCAATTCATGTGACAGTACATTGAGTTTACATTTGCACTGCTAAGTCTGATTGCTTATCATAGCTATGTAAGTGTTTCCTCATTTGTAAATATGTTGAGATTGCTGTAAATTTTGTAATTCGGGACAGGACAATTTATGTGAAATACCGTTTGTTTAGATTTGCAGTTGGTCAAGTCTAATCGCTTAGATTGTCTTTTTTCGACTATGATCCCAACATTTTCCATGTTTTTCAGAGTTTGTGGTTCAAACTGCGTAACATGTCACCCTGCTGTCTTTCAAATATTCATTTTGATATTGAGATCCCAGAGGATGATAACATTCAGGTACGCTAGTAAGAAGTTCCTCGTTTGTTTTACTTGCTTTGGAAACTGGATGAAGTAAGCTTATTGAGCTTTCCTCGTAGGAATGGCTGTTTCTTAATCACGTTCAGTCTCAACCAATGCAGCGCAACTGAAGCTAATTTAGCTTGGGTCCCTTCCCTTAAAGACATTTGCTAAAAATCTTCATTACAGTAGTACGCAACCAATAACATGTAATTCCTTTGTTATTTTGAAATCATTGTGGAGTAGGTGGCTGTGACGGGTGTGGCAGTGTGTGTGGAGGACAAAGAAACAGAAGAAGAAAACACATCCAAGCAGAAAAGACCTCTTTGCGACAGATGTAAGTAGCCTGCTGCTCATAGTGAAAGTATTAAAGTTAGTAGCTTATTAGTAAACCAGGATATCATCCACTCGGGTGTGAAGGGGGGCTGAAAAATTCTATATACCTCATTTAAGATATTTTGTATTTTTTGGGTAGTTACTTGCTGTTGCGGACGTATGCAATCACCAAATGACGTAATAGAAAACATTGAAGAGACACTGAACAATAACCACACCACAAAACAAAAGCAATTTTCTGCAATTTGATTGGCTTAGAGCAGTGGTATTTCACCTTAATTTGAAATACCTACATGTGAAAATTACAAACCTTCTAAGGGTAGTAGTATAAACAATTAATAGCATGATTTGTACGTGATATTTGGCATAAATACCACTGTTGAGTGATATTTCAAAATTGTCTCAAATTTCACTCGCCTAACGGCTCGTGAAATTACGTATAACAATTTTGAAATATCACCCAAGAGTGGTAGTTATGCCAAATATCACTACAAATCATGCTATTACCTATACTAATCAAATGGTAATGAGTGAAATTATTCCCTAATTTCACGAGTATACCATTTGATTATCTATTGATCTCATGGGTAACGAATTACGTTAGCAATCCAGGATTTTTGACATGTTTATCCTGGATCGTATCGATCGAGAACTCCACTCTCTCACACGTTTAGAACTTAAATTTGGGTTAAGTTGAGAATTTTCAGAATTTTCGACAAAATACCTATTAGAATCCTTTTGGATGAGCTCTCTCGTGTGTTGAGGTTTTTCAAAGCGTCTTTTAATGCCCTGACATCTTCATTCATAACTTTTGAAAACTTCGTCGCCATCTTGGCACTGAGACGTACAGAAGGTTACCATCGCAATTTTGTAATTTTACATGTGAGATTATAAATAAACGCGTCAAAATTAAGGGATAATTCGTCACCTAACGTACTAACTTCGATATCCGCAACACCAAGAAACACCCGTTTTTTTGCGTAACTTGCTTTTTATGAACTGGGTTTTCCTCAAGAACAGTGCGGGAAATTTCATTTTATAGAAACTTAACACCACCATAGAATTTTGCTTAGAGATTCGAAAGTTGCAGTGACGCCAAATCATCTCACCGTAACTTGGTCGAGCAGTAAAAAGTTTCAATGGGGTATATGGCCGAGTGGTGGGGTAGCGTTTTGATTTGGCTCATCTATCGTTATACTTGAAACCGTCACTGCTTGATAGCACTTTTCTGATTGCCTTTAAGCTCATTCGCGTTCTTCTCAGAACTCTGATAATGGCGCCGAGTCTGATGATTTACTTTTTCCCATTGAAGAGGTGGTTGAAACTTCAGCCGTGGAAAATATGAAGAACGAGTTGGGTAATGCGACTTACATTGTGTTTGTTAAAGGACTTGTTTTCCTCTGTTATCGTGTTTATTCTTTGCATCATCCCTAAGCCTTATTTATACTCTCCTCATGTTTGTTTTATAGATTCAAAAACTAAAAGACGTCTCGCTCATCCTCTTACCCTGAAAACAAAAGTAAAGGTTAGTAATTACGCAGATCATACAGGAAGTTAATTTTCTGTTGCTTTACTTATCTGCATCGTTCTTTCTTAATCCTGTCAGACCTAAGAATGTTCATCATCAAATTAGTCCATGTAATATCAATGCTTTAAGGTGATGTTACACAGGACGATTTGCAACGGCGATTTTTATCGCAACACTATAGTTGCAATATTGTTGCGACATTATTTTGAAGGGTTACAACGTAGTTCCAACATTGCAACGCTGTGTTGCTCTGTGTAACATCACCTGAAACAGGTTGGTGACAAGAATCGAGGGTATGATCGTGCAAGATGAATCTAACCGACTTTTCAAGATCTTCTCTCCACCACTACTATAGGAAACGTATAGGGACAACAAATGAGAATTTGAATTTTGATATTAGGGCTTAAACGGGTAACCTAAAAAAAGGGCAGGAGGCGGGAGGTCTGGATCCCCCTGTCCTCACCCCCCACAAATCATTTTACTTTCATGCGCCTGCTTCGCAGGCTAGAACGTATAACCCGAGTTCATTAATATTTTTCTTTACAGGTTCCATATCGCCCTGCTGTAGAAGTAACATCAATGTCGTATTTACCCAACACACAGATTGAGCAATACCTCGGCAACATCAACTTGTTTTTAATACGGGAGAGCCACACTGTGCGCGAGGTAACGAAAATCTTAGATTTGCCTTCGTGTATTTTTTACCGCGGCCGAATGAGAGAAGTTTACAAAAACCACGTAAACTGCTTTAGTAGACTACGAGTACCCCTATTTTTCCTCAGGGATAGTAGAGCGAGCGAAACGCGACCGCGCGTGAAAATCACCCCACGCGAGAAAGGCGAGACTCGCCTTTCTCGCGTGGGGAAATTTTCACGCGCGCTCACGTTTCGTTCGCTCTAGTCTCCCTGAGGAAAAATGGGGACGACTCGTAGTCTACTGCTTTAGAGCAAACGTTGTTATTTTCATTATGTAGACTTAATTACCAGCACACTGGTAATTAATTAAACTGCTGCTAAAAAACTTCTGAGCGTCTGAAAGCTGAAACTGCGCAATTGTCGGCGCCATTCACTGCGATAAATGGGCCTCGGATGCGAAGTTTTTTTGAGAAAATATGAAAAGATAGTTACATTAAAAAACTATTTTATGTATCCTTACCTGTCTGTTTTCACTCGATACTCCATAAAATATCAGTGAGTAAAACGAGAAACGCCGCAAAAAGTTGACTCCACTGCACGTGTAAGATTATTGCCAAACGAGTGGCAATTCGAGCCTACAGAGGAGAAGCAAAGAAGTTTATTTTTTTCATTGAATGGTCACACTATAGTCTTTGACCAGTTTCGTCACCTGTTTTTCTTTTAGAATGGCGGTTTGAATGTCTTTATGCAAGCTTTTGTAGCTGAGGCTCAAGCAATATTAAGAGCCCATGTGTTGGCTATCGGAGGGAATGCCTTGGTGTCGTACCAGTTAAATGAGATAGTTCTACTTGACAACCCTCATAAACATCAGGTTGGTTAAGTTTAATTCTGATCAAATTATAGTGCATATGATTGTCTATGAATAACCCGTCGGCAACCCTCACGGCTTTGGATCGTCCATACCTCCATAACAGGCAAACTTTCATAGTGTTCCTAGATGGAAAACTATAGATCTCCTAAAGGCGTTAAATACGGACATCTGTATATCATATACGATCGTTTAACTTTGTCACTTTGTTATCCGTATTAAGGGATTAGTTTTCCACGAACAAAATGTGATGTTGCACCGTAAAGGGCTCCTAAGTGTGCTGTTACCTTTTCATGGTGGGGTAACTTACGTGCCTTAATGACGCTGAGCTATACAGGGAAGGGAGGGAGGGAGGGAAGGGAGGAAGGGCTTAAGCTCCTGGCAGATCCAACCAAACCGGGCAGGGTACAGGGAAGAGGACAAACTAAAAGCAGCACCTAGTCCTCCAGGTTGGGGGCTAACAACCCCACCCCGGAAACAACAACTTGTTACTGAAACTGCAACACCAAAATTTGCACTGTGAAAGGGGTAAAATGCATAAAACAGTTTTTTCAATTGAGTAGATAAACTAGATTGGCCAGTGAAGGGGGATAGAGGAGCTGAGGCTTACTGTAGTTTGCGAAACGAAATGGAGCGAAACGAAATGGAACGAAACGAAATGGAAATCTGTAGTTTGCGAAATGAAAATCTGTAGTTTGCGAAATGGAAATCTGTAGTTTGCGAAATGAGAATTTGTAGTTTGCGAAATGAAAATCTGTAGTTTGCGAAATGAAAATCCTTTGGAGAACGAAGGAGAAGACGTCAACAAGAAACCGCGGATGCAGAAGGAACATCGCTTAGCACAGCGAAGGCAACGCCGACAACAAGAGACAGAGGAATAGGAGATTGGAATCAGAGGCATTATGATCGTTTTACACTGTCGAAAACCCAGATTTCTTAGTTTGCTGGTTTCCCCGCCGATATATAGATCAAAGTCTGCAAAGTTCCAGCTCTGTATTACGGCCCGAAGAATAATAATTTTCGGGCGAACTGCTTTTTGGGGGGAATTTTCTGTTTAGAATATCCGAGTAGACGCAACGAGAATAGACTACGAGTAGTCCGCCATTTTTCCTACAACTACAGATTTTCATTTCGCAAACTACAGATTCTGTAGTTTACGAAATGAAAATCTGTAGTTGTAGGAAAAATGGCGGACTACTCGTACTCTATTCCCGTTGCGTCTACTCGGATATTCTAAACAGAAAATTCCCCCCAAAAAGCTGTTTCGCCCAGAAAAATTTAACTTAAGCTCAGGCGCTCAAGTTAAGTCCTGTCGGTCGGGGTTACGAACAGGATGGGTGACCCACCGCGAATATCGTCTTAAAGGTCCATACGTTGTTCTTTCTTTTCTTCTTCTTCTTTTTTGCGTATTATGTGGTGTTATTGTTAACAGTGTATTGAAAAGCAGATTTAGCATTATTTCTGCGTCCGGATTTAGAAAAAGAAAAAAAACAAAGAACAAATATGGCCCGGTGCAGTTCGCCCGAAAATTATTATTCTTCGGGCCGTAATACAGAGCTGGAACTTTGCAGACTTTGATCTATATATCGGCGGGGAAACCGGCAAACTAAGAAATCTGGGTTTTCGACAGTGTAAAACGATCATAATGCCTCTGATTCCAATCTCCTATTCCTCTCAGTTCCTCTGTCTCTTGTTGTCGGCGTTGCCTTCGCTGTGCTAAGCGATGTTCCTTCTGCTCCGTTGTTCCTTCCGTTGTTCACGCTGAATTTGAAGTCGGCATTCTCCAGAGGATTTCCATTTCGCAAACTACAGATTTTCATTTCGTTTCGTTCCATTTCGTTTCGTTTCGCTCCATTTCGTTTCGCAAACTACAGTAAGCCAGGAGCTGACGTGTCCTATAAACTCTTGAAACATCAGCTTCTCAATCCCACCGTGCTGGCCAATCTACTTAATCATCTCAGTTGCTAAAAAACAAATTTGAAGAAGCTTTCTTGGTTTCCTCATGTAAGGAACCATGTGGTAGTTTCTTCGCGGCTTAATCGATATACCGACGACGTCAGCCATTTCCTTTGCTGTTGTAAATACCTCCCGCGAAGCACAGGACTGATGTCAATATTCCGTTAGTATGTTTTCACTGTGTTTTGAATGCACTCTTCCTCTTCTTCCGGAATTGGAATAGCAGGTCAATCGAACGAAAATTCCGGGTTCTGTGTATTCCTATCCCAGAATAAGGTCAATCGAACGCATCTTTAGGCCCCATATATATGGATAACAAGAACGCTCTTACTATCGGCGTTAAGTCTCGCTTCATTTCAGTCATCGCCGAAAATAAACCGCATGCTCATCACAAGACTCATTTTCATACAATAAAAGTTTACAACACCCGACCAGTTAGCCTTTGCTAATTAAGATTCTTCTTTTTTTCGACCACTGAAGTGTTCAGCTGAAGTGTTCACTTCTTCCAAAGTTATCAACTCTTTCAAGCGATAGAATTCGTGGGCCGACCTGTTCCGAAAAGCTCTGAGGCGAATTTATTTATCTTTGGTCACGCTTCGGTCATGCAACGATTCTTACTCCCAGTTTCCACGGTCTCCGCTAGGAACGCCTGGGACCCCGACGCCCTTTTGTTTCCTAAATACGATGAAAAACGGCTTGAAGATTATAGTCTCGCTTCTTTCACAAGCGAGACTAAAAAGCGTCCCGAGTAGAAAGGTCAACCGCCTACCTGAGGTACCCTGGGCGCAGCGTGCAAAGAAAGTCGTGTCCGACAGCCCGGGGCTAGTGGATTTTTCGATCGGGCTAGAGAATTCTGTGCTTAACTTGCCCGACGGGCAAGCGAGGATTTTTCGGAGAAGTAAAATTACAGAAGTACTGTAAGACAAAATGTTCTAAATTCCTAATAAATTCCTGCGGACGGAAAGTCGCTCCGACGAAGTGAAATCTGCATAAACAGGACGAAGTATCGCATTATATGTCAGACGAGACATATTGAGATCCCAGGCGTAAAGGAAAAGCAGATATTGAAAAAAACTTTGGAGGTAAATGTTGCCCGTGACTAATTCTTACTGATTCAGAGAAAGCTGTTTGTCTAAATTTTGCTTCATAATCATTTGTGAGGAACCTAAAAGGTTTTGATACTGAACTCCTGTGAGGAATTTATTGTGGTTTTAGCAAATATTAGTCACGTGCGTTTCAGTATGGTAAATTCTAAACACTGATACTGTAGGTGTTTGTTGATTAAAATATGTAGACCACCTCGTATTGTTTTCACTTTTCACGAAAATCTTTCAGATTAAAAGTTGCCAGAAATAAAACGAACATTTTTGTTCTTTTGAAACCCAAAAGCTTTGGTTACTTGTTACAAGATGAACCTCAAATTTGCATAATTTTTGTTTGCATGATATTTGCTCACTAATCAGCTAATGCGTGACTTGGCACTCGCACTTTCCACTTTGACTCGGAAAACCGACTCCCAAACAAACCTTTAAGAAATACTCCAGCGGCAAATTGCAGAAGGAAGCGCTTTCACTAGCAGCTTTTCGCGTTGTCTACGTTGTCGTTTAGTGTGTCCATTGAGAACTTTGGTTTCACGGTGTCAACGGCGTTTTTTTCTTAACAAATGTTTTTCTAAATTGTAAAATGTCTAAAATGCATGTTAATCATTCACTTGTTGTGGTGGACTTAGGAAAAATTCTACAGTGTGGCAGCGCCGAGAGCAAAATAGCAAAACTAGATCAAACTAGTTGAAGACATCGGGAGTGAATATTGCGTTGAACTCTAAGCGTTACAGAAGATTGAGAATTTGGACATTTTCACAAGAGGTTAACCAGTAATATGTAGTTTTTAGCATTGTGTTATTTGTTATTTGGACCCTCATTCCGTTAGCTTCACTTAAATTCCTTATTTCATCATTGTGAGTTGACTTTCAAGACAAAAGCATTTATAATCAAAAGGGGAACACTGAATTATTGTACTAGTGTGTCAAGAGTATCTTACCAGGTCTACTTATAGTTCACACTTTTACGGTTATTTAGTGCTTTTGTTAACTAACTGCAGCTGATTGTAATGAATAAATGAAGTCAGTAATTTATTAACTTACAGTGTAATTAAGAAAGGAATAATTAATTAATTTTTTTTTCATTGTGCTCGCCAAAAATTTTTTTTGGGCTAGTGAAAATGACTTTCGGACTAGTAGATGTTAGTTACAGCTTGCCCGAAGGGCAAGCTGTAAAATTGACTTTCTTTGCAGCGTCACATATAAATGTATGCCATATATTTCCTTTCAAAACGTGGCGAACCTTTTATATGTCAAACAAAAAGTTTGCTCAGATAGAAGGGTGACCCGCCTAACGGGGTCACCCCTTTGTCATGCTAGGGTCACCCTCCTAGCCAGACCAACTTTTCTTCATG
>CALNXK010000105.1:50000-180000 GCA_942486035.1 Porites lobata | reverse complement strand
TAAAGTCCCTAGTTTAAAATAAAGAGCTGTTTCTGTTAAAGATACAGCGATTTTCGTATAACCTTGAAAAATGGTTTCGGTAAGTGTTCGTTATTTGTTTTATCAGCCAATAGATGAAAAGATCAAAACATGGACTCTTCGTTTTCCCGCCAAAGAAACCCTCTTATGGAGATGGCATTGTTCGATTGGCCAATCGTGTTGCAGTATGACGTCAAAGCGAAGTATCGTTTGATTTCCAGAAAGTTCTCGGGCGTGAAGTTTTTTCACCCGTGCGCTCGCGCAACCAACCAAAAGCCACGCGCGTTTGTATTCATTCGATAAACCAATCAATTTCGGTTCGTTTGTTGTTTCTGTTCTGTGCGCGCGTTTTTATTTCTAGGTCATACGAAAATCGCTCTAATGTTAATTTATGACCCGGTTTATGACGAAACTATTTTGAGCGGCCAACCTCAATTAAGCGGCTACTTACCGGTACCCCGAGTGGCCGCTTTATGGAAGTTCAACGTCAAGGAGAATGTTAAGAAATTACAGGTTTAATAAGCAAAACAACAACTCTGCACGTTTATCATACTTTTTTATACATTTCTTTGCTGTCACTGCACAAGAATCTTCATTTTTTAAGGAAGTGGGTTTCTTGGAAGAGAAAGACTACGCTGAAAAAAAGCCTAATTTCCGTTTAATGGAGGACGCAAGCAAGCGACGACGAAATTTCACGGTGGGCACAAGAGACTCAAAATGTGGCCGCGAAATCCGTTTTCAAAATGGCGGGAGGTTATTTCCCCCGTGGGGGTAGGGGTCAAATTACTTTTTTGTTATGCTAATCAGTAACTTTGCGCCCAAAGTGCTATGCAGTAAGCGGATACTGCCAAAAACGCTCCTCGAAGAAAGATGGTTGAAAACTGCAGCTTTCAGATGGTACCAAACATGCTTGGTTTGGTGTTTTTTACTCGACGAAACGAGCTTTTGCACGACAAGGTATTGTGAAAACTTCTTTGCCTCTTGTTTTTTCGTATTTTTGAGCATTTTTGGCTTCAAAAGGCTTTAGCGTGGACAATTATTCAATCGTAAATTTGGATGTTCTGGGAAGAAGAATACCTGAAGAAGAAACCTATGTTTTTAGTTTGTTTAAAATCGGCATTTTTTTTCTGTTTGGCAGGCGGAGAGAATGCGCACGAAGACAAATTGAAGCATCTTATCGTGGATTTCAAAGTCCTGCTGATCCGTTAAAGATTTCATTAAATTAACTCCAACTTTAGCATGCCTTTTAGGAAGAAAAAAGTGTACGCAAGATTTAATGTGGGAACTATGATGAGACAGCTGAAAGAGGTTCGAGAAAGAACTGCCCTCGAACAAGAAAAGGTTTTGGCCGCAACAAGAGATCTTCAGGCAAAGCAAGCCAAAGTACGAAGAATTCAGCAAAAGGTTATCAACGTTTTACGTTTTTTAATAGAGCTGTTAATAGTCATTCGAAAACCGATTCGTTCTACCACAAACCGGATCTCCTTAAACCCTTAATTCACTGGTGCAATTAAACTGCTATTTTTCACACTCAGAAAATCAGAAATTTTCACAGAGCCAAAGTTTTGCATTGAATATTTATTTTCACTATTATAGTTAATCACATGATTTTGAGTGTAATTTGGAATGCATAAGCACTAGTAAATTTTTCAAAGGCTAGCAAAACTGCACGAGCCCGAAGGGGCAACTGCAATTTGTAGTCAGTAATTTAGTTTGTAATTGCATGAGAAGAATCTGTATGTGCAGCATAAAATATTTTTGCCTCAGAATAGTTTTTTCACCATTAAATTTGAACAATTTGATAATGAAACAAAGGGGAAATATTGATAATAATCTGCTGCTGTTCTATACCATGTATACTCTTCATACCATGTATAATCTTCAAGCTTTAAGTTTTAATTTTTAATTTTTTTTGTTTTGTTTTAACTAGGTGGATGATGTAGCTGACAAGGAAAATCGACTACGGGCAACTATTTGTGAGCATCCTGCAGCCATTCAAAATAGGCAGCTGTCAGCAACAAGTGATGAACAGGGAAATGTCCGGATATCTAAAAGGACCATGAGAAAAAGACAGACTGAAACCTTGGAACAGGCACTCAAAATTCATGGTGGGAAAGCGAACAACCACCTTCCAGCTGCTGTAGGACTAGTAGAGACACTGTGTACTAAATTCAGTCAGAAACAATTAGTCACAACTGTTTCATGAAAGAGAAAATTGTGTGAAACTGTTTTCCCTCAAATCTATAACACTAAGGGAAAAGACTTTGAAAAGTCACAAGAAAATGTGTTGCGTAGCATTGCAACATATTTTTGTAAGAGAGTGATGGGTAAAGCTAAGTACAGGTCTGTGTATCAATCCGTCTCTATGAAAAAGGGAGTTAAGAAAGGGTCTAAACGTTACAGATTGAAAGTAATGGGTTGTAAAATTCCATCCCTGCTCCCATACAACAAACTGATGGAGCATGTAAAAACCATCGACCTTGGCAAAATAGGTAATGTAGGAGAAGTGTTTTGTGCAGATCTTAAAGAGGAAGAAAAAGTGAATGGCTGTTTCAGATACTTAACAGATTTCCTGCCATCACTTGCCTCTTTTTACTTAACTTTAGAGCAACAAACAGAGGAGAGGTTGTTGTGGTTTAACACACCTAACACATTTCAGGTTGTTCTTGGGGGAGATGGTGCCCCTTTTGGGAAAGATGATACAGCCACTGCTTGGAATGTTAGTTTTCTCAATAGGGGACAACATATCTTAAGCAGTAATGAGAACTTCCTCATTTTTGGAGCTAACTGCTCTGAAAGTTCTGTTCCCGTACAAAGGTATGTGAAGCACCTCTTACAAGAGATGACCACTATCGAAAACAAAAGCTACAGTATTAATGGGAAAGACATCAAATTTAAGTTTGCAGAGTTTCCTAATGATCTCAAAATGCTGGCATTCCTTGCTGGAGAACTATCTTTAAGTGCCAGATATTTCTCAACCTTTGGCAATGTGAGCACTGCTGACTGCAGTCATGTAAAAGGGACTTTTGGAGCTGGTCCTGGCAATAAATGGAAGCCATGGGCCTACGACAAAAGGGTGGCTGTTGCAAGGGAGGTTGAAAAGGTAAAGAAGCAGGTCAGTAAACAGAAAGTTTCAGAGAAAACAAAGCGAAAAAAAGTAACTGACTTCATTGCCTCGAAAGGCAGTAGACAAGAATTTGAACCATTGGTTGGAAAGTTTATTGATAGAACACATGTCGAACCATTACATCCAAAAAACAATTCTTGTCAGCAATTATTTACCCTGATCCTATATGAAAGCATTGGAAAGTCAGCACTTGCATCAAGCATCTCAGACTTTGATGCTGTGCCTTGTACATCCCCATTTTATAAATTGGTCAACTGCCTTCAAAAAAAGGTCAAAATGGGTCGTCTTGCTAAGAAAGTGATTAGGTGGTTTAATGAAAACAAAGATCTTGCCCGGTTTCAATACAGATTCACTGGTCAAGATTCTCGTTTGTTCCTACAGAATTTCATGTTTACAATTGATTCTATCAAGCAAGCACATGATTCAGAGAAGCAAACCTTTTCTCTCCATGTATTTGCCTACATGTCACTGCAATTGAGGCAAATTGTCTCCCTGTTTTGTAGAGTTGTCAATGTTTCTCAGGAAAACATTGCAGAGCTTAAACAGTGCTGTACCAATTTCTTCAGATGCAGCAGCTTATTTAGCACAGTGACCCCAACAACCTGGACTGTGGGACATATCATTCCTGCCCATGCATCTGATGTTTTTCAGAAATACAACTTGGGCTTAAAAGCAGTGTCTATGGAGGGCCGAGAAGCCAAGCATATGGCAATTCGAAGGTATAGCCAGAATACCAATCATCAAGCAAGATGGATGCAGATTTTTCAGCACGAATTTGTTCACCTTATCTGGCTCAGAGAAAGGGGCTATGGGGGAGAAGATATTTCTAGATCTAAGCAAACCTATATACCACTAAGGGTAACAAATGGACAAGCCTGTTTTTGTGGCTTTGACAAAGGGCCTGAAGAAGACAAGTGTTGTTATTGTTCACATAACTACAGAGCCCAAATTGAGAAGAGTGTTCAACTAGGGAAGATCACTGTAGACAAGAATCTCTGTTCTGTATAGTAGCTGCAAAAACTAGGATTAGCTTACTGTAAGTCCTCAGAAGTCAGCAATCAACAGAGCATTTTAACAACCTACAACTACAACATTTCTCATTCCAGCCTATAACTTTATTGTACAACTTTATTGCACTGTTCAAAATAATTTAAACTGAACTTTTAGATTATGCTGGTTAAAATTTAGTCTTGTTACAAAGTTTATTGACATGTTCATGTATTAGCATTTAAACAGTTATGTTTAATTTCAAAAACATAAATGGGCAACAGTAAGCAACTCATTTTTAACAACAGCCTACAATTGCATAATTTGTATTCAAAATAACTTTGTATTGATTTTTAGACAATACTTTTTACTCTTGTTACAAAGTTTGTTGACATGTTGTTAAATATCAATATTGAATAAGTTGAATTCAATTTTAAGCTATTTACTCATTAAAACACTGTTACCAAAAACCAACTAGAATCATGCAGTCTTTCATTGTCAGGTATGGAAAATAAGCAATAATGATACTGTAACTTAGCTATGGAGTGGGAAGCCAGACTTGTTCCATAATCCATAATGGAATGTTATCAAGAGTTGACCAGCTTTGATCTTGTAAAGGAAGACAAAGTCTTTCTCCAAGTTTACTATAACTTTAGCTCTTCCATTTTGCACTCTCCTCGTGAAGTATGACCTGACTGTCCCTTCTGGCATTCCTGACAACACAGAGAATAATACAACAACAGCTTCCATCCTTGTGAATGATATCGCATAGCACTTATTATTTTCAGCGAGGGAAATGTTATCAACAACATCTTGCAACCGAGAGCGTACAACTCCACTTCGAAATGCCAAAAAAATTTCTTTTGGTAAGTTTCGAAGTATTTCGCATTGATAAGGGCGCCTGATGCTGACTTTTCCTCCCAAACGGAATTTGATCTTGTCCAGCCACAGTTTGGTTTCGTCATAAAGGATTGTTCCACAGTTTACAGGAGCATTCAATAAAATCTTTAACGGATCAGTAGGACTTTGAAATACGCGGTAAGATGCTTCAATTTGTCTTCGCACGCATTTCTTAAACATTTCCATATTTACATCAGGTAAATCAAGCGAGTCAAATGCCTGAAGACACAATTCAATCTTCTCACTGATAACGTCTTCTTCGGATTCTCCATTAACTGATTCTTCTTCATCAATTTCTTCCGATTCTTGAGATTCATCCCTATCAGCTAAAACTGCTTCTCGAACTGCATCTGTCGAAAGATCATTACTCTGGCCTTTAGCCGCCATGTTGAAATATGTTTCACTTTGTTGAGCAACCGCTGACATTGCGCATCGCCGACCCCTGCCACATTTTGAGTCTCCTGTGCCCACCGTGTTTTTTTTCTCTTTCTGAACTTGGACGTGGTTTCTAAGAATTCAACTCCAGAAGAGCTCGTCTGCGTTTGACTGAGAAAGTGAGTTGGAATAATTGCGATTAAGATGAAAGAACGCGAATTGATTTTTGTAAAGCGTCGTTTTCGCCGCTGTCGCCGTCCTCGGATACGGCTGCGAAAACGTCCCTTTAGTAAGTGACTTCGCGCTGTTGCAAACTTATTATTCCATCTCGTTCAATGTTGGCGACTTTTTCTGGAGTTGAATTCCAAAAGACTCTATCTAAGCTCAGAATACGAAAGGTAGAATCCTTGTCTGGTTTTCACGTCCTCTACAGAACATGAAAATAGACAATTTCACGTCCTAGTTGTACAACGACTGCAAAGAAGAAATATGCAAAAAGCGTGGAGCACGTGCAAAGTTGCTGTTACGCTAATCTAAATTAACCAATGGCATTTTTGCCGTTCTCGTTCCCGTCGCTTTAGCTCCCTAGGGTCTCTGAAAAGTGACTTAACACTGACTGGTAATGCGGGTTATAAGATATACTTGAAGATTGCTCCAGTTAATCAAATCCAGTTTCAGCTAAATGCTTTTCACAAGAATTTCGAAGAGCTCTTTCATCAACATCATCTCGTTCATCTATCTCAAGCCGAGTGTACTTTTCTCTGTAAATGAGCAACCCTAAGACACTAGCACCCAGACTGCAAACGGTCACCCAGTTCATCCATCTTACATCAGAGTGCGGCAGCATGAAGGGGATGTAGAAAAACAATCCGATTATATTTGTCATGGTCATGTTAAGGCTACTAGCGAGTCCCTCTCCTACTGGATATGCACACTCCATTGTAAGTTCAATAAATAGTGGAATGGCACTGTTGAAAAACAAACCTCCAAAGATGATGGAGCTGAATAGTAGTGGTTTGGTGGATGGTAGAATTCCAGCACAGGACAAACTGAAGATCAGCAAGGATAATGTTGAGAGAGCCAAGAGAAGTGTTAACATCTGTTTTGTTTTGTTTTTTAAACGGTCTGCATACCTTAAAGAGATAAGGACAAAACGTTCATGTCCCTAGCCTGCAAAAATAACCGTCCCTCTTCGCTCCTCTTCGTTAGGGACGTTTCGCCAGAGGGGAAGTCCACGCATTACCGACAGAAATACCGTACTGATGACGTAAGTCAATGTTTGCATAATAAATCCGGTAGTCAAGGGGCTCCAAATGTTTATTTGGTCAATTTTATGTTTCTCCTGGTCGATTATGGTAAAGTTTTGTTTTCTTCGGCGAACGAGCTCCAGCAAAACTCAAATGCCTCTGCCAAAGAAGAATATATTCCACGAAAATGGACGGTATTGTAGTAGATCCATCGCGTTGACCCATGTGACCGTTTGCCTTTTGTCTGTCGTTCGTAAACAATAGCTAAAACAATATAACTACTGTGTGACCAATCAGAACTCCTAGGCAGATTCCGGATAGATTTTACGTCATCAGTATGGAATTTCTGTCGCTGAGGCGCAGACGTCCCTTCCGGCGAAACATCCCAAGTGGCAAGGACCGAGGAAAGACGGCTGTTTTCGCAAGCTATCATGTTTCATTTGAATCGTGGTACCATAGGATAGCCTGCGTCGCAGTCACTTTAAACCCTATGTATAGGGCTATACTATAATAATGGCGTACACGATGGGTGGACCGGCAGCAACGCAGGCTAACTATAGGATTTCATCCACAGACTCAAAAATGTTGCCACAACCACCTTACAAGACAGCTTTATTTGATCTGGGAGTAAAAAGGGTCAACTCAAATTAAAGGGGCTGTATCACGGCTGGCTAGTTTAGTTTGTTTATAATGCCAGGTGCGCATCCTTATTCGCTATGGAACAGTTTCGTGTAGAAGAATATGCCGGCTTCCAAGCATCAAACGTTACATACAACAAACACGACCTTTGACAAACTGTTAATTAGGCTAACAAAAAGAACAAAAACAAATTATTGTAAGACCCGTTTCAATCTTTCTTCAAGTTTGTCTATCCTTGCTTCCTTTTGTATTTGCTGTGTTATCAATACTTTCTTGCAAAGGTTTGCATGAGTGGTTTATATTTTCATGTTTCATTCAATTTGGTAGCTCAGGGGCCAATTTTTGAATTCTGGTAAATTTCGTGATATGGATGAAATGCGTGAAAAGCCAAAGGCAATTTAGCCTGCGATCGCGAAATCAGATGTATTTCCGCTCGTCGCTTCTTTCCACCCGAAAAGTAAGTTTTCGGGTGGAGAGAAGCGACGAACAGAAATACGACTACGTTCGCAGGGTAAAGGAAATTCTGTCTAGAAGCCATTTTCTCACCCCATAGCAAACTAGCTTTGACCCTGTTCCAGAGTCTGGAACATTTATTCATTAAGGTTTGCATCAAACTATTATTTTTCAAAAAAATTTTCTCTTGATCCCGCACAAAACATGAATCAAAGTCATTGTTCGACATTAAAAATATATCTACCGACAACACAAACGGGAATCGCGGAGCAAGGTAGCCTGCAATCAAGCCGTCCCTATATGTTAGGAGCAGTTCGAGAGTGGGCGAGGAACCGGTGAGCATAATAGCACCACTTGGGGACTTGGGGTCATGCTTCCCCGAGAAAAATAGAAATTTGGGTGTCCTAAAATGGCAGGCTTGAAATGCACATTCAACTACTACTGAATTGTGGTTCAACAAGGTGAATAACCGGCGTACCTTGCCAGCAAAATTCCAGAGACAAAACCCGATGATGTAGCACCACAGCCAAGCCATCCAGCGGTAGTAGGATCCACATCAAACTTGGCCAAAAAGACATCTAACACGGACAACCAGCTAAAGTAAACACCAAAGTCTAAAGCAGCTAGTGTACTCAGCAACAAGAACTTGCCATTCCTCATGACTTGTCTAAATGAAGCTGCTGTGCTCTGTGTGTGAGGTCTAGAGGCAGTGAGGCTCGGAGGGAGGGGTGGTCTTGCTGGAAAGTACAGCAAGATGCAGATAAACGTCGCTATACACAAACCTACTTGAAAAAATGAGTACTGTGTTATTCGGTGGCTCATTATTTCCACTAAGTTTTGCATTTTTTCCGAATTTGATGAATTGCTGATGATAGATTCTGGAACGTTGTTATGAACCATTGCAGGACCAACAACAAATGCTACAGAAATTCCAAAGGATCCTGCCAAAGCCGAAATAGCAGTAGCTGTGGTGCGTTCACTGGGCGGAAACCATGTTGCAGAGACTAGAGGAGGGGCACTAAGAGCCACAGTTCCACCAGCCATGATAATGAACTGACCCACATTTATAAAGATGGTCCGCATCTTGTTATCACTTGCTGGAATAAGTTGGAGACATTTGCCAAAGACTGACAAAAAGGCAATTAAAAGCACAGATCTTCTTAATCCTAAAGAGAAAAAAAGATAAGGATGGTATCGGCAGCTTGGTCAATACAATATTAACTTTTGGGGAACATTTCGGGGCCATGAATTAGTCAACATTCTTCGGACTTAAGAAAAAAAATGTGTGGGACCCGCCATGTGGCAGCGGTAGCGCGTGGTGTTGGTATAGTGATCGTTGTAGTCGTTCGCTTCAAACGAACTGGAAGAAATTTGCAAAAGCAAAGTACCTCAAACCTAAGGTCGCTGCTTTCATTAATACCCTGTTAATTTACTACACTTTTTTGAAAAATAACTCTTACAGTGTTTTAAGTGTTTCAAGATTAAACTGCTGTTATCGTAGGGGTAATTTGGCAGCAAAAAAGCACACTCAAGCCCGAAGCAAAGCTTTGGATCGATTTAGGGCACTGAAAGGACAAGGTAGTTAAACTGATCATTTTATACATCATCGCCCACGCTTCAAAGCACACGGTGCAAACACGAGCATTCGTGGGCATGCTCACGATGTCAACCGCTGGCTTAATACACTAGCACTACAGAAATCCTTGTAGATTTAACAAAAACCGTAAAACAACAACAACAAGTGAAGCAAACGGCCATTTCCGAGTTGCCTGAAGCCTCTGTTTAAATCGAGGGTAAGGCGAGGCCATTATGAAGACACTAGTCCTCTTTAGCTTGTTTGTTTTGTTTTCCCAGAGTTGGTAATGTGACAATACTCTTGAGAACTGTTTCTTTCAAATTTTGTCTTCAGTAGCCTGCGAAAACAGCCGTTTCTCCTCGCTCTTTCGCAGGCTGTCTTCAGTCGCGTACTTAATTTTTTAAAAGACAAAGGAGCAAATGTCGCTGAGATCTTCATTGAGAAAACATAACATACAAGCTGTAAAAGAGGTCTATTGTCTTTTGTCGTGAGAGGTTTTGGAACTTAGAATCGAATGGACAGGAAAGGGAATTACAAATACTAACCTTTTGTGTCCATTAACCACGCAAAAGCGGCTGAAGTTAGAACCAGGCTTATTGGAGCCCACGAAGTCAGCAACAGGAGATCGAAGTCTGTCCAATCAAAAGCGATTTTACACGGTTCCTGAATCGGTGCCCATGTGTTCCATGCCATGTTATAAATCAATGTCTCAGCCGCGAATACGAACAAAACATACCATCTTCGCTTGTAAATCTTGATTTCTATCTTGGATTTTGAAGCGGTTAGTCCTTCCTTGTGGCCCTGATCGCGTTCGAAAAGAGGTGAACTCTCGCTAGCATCCATACCCGAGACCATTAGCTGGATCAACGTTCACTGTCGATATGCTGGATGGTTTTGAAGCCACCCGGTGTTGTAATCATCCCTTGAACATATAGCATTTATCTACTGGGTCATTGAAGGACCTGCATCTGCAAGAGAAAAGCATGTGACAGTTCTGTGATCGACACTAACGCTTGTCTATTGTCGCTCGCTCGTGTTGATTAGTAACTATTCAGACGCCGTTAATACATAAGGTCGTTATCGTCACTCGGGATAGTACTCCTATTTTGCACCAAGAAAAGTTGTTCAGAATCAGCTGAGATGTAGATACCGTATTTCCTCGAATAATAGCCGGGGGCGATTATTTCTTTTTTTGCACAAAAAAGGGGACGATTATTCGATTATTCAAATATTGCTCACTGGAAGTCATGCCCTAAATATTTGTTTTATTTTCCCATTAAATCAAAAAATAATCACGTCAAATAAACTGAACATGGGCTTTTTAAGTGTTTCAAATTTAGCTCCTTGATTAGTTTTCAGAGCTTGAATCGTTACTGATCAGCTTTGCTGAATCTCGTTGCACTTCAACTTGACAACCTGACAGGGAGGGAAAAAAAGGAAGAGAAGATGGCGAGAGGGGCGGGGAAGGGGCGATTATTTTACGTCTTTCCGCAAAAGGGGGGCGATTATTAGAGCGAGGCGATTAATCGAAAACCTGCTTCATTGTTTGGCTAAACAGATTCTTGTATTTTTGGGCATTAAAGAGGCAAATTTCTGCTGGGAGGTTCTCAGCCTGCGTAGCAAGCTTTTCCGTTTTCCCCCCGTTCTTTTACTTGCCACATTGTTCGGGCGGTCCATAAATCCGAACAGATGAAAAATTGTTAGGGGATAAAGATATGCCTTTATCTACCGTTTGAATACTAAAATACGTTTAACAATGCTATGTTTAAGTGGTTTTGAACTATATTCTCGTTGGGTGCCCCTGACTCCATAAGGCGAGCCTGTGAAATTAGGAAGTTTCATGTCGCAGGGGAGCAACGACGGCAAGGAAATGTACAAAATAGTGTGATGCACGTGCAAATTTGTTGTTTTGTCAATAAAAACCTTTTACTTTTTTGCCGTTTTCCTTCTGTCGCCGTCGTCGTTGGAATTGTTGTCATCCAGAAATAGTGCTACCATGGTGACGTGACGTCATACTTCTCTCCTCTATTGCTCACCGAAAGGATGTACTCTTATAAGTTATTATGACAAAGCTTTTATAACTAGCAGACAACTCTTCTTCTTCTTCTTCTGCTAAAGAAAAGCTCTAAAATACCCAAATCGTGGTTTTAGCCACAAACCTCAATGGGAACAATACGAATTTACACTTAACTCAAAGCAAGCCGTGACACAACTACAATTACATATTTTATACTACTACAGGAGAAATTTCTTCAATTGATTGGCTTAGAGCAGGGGCATTTCAGTTTAATTTGAAATACCTACGAGTGAAAATTACAAACCTTTTGCGGGTAGTAGTATAAACAAATAATAGCATGATTTGTACTTGATATTTGGCATAAATACCACTCGTGATATTTCAAAATTGTCTCAAATTTCACTCGCCTAACGGCTCGTGAACTTACGTATAACAATTTCGAAATGTAAAAAAGTAGAAAATACATGTGTGGACTTCTCTAAACTTTGAAACGACCTTTGACTATGTATGAGTCGAACGGGGAAGCTGCAAAATATTAAGTTACCTATCTATTAAGAAACTATGAAACACGCCTTACTAATGGGTTGGCAAACAGATTTCAGCTCCAGGGTTTTACAGAATATTAATTAAATCGACTGAATATTTTCTTTGAATTTTATTGAACCACTCACAGCCTGCAGTGGCAATTAAAAGCAAATAGCAACCTCCACGAACTTAATCTGCATTTTATTAAATAATATTTACCGGTACCCATTGAAGAAGAACCGTGTCTTTGAGGGGGAAGAGTTCTAGCCAATCCAAGGTGGGAACGATGTTTTTCAGTTGTGAATAGAAAAAATCAGAAGCTGCAAACAACTTGGTTCACTGGGGAGCACGAGTGCACGAGCTTTCCACCAGTTTTCACGGGTTCTATTGTCTGTAGCTGGCGCTCCTCGCGTCGGTCATTCAATGGGATAGCTTAAAAGAAAGAAATACTGAAAAGAGGTCGTGGACTAGAATATAGCGTCGTAAATCTTAGTTTTACAGACGAGGATCGTTGAAGGGTCTACATAATAAGAACACAATCGCAAAAGAGAAAAACAGAGCAAGAGGTAAGTTGTACTTTGATAGGCGACCTAATTCTCTGTCTTTGCTTGTTCAAACCGGCCACAAATGACCACTGATTTTGGTTATATTTTTATTGTGTGTGCCGCAAAGAATTAATTGTAATTCCTGATTTACTTATATTCAAACCGGCTTTTACTATTTTGTCGACAGCAATCCTGTTCAGTTTCTTCGACAAAATAGGTACTAGGTAAACTTCTTGATAATAAAAATAATAATGCTTCATTTATAAAGCGCCATTTCTAGTGATGTCCACTGGCGCTTTACAATAAATGTTTAAAATATTACATACCGTAAAATTCCGAAAACAAGCCTCTCCATGTATAAGCCCCTCCATGTATAAGCCCCTCCAAATATAAGCTCCGCAAACGGGTAACCCAAAAAATCCTCCGTTAAATCGCCCCTCCAGATATAAGCGCCCCGGGGGTTTGTACTTGGAAAATTACCCTCAGATACAAAGTAAAACAAAGCAAAAACGATAAATTTACTTCCAACTATAAGGCTAGCCCAATCGATTTAGAAACGCAAATTTCCCTCCGTAAATAAGCCCTTCCGAATATAAGACCCCCCCCCCCAAAAAAAAAATAAGCCCCTCAAAAAGGGCCTATGGTATATTGTTCATAAGAGTATTTCATTGTAAAATTACATTATACTTGTTGGCTTCACACTAGAAGCGAAGTTAGTTTCAAGTAAGCACTTGATTCAAGTACACTTGGAAATCTTACGTCGCTCTGTAGAAAACATGGCTCCATAGTTATTGACAAAGTACCGTAAAATTCCGAAAATAGACCCCGGGGCCTCTTTTGAGGGGCTTATTTTTGGAGGGGACATATACGGAGGGAACTTTGCGTTTCAAAATCGGCTAGGCTTATACTTGGAGGGAATTCTGCGTCTCAAAATCGACTGGGCTAGCTTATAGTTGAAAGGAAATTTATGTCAGTAACTTGCAGAAAATGTTTCCTCAAACTCGCCTTGAGGACATACACCTTTCTAAAACGTAGCCATGCAAGTACTGTGTCTATATGGACCAAGGAAATAAAAGCCAAGTGTGAAGAGGAACCACGCAAACTGCAATTAACTGTGACACTTTCTGACTAAAAACACTTGGCACACACGTAATAGTTCCTTGGCAAATACAAAAATTTATGTTACTGCACCTTTTTTGCTTTGTTTTACTTTGCATTTGAGGGCACTTTCCAAGTATTAGCCCCCGGGGGCTTATACTCGGAGGGGCGGTTTAACGGAGGGTTTTTTA
Source organism: Porites lobata (assembly GCA_942486035.1). NCBI lineage: Eukaryota > Metazoa > Cnidaria > Anthozoa > Scleractinia > Poritidae > Porites > Porites lobata. Next base: position 166,302 of record CALNXK010000105.1, on the reverse strand, counting down.
GCGTTACGAGTTTGAGGGGCTTAAATTTGGAGGGGCTTATACACGGAGGGGCTCAGTTTTCGGAATTTTACGGTCTATTACTCGAAAAAAAAGCTATCAATCCCTCCGTTCATTAGAATCTTGGAACCGCTGCAGGTGCCCATCGTGCACATGGCTTCCATTTCTTGTTGGTCGTGTGTTATCAAGTGTGGTGTAGCCCATACTTGGTGGAGAACGTCGGCTTCTTTGAACTACGAACATTTCCATGGTTACCAAATAAAGTGGAAGTAGGCACATTTTACCTCTTCACAATCAAAGTAGGTTCCAAGTACACTTTCATTATACTTGAAGCTCTAGTGTGAAGCCGGTGAACAATTGAATGAAACGAATTAAAACGAATTAAATCAGCATAACAAAACTAATTGATAAAAAAGAACACTTTCCATTTAAACGACTAAAATATAAAAGAACTAATTCAATAAGGATAAGTCCTTAATTTTTTCTAAAAGTCGCTCAAACTGTCGCAAGATCTAATACTTTTAGAATCGATTATGAAACATTTTCTCGAGAACGAGGCTAGCCATTCATAAACAAAACTTTTGAAATCTCCTGAGACAAAATGGCCACCTCGTGACAAAGGTCTATTGCCAGTTAAATGACAACTTGAAGGTCAAGTTAAAATTTTATATTCACCACAAATTTCTGATTCTTTGTCTTTCAAATTATTACAAGCATCTATCTCCAGCCTTGTGTACTTTTCTCTGAAAAATGATAACCCCAACACACAAACACCCAGTCCAGTAGCAGTAACCCAGTTCATCCACCTTACATCAGAGTGCGGCAGCATGAAAGCGGTGTAGTAAAGCAACATGGAAACACAATTCATGGTCACCAAAAGACTGCCAGCAATACCCTCACCGAATGGATACACACATTCCATTGCAAGTTCAAAATACAGAGGTCTGGTACCATTGTTGGCCATACGACCAAAGATTATTGAACTGTAGAGAAGTGGTTTGGAGAATGGCAGAATTCCAGCACAGGACAAACTAAAGGTAAGTTGGGACATTGTTGAAAGAACCAAAAGAAGCATTAACATCTGTTTTGTCCTACGTTTCACATAGTCCACACACCTGCAAGAGAAGAAGACAACACATTAATTACTGAGCAACTTCCCGTAAAGAGACCTCGCCAAAGTGACCGACTAAGTAGAGGTGGTTACGTCGGTTACGAGAGAATACATGGAAAATCGATTAATTGAAGCGCGATCTCATATAATAACTTAGACGTTCGGCGTATCTTGTTCTTATTCGAGGAGCAGATATATTATACCCTTTCATTACATGACTACCGATAGTACGCGCGCTCTGATTGGCTGCTAATCGGGCATTATTTTCTTGTAATGACTGGACATTACTGGCTTGTTGTTCAAAGCATACACAATCTGTGTTTAACTTGTTAGTGGACATCCTTATGGACGTTCATGTTATGGTCAATTGACAGCTGCAAAAAAGGGTATCCGCTGACCAGGGTCACTTGACTGTATCGCGCGGGCTGAAGTGTACAACTTATTGAGGTGACGTTGATGCAATACCTGCAAAACTCACTAGAAAAATCATTATGCTTACTGCTCCCTTATAAAATTTGTTTGATATCTTCTTCATAACTCTACAGAAACATTTTATGTAATGACTTCATCACAGAATTAACCTAAAACGCAGGGGCGTAGCTAGGGGGGGTCCTGGGGTGTCCGTGACCCCCCTTTGGTAGGCCTTCTTTTGAGCAAACAACCTACAATATTCAGGTGGCGAAACCGCCATGACAATATCTTGGCCGTAAAAGCCATTGTTGAAAAGCCCACTTTTTTAAAATTTGTTTGTTTGTAAAGTATTTACGTCAACGGCTCTTGTCTTTAGTTAATATGGGCCTTCATGCAGCGGGTAATACGACTGAGCCCGCTGATACACGAGGGAGAGCAGCGGTATAAACCTGGTGAGTAGCCTCTGTGACCCCCCTTTTGAAAAATCCTGGCTACGCCCCTGAAAACGGCAATATCCTAGTGACATAGCCTCTTTAAAGAGAAGTCACGAATTTCGCATAGACGTTACCTTGCCAGCATGATCCCAGAAACACCACCTGCCAAAGTAGCTCCACAGCCGAGCCATCCTGCAGTGGTTGGGTCCACTTCAAATTTGGCCAGGACGACGTCTAACATGGACAACCAGCCAAGGTAAACACCATAGCTCAAAGCGGCTACAGAAGCTAGCAACCAGAACTGCCCATTCCTCGCGACTTGTCTGAATGAATCTCTTATATTCTGTGTGTGAGGTCTTGAAGAGGTGAGGCTAGGAGGGAGGGGTGGGCTGGATGGAAAGTACACCAGGACGCAGAGGAACGCTGCTATAGAGATACATAATTCCAAAAATATGTACTGTGTTACTTGGTAAGACATTGGCTTTGCCAAACTGTGCATTGTCTCTGATGCTGAAGAATTGCTGATTGTATATTGCGGAGCACCATTGTTAACCATAGCGGGACCAACAGCAAATGCTATAGCAGTTCCGTAATATCCTATTAATGTCGAAGTAGCAGTAGCTGTGGTACGTTCACTCGGAGGGAACCATGTTGACGAGATTAAAGGGGGAGCAGTAATGGACACTGGCCCACCAGCCAAGGCGATAAACTGACCTACATTTATAAAGATGGTCCGCATCTTGTTATCACTTAATGGAATAACTTGAATACCTTTTCCCAGGACTGGTAGAAAGGCAATTAGGAGAACAGATATTCTCAGACCTAGAAAGGAAAACAAGGCTGAATATGGTAGTATGCTTAAAACAATTTTAGCTAGGAAAATTATTACGCGGCTTAGACAAAAAGCGTACAAAAACGAAGTTAAACGCTAAAAGGTTCTTAAAATTCATCCAAAAACTATTAAAACTGTAAAAAACATCAGCTATTATCAAGATGAAAGAAATCCTAAGAAAAAATTTAAAATTACACTATTTAGACAATTATTATCATAATAATAATAATATGATAATGCTCCTGCTCTACCAAATTTCAACAGGAGCACTGTCGATAATACCTTTTTGTTGGCCCAACTTTTAACAGTTTCAATCGTTGTCCATCCTTTCATTCTGGATAAATGTTATTTTTGGAACTCAATTGATGCGAGAACACGTTTTGTCTCTTTAAAAAGGCATCAAATAGCGTTACGAGGCCCCTTCTCTCTACAGCAACGGGTAGATTTAATGTGTATCAGCTACGCACTACCAGTATGTATCCGCATGTTACTACTTATTCGTGTGTTACTCGTATGTAGCCGTTATGTTACCTGTATGTTACTCGTACGTATTCGTGTGGTCCGTATGTATCCGCATGTTACCCGTATATGTTACCCGTATGTGCCCGCATGGTGTTTTAGTCAAGATATTTGACTAGCCAAGAAAAACCTGTGAATCATCTTTTCAAATTTGTCACTTTATGGGATAGACCTTTCGGGGCAATCTTTGCAAATAGTATGGCATATATTGAAAGAAAACTCGTCTTAAGCACACACTTGGGAAAGAAAGAATGCTAGCCAGGAAAATTGTTAGCTCGGCCCTTTTAAATCCATTTATAGAGGCCCTAAAAGAGAAAAGCACCCTACTGCCTGGAAAAGACCTATGGAGCAGTAGATTGAGAAGCTTGGCAAAAAAAACTTGAAATGACATTGTCCGATCTGCTTTTTAAAGTGGTTGAAATTGTGAAATTCGACTTGAGCTTTCTCTTGATCGGGCAAATTAACCCTTGGCAACATTGACATGTGCTCTGGATAGTGGGCACGTTCCTTTACACTTTGTATTTGTTTTAACATTTTGTGACGTAACAGACCGGTTGTTGGCAAGCCTTAACTTCTGCCATTTCAGGATTTGTTAAGGTTTACTTATGTTTTACTAATCGTATAATTTGAATGACGTGTCCGAGCTTGGCTTGATACCGAGGGTATTTCTTCTAAAACAAACAACCAAAAACTGAACAACTTTTTTTTTTCATTTTCTATAATTGTCTTTTTACATAGTAATCGATAATAAGTTTTAAACGTCATCGAGAGCCGGCCCTTTTAGCGTGCCCTTAAAGTTCATGCTCGTCTAAGCTAGTTTTTTTCTCGTGATCGTAAAGTGCACCCTATCAAGAGAAATTTAGCTGCTAAGCCTATTCTATCTTGACCCTATTAAATGTCCTCAGTAGCACGCGCATAATTTTTAGCTCCCAAGTTGTAACTTCTGTGTGTGTGTGTGTGTGGGGGGGGCGGAATGGAGGCATGAGAAATAAGGAACTTTATACCTCTAGCCTAAAATCATGCCCTTTCTTAGAAAACGCCTGATCGCAAGGTATTTCTCCCCACTCTCCTTCGACCCTGGAATTTACTCCAGGGCAAATCTCATTAACAACTATTTTACACTGTTTTGTTCACTCGAAACTACGGGTTATCTTTCATTTGACAGACGTAGCACTACCTTAACTTATGACTACTTGGGGTTTTCGTCAGGCTTAAAAGTGAAAAATTTGTCTTGAACTGGAGCTAAACCAATGTAAGGCCTTTCCTATTGAAACATAGGTACCCCAAGCTCACCTGTGAGAATTGCTGTTGCGCAACAGCAATTAAAACACAGAAAGGAAAACAACGGGAGAGCTAAAATTCGCTGTACAAGAAACGCGCTGGAACGGCCAAATATGGTAAATACACACATTATGAATTTAACAAGGAGGCAAGGTAAAGTGTTATGTATTTTTATTGCTTTTTTCGTGCCCTAAATAGCGATCGCTAAAATCCCCATAAAAGAACTTATAATATTTCTGTTGCGCAATCACGATTCTTACTCGTGAGCTTGTGGTTGAACACATGGGCACTCACGTCTGGCGAAACAGAACATTTCCGGCAAAAAATTGAGAGACTATGTTTCGTACAGGCCACGCTTGTATAAATCAGTCAATTATTAACATTCGGTAAAAGTGAGAGCAAAAATGCCCACTGAGACTAAGAACTCGACGGATCTGAGAGAAAAAGCGGACTGCAATGAATACTGAAATGTTTCTTTTTTATAATAAGTGGCTTTATATTAGCAATAAAAGGACGGTTGTCTTTGGTTGTGAACAAAACCAAGGATTTTCACTTTGAACTGAAAAGGGTAAACTTTTACCCTGTAAGTTTGTCTGTAACTCTTAAGTGAACGAATGGTGTTAGGAAGGCCGCGAGCCAAGCGGACAACGCAGTTGTAAAATTTAGAGGTTGACAAAACAAAACCGCGCGACTTCAAAGGACTTTGGGAACGTCAAGAAAAAGTCGAAAAAAGGAAGGCTAAATTTCTTCAGTTTAAATCAGAATTGATGGTTAAATAGTAAATAACTGAGACTGAAAACTAAAACCAGTTCAGACCCTCTCTGTTAGAGTCTGCGCCCAGAATAATGTTAGTAACCAACCTTTTGTGTGAATAAGCCAAGTTAACGGAGCTAAAGTTACAAAAAAGCTGATTGGAGCCCAGGAAGCCAGCATAAGGAGGTTGACGTCTGTCCAACCGAAAGCGATTTTAGACGGTTCCTGAATCGGCGCCCATGTGTTCCACGCTATGTTATAAATCATTGCCTGAGCCGTGAATACAAACAAGACGTACCATCTGCGCTTGTAAATCTTGATTTCTACCTTGGAGTTTGATGCAGGTGATCCGGCTTTACTGTGGCCATGGTCGAGTCTTAGGAGAGGCGAATTTTCGGTCCACACCATTATTTTCCGCTACTCGACGTGCAAGATACAGTCGACACGATATTCACCGTTAACTGTTTGAACAGTTAAAAGTCAGTTTAAATTAAATCGATGGGCCTTGCGTAATAGCGGCAGAGTGGCAATCAGCCGACATCATGAGAACCTTCAACTTAGGAACTTTGAAGAGTCTTGTCCTATCCGTTTATGCATGCGAGTTTCCTACTGTGGAACTGGTAAATCTGGTTAACTTCTGGGTTAAACTAGTAAAATTGGGTTGAATTGACCTTTTGTTGGTCAAGAAACTACACTCTCAAAAACGCAGTTTTCAGTCATTGCGTGCAGATTACATTCACTTAAATAAATTGACGTTCATTTTCCTCTTTAAATATTATTGAGCTGTTTTTTGCATGAAAAAGTAAATTCGTATAACAAAACAGAAGTTGAGTGAGGACTCTGATTATTCATGTACCTATGAAAGCGAGAGGGATTGGGGAGATTTCCAATCCCCGTCGCTGACCAAAAAATTTGCGGCGTCTGGGTGCGAGAATGGCTTTCTCCCCCTCCCCTCCCTTTCTTTATTGCACCTGCAACGCAGGCTACACGGTCGGCTACACGATAAAGTAGAAACCAGGGGCGGGTTACCCCTAGGCCTGGTTCTAACATAGAAACCACTTTCCGCTCAAAAACTCGTTAGATTGACTTGTGGCAAGTCTAAGCCTTTTCGTGCCATTGAATTTTTATCTTTGTGGTTAAATGCTAAATTAATTTGTAAAGGCGAAAACCTAAGTATTTTCACGGTAATGAAACTGTTAACTGTTTAACTGAACGTATATTTTCTGGTAAGTGACTAGAAAAAGTTGAAAGAGACTCAGTGCTGATTGACATTTATTGCCCGATTGTACTTTTTATAAGCGGAACGAGACAATAGCTGCTTGGGCCAGTACGTTTTTGTAGGAAAAGTTGCTCAAAAGCATTGAGGCCTCTTTTCAGAAAACAAATCAAAACAAATTCCCTTGCACAGTAGCGCAAAATTCTCAACAAAGTATGAGAGGTTTAAACGTGGTTTCCTCTTTTTCCCCAGTTCACGTTTCTAATTCACGTGCAAGCCTGTTTAGCCCGCTTTGCTGGGCTGGCTCGGCTCATGCCTTCTTACCGCTTAAAATTGTCGTTGTGTTTATAAGCAAAGTGGGCTGGTCCGCTTGCTAAGATTTCCGCTCGAACAACAGTTACATATTGCGGTCCCCCCCCCACCGCCACTCCATAATACAAACTTGTTTTGTAAATCCCATGTATGCAAAAGACTACCACGTTATTTTATCCAATCAGAAGTCAGTATTCTCGCAACTTGCCACAACCTGATTTGGGTCGTTCGCAGTTGCACGTTTTTGCTGCACGTGTTTACCGTAGCTTAAACGGACCGGCTTTCTTCAAATATAAAACAAGCCAAAAGTAATCAGTGATAACAAAAAACAGATTGCGCCCTAAATTGACAATTGGACTTAACTAAATATCTGAAGCGAAGACAGGATATTTTTTGTCAGAGCGCTCTGGAAGAACGTTGGACACTGTCCTTACGTTGCCGAGTCACAGGTGTCCTAAACTTCCAAACAACACCTCCTCCCCCCGCCCGCCCACCTCGCTTCTTCGCCAAGAGAACTTGTTGGCAGGCTGGCCATCGTCCGAGCATTTTTCAGAGGCTAGCTTGCCGTTTTGAAGCGCAGTTTTCAGTTGGATTTCAGAAACTTTTAAATAAAAAAGTAAAAAATGCATTTTACTGTCAAAACCATCTTTGTATTACATGTATGCCTTGATTCTCTTTATAAATAATATTTCTTTCAAGAATCTATTTATAAATGACATAAACTTCAAGTTACCAAAAGACAAAATAAAGAATTAACATTTAGTTTTTTCCTCAATGACACAACAGTGACCGTTAATGATTCTGATAAAATTGATTCTAAATTTCGATAAAATTGCTTAACAGTAAAAATTAGTTCTAATAAAATACCTGAACGTTTTCCTCAGTAAATTCTGGATACAAAAACGCTCAGAAATTTGTTTTAAAATTAAATTACTCTTTTTTCCCTTTAACAAACGATTCTTCCATGTCAAAAATCTCAGAGTTATGAATCATGAAATCACCAGTCCTAAACTTCAGACAAAGAAATTGCTGGTTAACTAGCAGGGTAAAGTAAAGGCTTAGATTCACCAGTATTTCCCAGATCTCTGTTAACGTTGCTCACATTACTACGAGCATCTATCTCAAGCCTTGTGTACTTTTCTCTGTAAATCAATAACCCTAACACACAAACACCCAGACCGGTAACAGTTACCCAGTTCATCCACCTTACATCAGAGTGTGGCAGCATGAAAGCGATGTAGAAGAGCATCAGGACCACATTTCCCATGGTCACTAAAAGACTTCCAGCAATACCCTCCCCGAATGGATACACACATTCCATTGCCAGTTCAAAAAACAGTGGCAATGTACCATTGTAGACCAAACCACCAAATATGATAGAAGTGAAGAGAATTGGTTTTTTGGATGGAAGAATTCCAGCACAGGACAAACTGAAGATCAATTGGGATATTGTTGACAGAACTAAAAGAAACATTAGCATCTGTTTGGTTCTGTGTTTGATGATGTCTGCACACCTGCAAGAGAAAAAAAGCTTACTTATTATAAGCTCTATCCATATTAAAGCATCAAGCCTTAACATGGTGCAAAGGTTTGCATGCTTTGGTGATCTTGTTGGGACCACTAGTTGGGATCTCATCAGTCCTTGGTGGTTCAACTGTGCTTGGCATGAGATTTTGGGTGAAAGGCCAGGCGAATTACAACACTTGGCCCATTGGGCAATCGGTTAATGTCCCATGCCTGTAAAAAAGGTCTGACTTATTACTGAAACCAGACACACTCTTCAAGAAAGCAGTGGGAAGAATCAAGAGGCTAGCCAGAATGGGTGTTGGGTTCAAGCAAGATAGCTTGTGCAAGGGATAGGGCTAGTTAGGCATGGAGGTCTTATGTGCAACAAAGTGTGCATAGGTGAGGTTAGCTTAGGTTAAGTGAGTTTATGCAACAAAAACATTTTTCTAAATATGAAGCTTGCAACAACATGAGACATGTCAACACTACATGAACCACCATGTTAACTCTCAACCTTAAAAGACACATGATTGTATACTGTATTTGATTTATTACCTTGCCAGCAAGATCCCAGAAACAACACCTGCTAATGTAGCACCACAGCCAAGCCATCCGGCAGTGGTAGGGTCCACGTTAAACTTGTCCAGGAAGACATCTAACATGGACAACCAGCCAAAGTAAACACCAAAAACCAAACCAGCTAGCATTATTAACAACCAGAACTGGCCATCTCTCATGACTTGTCTAAACGAAGCTCTTGTGCTCTGTGTGCTCTGTGTAGAGGAGGAGAGGCATGGAGGGAGGGGTGGCCTCGCGGGAAAGTAGAGTAAGACACAGACGAACACCGCTGCACACAAACCTACTTCAAAAAATGTATACTGTGTTATCTGGTGGTTCATTACTTTGGCCAAATTTTCTTTTGTTTCTGAGGCTGACAAATTACTGACAGTAGACGGAACCATAGCAGGACCAACAGCAAATGCCATTGCAATTCCAAAGTATCCTGCTAATGTTCCGATGGCAGTAGCTGTGGTACGTTCACTAGGTGGAAACCATGTTGCAGAGACTAGCGGAGGGGCTCCAATAGCCACAGGTCCACCAGCCATAGTAATAAACTGACCCGCATTTATTAAGATAGATCGCACCTTGTTATCCCTTACTGGAATAGCTTGAAGACATTTGCCCAGAACTGATAGAAAGGCAATTAAGAGCACAGATATTCTCAGACCTAAAAAAAGAAATAGAAAGGTAGTATGTTTCAAAAAATTGGTTGGTACAGGGCTAAAGCTTTGTAAGATGAAACATTTTCCCTAAACCATTTATTTTTTTCCCCAAGTAATCTTTCACTGAATATCATAATAACAGAATAAATAATATTGTTGTATGGTGGAAATTTTAAAAATAATGCAACTTTTTTATGTTTAACAAACATGTTTCGACGGTACATCCTTCATTGTCAGCGTGATGGTTATGAAAGATGACAGCGATAAAATGTGCCTGTCACAATTTATATGTTACCATGCATTGGAAAAAAATATGATGCATAACTTGTATAACTGTACATTTGAGCATGTCCAAAAAAAAGGAATAGCAACAACAATTTGTAACAATTTGTGCTCTACAAACTATATATAAATCATCATCATCATCATTATTATTAGTGGTATTAATATTACTATTATTATTATCATAATCATTATCATAATTATTGTTATTATTATCATTATTAGACTGCTCTGCATTAAGAATACTGTCTTCTTCCCCAGAGTCACTCATTTCTTTGTGACAAAACTACTGTTTGACAAACTCACTTGAATTCAGGCCAATTTACATACTTTTAATTTTTAGAATTCAGCCCACAACAATAGACTTCAATTTGATGCTCCTCAAATTTATCAGGTCAGCAGAACCTCACAGTGAAGTCTTTTAGTTAAATATTGAAATTGGTCTATTTATTTTACAATATACTATCTCCAGAGAATTAGCTAGATTAGTCTTTTTTTATTAACTAGGAAACCTCATCAAGTGGAAAATATGCATGTTATTCACCCTCAGGAGTATGTGATATATTTACCTGGTACCTGGCCTCAGTTGTTCAAGACAAACGATGGATAGTATTATCCACCAGATAAATCTCTATCCAGTGGATAGTCCAATTATGGTAGTTTCCCCTAAAGTTATCCTCGATAGTGATTTATCTGGTGGATAGCGCTATCCATTGTTTGAACAACTGGCATGGGGCCAGGTGAACATAATCTCATACCCCCGCACTATCTAAAAGCAACCAATTTCAGTTAGAAAATTATTCAAGGTTTATTTCCTGCCAGTGAAAATTGGCCTACCTTTATAAAAGGAATTATTTTGAGTGTAAGATGTTTTTCTAAAACAGGGTGCAAATTTATAAATACCCAAACTAAGGCTACCAGAAAAACCCCCACCACCCACCTTAGGTTAGCTTCTGTCGCAGCTTGTTGTTTTCGTTGTACACGTCTCACAACGGTACTACAAAATGGTACGATCACGAGTAACCAGTCGTCTGTTGCCAAATTTATACTAACGGCAAAGTTTTGCGGTCTCGGGAGGGCATTAGCAGCAAGAGCAGAGGAAATTTATTCTGGTCAAACTGAACTATTAGCAAACGTTGGATGATAGCTTGGGGCTTTGTTAAGGGAGAACGAAGTTCACGTGAAATATCTTAGCAGTCTGTTGTCACTAACGTGAGTTAAAAGCACCAACCTTTTGTGTCCATTAACCAAGTAAACGGAGCTGAAGTTAAAATAAGGCTGATTGCAGCCCAAGAAGTCAGCAACAGGAGGTCGAAGTCAGTCCAACCAAAAGCGATTTTACACGGTTCCTGAATCGGCGCCCATGTGTTCCACGCCATGTTATAAATCAATGCCTCAGCCGTGAATACGAACAAGACATACCATCTTCGCTTGTAAATCTTGAATTGGGCAAAAGTTGTTGGTGCAAGAGATCCGTTATTGTGGTATTTATCGCCCACGAGAGGAGAACGTTCCCTAGACTCCATTTCCTTGGTGGATTCAGCTGGGATTCTCTTACATGAACTATAAACAATGCGATGACAGCAATAATTTTTTATTATTATATGAATCAGGTGACATGAATTAACATGAATTATAAATCATCGACAAAGTGCGTGATTGTACTCTTCAAAAGTAGCATATATAAGCACTAAGACATGGAATCCGGCCATTTTAAATTACGCAATATGAAACTACATGCGTTTTTAAACGATTTAAAAACTCGCACACTGAGCTTGGGCCACCGGGGCCACCGGTGGTCCGACACAATAAAAACGCGCACGCCATCTTGGGTAACCGTGCTAGTTATGCGCATGCGTTGAGTCCTGTGGAAAGAGTGTCCTGTGTCCGTCCTGGGTCACTTCTTGTGGGACACAGGTCTCATGAATGTTCCCAATACATGTGTATGACAATTAAAAGGGAAAAAAATAAATTTGGTTACTTAAATTCGCATGTAACGCTTATCTCGAGCCCAAAAAATTGCCCGGCATGATCAACAAATGACAATTTTGTGCTGCAAGGCTGGGCTGAAAACTGCAAATTATGTTAGCAGTGTTTTTTTTTCGGAAAATATTTCAAAATTATGCTTGTGATGACGAATTATGCCAAAAATGATGGTCGCATAATCTATAAAAGCCTCCGTAGCAGTGGTTACCGTTTCCTGGAAACGATTGCCTTGCAGGCTACATGTCGGTAATGCTTACAGAATCCTACAAATCTTGTAAAAGCAACTAAGCACAAAGCCAATCAGTCAACTGATGAGGTTCGCTTGGGGAACCGAAACCATGGTCTTGCCTGATCACAAAGTGGCAACAGTGATAACAAAACAGTCCAAACACTGTTAAGCTTATTAAAAACCTATAATCAAGGAAGGAAATACGCGCTCCAGTCAAAAGACCCACATTTTCTTTTGAAAAACACCAAGCTGGAATCTACTGAGTAACAATGCATTCTCTATAGTTGATGCAGCTTCATTTTAAGCTGCACTTCATTCTTAATCACTTTGGATCTGTAAATCACTATCCGTGATAATTTAACATCCTGCAAAGAAAACTAACGAGCTGGGCCCAGCGTGATACAGCATTGCATATTCACGGACTAAAAACATTCACATAGTTATTCAGGTCCAGAAGGCACTTTGGAGAAAATTAAAGCCCTTACTCGGCCGTAATAAAAAGCTTTAAAGAATATGCTCTTGCATCAGAGGGTAAATCCTGCCGACCAGAAACAAAAACCACAGTAAATCGACATGTGTGCCATGACCTCTCAATGTGAAATAGGCGGCTTAACCAGAACCTTCTGGAGCATAATCTACCCACAGAAGGGAAAAAAGCGATTTTGGAACAAGCAGCATTTTAGCATAAGGTAAAAGTCGTGTAGGCCTATCACCGCCTTTCATTGCTATGGAAGTTGGAGGTCGGAAATCAGAAGTCGGAAGTTGGAAGTCGGAAGTCGGAAATCAGAAGTCGGAAGTTGGAAGTTGGAAGTTGGAAGTCGGAAGTCGGAAGACCCTCCTCGGCTTTCGTAGGCTATCGATTAGCCTGAGTATCAGGCGTTTCTGGGGAAAAGGGGAAAGATGGAAGCGAAAAAGGGAGAGAGCTCTTCTCCCCCTCCCCCCTCCCCCATCTAAAATCTCCTCTTCCCTAGCCCCTTAGAAAGGCCTGATACTCAGGCTAGTTATCGATAGAAGTTTTGATCGGTCTTGCTGAATATATCTTCACGAGACATCTACGGAAAGCTTTAGTTAAACCTCTCTTGAAATGGATGCTTGAGAGTTTGCAGGAGGTGAGTACCACTTAGTAAATGTTTTTAACACTTTCTTTTTACTAAACTCGATAGCTAAGTCAATTTATGATTACGAGACCACCACACAGTTTCGCCTCTTTAATTGACTTTTTGTGGCCGGTTAAAAATAGCTTTCAAAATTACTGGCTACAGCTCTTTTTCGAACCTTTATTTGGTAGACAAAAGATAAACTTCTCTGTGAGGTCATTTCATTATGAAACCTTCAGGAAGGACAGTTGAGATTTTTTACTCTTATTTATTTTGCTTAAAGAAGCACTTACTTTTGTTTATTTTTCCATTTTTTTATGAAACGAAAATCCGTATTATTTACATACTGTTCCGGGGCAAATCAGTTTGTCTTGAGGAGCATGCGCAGCAAAGGAATTCAACAGTGCTCTGTAGGCAACAATTTTGATGACATCAATACGAAAAAACAAAATGCTGAAAGTAAAATTAAATGTTTTGATCCACAATGAATGTGAGTCTTCATAGACATGTAGGGTCATTGGCTGACTCGATGACGTCATAAACGGAACACAAAGGGACATTCAAGCATGCTCATCAGATAAGTTATCTTTGCCTCTCCCTGTTCTTTAACTCCAGTGGCTATCACTCTATACCTTGTCACGGAAGAAAAACATTTTTATTCCAGAACGTATACGTAATATACATTTATATGCAGGAAAGTAAACATCACCGTCTCTGTCAAACACGCACTTCCAGACGCTTATAAATAAAAAGGGTAATTGTTTGTTTGCTGAAAAAGGGCAAAACACAACAAACCCGAACAAAAGGTTTGTGTACGTATAATAATAAACAATCCACCACTGGTCTATTATGTTTATCTATCAAAATTGCATGGTTGATTGCCCTTTTAAGCTGCGGGTATGTAAAGCTCAAAGAATTTTAAGAATATCACAAAAACAATCTGACTGAGAGCACGGTTGAGTCAGTACTAAAAATTATCTGTTAGCTGATTTATGAACAGACGTTCACCTTTGGTAGGTTTTTGTTGACGCATAGCTTTTTAAACATGAGTGCAAGTGAGCAGTTTATACAGGCGATCCAAACTGGAGACTTGATGTACATCGAAAAGCATCTTAACAGACCCGTAAGTGTAGGATCCCGTTTGTTTGGTAGCTATACAGTTCAATAATGTGTGGTCTGGCTTCATGCCGTCTTTGTCTACTTGTTTAAGAAACTAAATATTAATAGTAGTTTTGTCATTAAAGAGAGCAAATGTTTTGATAACCCATGACTGGTTCCTCCATGAGGACTAAACTAGAAGTACTGATTACAGATTTGGGCGCGTTTTCGTTGCAGTGTCATGGTCATAAGTGCGGTTCATGCAAGGCTTTTTATGAAAGACGACTTACTCAAGAATAACGGATATAATGAAAAAATAACGAAATTATCATTTTTTTTGTTATTTTAAGTTCTCACCATGTTTAAAGCTCCATTTATTCATATTTCATATTAATGTTCATTAAACTACCATACTCAGAATGTAGGGGGTCCTTAGAATGATTACGTGATTACGTTTGAAGAAAATATCAAGGTGATCTTGTTCCAACCAGAAAATCTGTCATTAGTGCTCGTTCCCTCGAGATCAGTTTCCGAAAAAAAAAAAATGTAGGTTCACAACTATCGGCGCGTTTGTGATAACTTACAACTGTAGCATGCCTGTTACTTCTTAGTCTCCTTCGCAGCCGTTATTAGGGTCGTCACTCGTCACGCAACGCTCCTCCCCACTACCGTTGCGTGACGAGTGACGACCCTAATAACGGCTGCGAAGGAGACTAGTTACTTCTGTGACAGAAGTTGATGGGTGGGCAGAGTTGATTTCCTGTCGACTTTTTTGCCCTTTTTTCTATATCTAATTCTTTCCTTTACAGATCAAGACTGTTTCCGTCTTCCTCAAAAAGGTCATTTTCAAACCCTTTGGATCTTTTGAAAGGTCCTCTCAGCCAATTTTAAAAGGGATGCGCTCGTATTACCTACTCGGGTTTCAGAGCTTTACTTTAGAAAGCATTTGTGCCTCTCTCTACAGATGGTCCTGTGCATGAAGTTAGGTGCAATGAGTTGAATTAAATGAGGAGTAAAGAGTAAACCTCTTACACCTAATCCTTCCGTAGTTTAAAAGAGAAAACCCGAGCACGAATACATATGGTCTTAAACAGGTAAAATTCCCGAATGAAGTGAAAATAATGTTACGGACCGTGCAATAATTATCATGAGGGAGGGGTGGGGGGGCTGAAAAAACCAGATGGGGGGAATTAAGTAAAAATAATGTCAAGACGAGTGGAGGGGGCTGAAATTGAAATTACTCTTATAACAGGGGGGCCCTAAGTTTCATTATATGTCAAGTACCTTTGCATTAAATTGCAACAAGATTCTACATGCATTGTAAAACAGGAAATGTACTATACTTTCATTGATGCTCAATGTTCTTAGAAAATGTGAAGTTTATATCAAAAAAATGTCATCACATTTTAGACATGTTACCAGATTTTCCTTGCAAAATAATTGATTTGTGTCATAAAATTTCTATAATCCTAGTATCCATTACAAGGCCAAATTCAACTAAAAACATGACTTGTCCCTAAAAAACCATTTGTACTTAGATACTGTCCTTTAAGACAGTTGTAAGTTCATTCACCCTCAGGTGCAGAAGTCCCAGACAATCTCCTGACCTCCCTGAGCGAAGCAGTTTGCTCTGCAAAGGTCGCAAGCAAGCAGGGTTTCACAATCAACTGTTTCCAGTTGGGGAAAACCAGATATGTCGGGCTCAAAGTCCTCTTCAAGGGTAACTCCTTCCTTCTCTGCTCTCTCATTTTTCTTGCTTCAGATGTTGTGGACTTGGTGCCAATTTGATATGACGCCTTATATTCAGCCGTCACTCTGTCCAAGTCCTCAACAAGATGTAACACATCCTTTTCACAGTGCCAGATTTGATATAATGTCGTTTGACTTTCTCATTGTTGAAATTGTGAAGGAAATTTAGGCCAGTCTTAAGTTTGCCACTCTCCGTAAATAGGCTGTCATCATGGCTAGTTATGTTATACCTGTGATGGCATGAAGCTTATCCAAGGCGCGATTTGCCTCCCTCTTGCATGGCCTTATGTTGCGGTCATCATGGGGCTTTGGCTTGTACTCTTCTCGGAGAGACCTTCCAGCACAAGCAGGGTTGTCCGACAACAAATAGAGAAGACGGTTTTCAAGCTTTTCAACCTCTATTACATTATATTTCGGGATGTGTGGGATGATCGAATGGAGTCAAAAGGGGGTCCAGCAAAACCCAAAAAATCCCTGGATTAAAAATTATCAAAGAGATCATTTTGGCCCTTAAAAGGGGGCTGAACATTAATTCTCCGTTTGTTTGCGAACGCAGGGGAGGGCACTACCGATTCTTTTTAATACCCCACTCAAACATACCCAAATAAATTTCCCAAATTTTGAAATCATTTTCAGCACCGATCATTCTTGATGATTATTGCACAGTCCCTCACCAGGCACTGACTGCGTGGTGTTTTTTGCTCTGATTGGACGGCAACGTTCCTGACCACACCGAATGAATCGCCCATTTTATTACCTTTACATAAAATAGATACTTGCGCGTTACAAATTGAAATGTTATTGTTATTTTTATCATGCTAATCTACACAACAGACATTACTAGGGGCACTCAGGCGGGTTTTGGCTCGCTTCGCGCCGGCGCCCCCAAATCTGCGCCTAAGTACTCGCAATATCACCTCTTTTAGCAGGCTAAATGAATGCATTAGAAGTCAGAAGAGTAAAAGAAAGGAGCTCCTTATTCCATTTTTTACCGATCTAGTAAACGAGTCAGTCAGCTTTATCCCTCCGGGTATTGAACTTGTATTTTCGGGGTTTTTTTTGTGTGTGTTTTTGTAGGGAACCGAGATAAACTGCGAAGTAAAACATGGACGAAACGCTCTCCATTATGCAGCTGATGCCGGGAAGGTTCCAATTTGTAGGTTTCTGTTACAAAGGATGGCCATCATTGACGTAAGTTTCATGCTATTTTAGTAATTACAGTCTGAAGGTCACTGCTAGCAGAGGCCTCTTTTCGCCGAACTCCTGGGAAAAAAGGCCTCTCCTCCGCCCCCCGCCCCCAGCTGGGAAAGTCTGAAAGGGCGGAGGTCACCTATCTGGAGGTGAAAATTACAGTTCGAAGAACTTGAACGACTAAGATGTTTTGAGTCCTAAAATTAAAGACATCTTGATTGTTCAAGTCCTTCTGGCTGTAGCAGCCACAGCCAGGAAAACCGGAATCACGATGTCCCTCCATCGTCGAACGCGATAAAATAAAAAAAATAAGGAGTTGTGGTTTGTTTTCAGACAGGTTCGCTAGGTGACAAACTTGAAGGGCTCAAAGCATGGATCGTTCCGGCTGTCAATGACATTTGAATTACTGAGTTACAAAAGAACAACGGAATACTTTGAATAAATCGGTGATAACATAACACTAGAGCAGAAGGAATGTCTGGAAATGTCAGACTTGCAGTAACTTTGTCCGTTTGAAAAACTAAGTACAGACGCGAATTAAATGCCAAAAACAATACCAAGAAACTAAGCAAGGTTTTTGCAAAAACCTTCCAGCAAGTCTGCGCAAAAGCGGGCGAACAACCTAATCACACGCACTAAAAAAACTGCAAAGACGGAGACTTCAGGAACTCTTTCACACTAAACCTAGAATGAAAATTGCCATTTTTGTCCTTCGTACAGTATCAAGATAACGATGGTATGACTCCCCTGATGGCAGCTGTTGATAAGGATCACCTTGGAACTGTAGATTTTCTACTAAAAGAAGTAAGTACTTAAGCTGAATTCCCTTTATAGTTTGAATAAAGTCAGTTAAGTCCGAACGTTCCTGGCCTTCATCTCCTTTATTCGCACTTCTCTGCTTCCTACCGTATTCACGGCAAAACAGCAAAACAGCAGGTAATAGGGGCCTTAAGAAACGAGAATGTTGACGTCCCTGACGTCAAAAATGGCAACTGGGAGTTGATATTCTCCCTCTTTCAGTGCTCTGTCTCGATAAATTCGTACAGCGGGAGTTAAAACAAAGGCATTCAGATTCGTTGTGTGAGACAGAAGCTCCGCGCGCGAGACATCGAACAATCGAGATCTCGAACTCCGGGTTGTTCCGCCGACACCACTGAAAAGAGCGCCTTAAAATTTGTAACACTTTCCAATTTGAAAGTTTGATGTCTCAAGCCAGTGAAGATATATAATGCCTCAAAGTTTGCAGACGTTTGTACGGGGTTGGGGGCAAATTAAGTTTGTGCCCTCCACCAAAAAAAAAACGTCCGTAAAATTTCCGTCGCCACTTTGAGGAGCTAAAACTTCGTTAGTTTTCACCAAATCCCTTTCAAACTTGGCAATTTTACTAACTTTAAGACGCTATTTCCAGTGGTGTCAAAGGATTTTCCCTATTAACTTGTCAAAGTCAAAAGTTGTAAAAAACCTTGGAAAGGTCTATTCGTATCATTTAGTTACACAACTTGCCCTTGCTATAAAAAGTCCTTGTTTTCAGTTGGGCGTAGAGGTTCCAAGACCTTCAATAAATGTATTGATGTTCTGGATCAATTTAGGTTTTTGGGAAAATGCCTACCTACTCCTCCCTTAAGCCAACATTAACACTTACTTCTCGTTTAGGGCACAATGTTGGCTTTGAGGAGGAGTAGGTGGGCAGTTTCCAGAAACCTAAATTAATCCTATGTTCTCTCTTTTTTACATTTGTTGCCACTAGGGAGCTGATCCATATGTCGAAGATGAGTCAGGAAAAACTGTTTTTGACATTGCAGAGGAAAAGGATTTAACCAAGATTCAGGCGCTCTTAGACAAATACAAAAAGAAGTAATCAACCGATCGCTTCTGATTGATTCGATTGTTACGTTAAATAGACGGGTTTCACATTTATGCGGAGAAATAATGAATCTGCATTTTAAAGGCCAAGGTAGATAGCACTGAAGAAGTACGAAGTGTTTTTTAGTATTCTTTTATCTTTGTTTAAATGCCCAGAGACCATGCACGACTTCTTGTTCTACACATAATTGTGAAACTAGGGGGCTGTTTACATGGAGGGAGGAAGATTCTAAGAAAAGGCGGATCATGTAAGCGCCATATGTTTTCCGTATTCAGTTTAGATGCAAAACGTTGTCGTTCCGCCTTCTAGGATATCACGGATCTTCCTGTTGCTATGATCTTCCTCCCTCCACGTAAACTGCCTCAAGGTTACAAGTCGTTTTGAGCTCAGTATCAGTGTTTTAGATATTTGTTTTTTGTCTGTCAGTACATTTAATATTCCTACTAGGATTTCAAACTTCCAGTCAAGCAAGTTGCCCGCGTCAAAATTCCATAAAAAAACTGAAAATTTCCGCAGTCCACATGGTTTCAACTAAAAGAACTTTCGTGTTCAACGGTTGATTTGAATGGCCACTCTACAGAATTTTTATCTCAGAATCTAAATTGACATAAACCAAGATTGGTTAGAATTTTGTCATTGTTTATTTGAAAAAGACAACTCTCCAAGGAGACGTAATTTTTTTTATTCTATTCTTTGCTCGTTAATTACCGCTGGGAAAACTTCAATTTTTTTAAACTTTTTGTTTTTTCTGTACCAGGGGCAAAAAATGTTGAGTGAGTAAGTTTTTTGACTAACTTAGCAGAGTTAATAACCAGTTTTGTATTTGTTGTCATATTTTTTGTACAGATTGAAATACAAACTGAGCGTGTTAAATAGTTTGTCTGTTTCTTATTTAATTTACAAAGTACTTAGTCGAGAATTATCGTGGTTTTGTTTAGTTCTGTTCAATTCCTTAGTGCGTGGACGAAATCTTTTATGTCGGCAATCATCACTAATTTAATTTCTGTCCTTGAGCGAAATAGCTTTCATCATGTCCAATTAAGACAACAGATGTCCAATATTCACCGTTCACAGTGTTTATTGATCATTTTCCCGCCCAAAAACGCTTCGTCGTACGTTTTCCACGCTTGAACCATACCAAGTTTTAGCAGCGTTTTGTATCAAGACCTGTTCCAACCAGAGGGATGGTTAAGCACTCCTGAGAACAAGAATCTATCTACTGACAATCCCCTGAGGCATGAATATTTCAATCACGTTTTTTGTTGGGTTCCAGGCCATGCCGTCCAGCCTGTAGAACCCTTTGCTGTAGCAGACACATTGGCAATAAAGCGTCCAGCTTTGATGTCCATTACATTTCGAAGAACCTTTTTTCTGTAGTCTAGCCATGTTTCCGCCGCCAAATAATCACGGTACACTTCTTCCTCTGTAAGGCACCTACAAAAACAGGATCGAAGGATGCGTTCGAAATGTAGAAATCTAAAAAGATTCTATATATTTTTATGTTTTGAGGCTAGCTGAAATGATAGACAGTGATAGGCTCCTGCAGATGTTCATTTAACTGGCAAACAAAATTGTGCTTGTTTCTAGCCAGGATAAAAAAGGGCACGACCACATATCTAACTTTGTTATATACAGGCAGTTCTGTAGCCTTCCACGCAGGCGTTTTTAGGGGAGTGAGTCGTATTTCCTCCCTCACCACAAACGCTTTTTGCGGGAAGGGAAGAAATACGACTCCCCTAAAAACGCTTACGTGGGGGGCTAGCAACTCCGTTATTAGCCTGCGAAAACAGCCGCTTTCTGTCGATCCCCGAGACGGCGGCTGTATTTGAAGGCTACTTCATTATCGTAATTTTTAGAAGAAGTGCAAGACATCTGAGGGGCTTTGAGAAAGATGGGCCTGGTTACTAGGCTCTGACCTGTGTCGAGGAGAGAAGTTCTCCTGAAACACCTCCATGTGTCCCTTGGGAATTAACTCAATTACTCTCCTTTTAGGCACTTTCAACACTCTCACTCCCGCGCTGACTAAAATGTTCCCCTGTCCTGATGGAGCGTCCATTCCAAGGGTTTTTAGATCCTAGAAAATGAAAAATGTTTTTTTAATGAAAAAAAAGTAATAATGATAAAGAATAGCAGTTTCGTCTCTGGTAGGCTACACAAAAATTATATTAATGTCAGCACTGTAGCACACTCCACCAACTATCATGTGTACGGTGGATCTGGCGCTTGAAGGAGTGCTTTCGCACTCGTCTCGGCAGTGAATAGTCTCCCTCGCAGCCGTTTTTTGGATGTCACGCAACGCTTGGGGGAGCGTTGCGTGACATCCAAAAAACGGCTGCGAGGGAGACTAGGCAGTGAACAGCGGGGTCGATGACCGCAAGTGAGACCCCTCGCCTGGGGCTATGCCGTGCTGATGAGTCCTTATGAGGACGAAACAACTGTCCGTGGTTGCCACTGCCCGGGTGATATGGCTTTGCGCATGCGTAATGTACTGGCCATACCTAACCTCCTCCGTTAACCTCGGAGTTGCAATTGGTAGTGTGTGCTTCGGTGCTGATATTGGTACAATGTATTGTACGCAAAAACTGTGTCAACAATCGGCACCTCTTCCTAAATAGATGGAAATTTGAGTAAAGCAGGTTTTTTGACTACTTACCCAGGAATCATTAGGCTGTAAAGACCCCACGTTAACATAGCATGTATTGTTTCCGTTTTTACCAGGCACTGCTGTTGCTGGTCGAGGAAGCGATCGATTATGGAATGAGCTGGTCGTAACACCAGATTTGAGGACAGCTTTTAAGTCAACGCGACGCAACATGTCAATTTTACCCTGAAAACAGATTATAAAGGATAAATTACACTTAAAATGGGAGCAGTCTGTCGATTTCTTCAGATTTGGTAAGGGGAGTGCACGCACGCGCGAGTGTCAAGCGGTGAGGCCGCAAGATGCGAGAAACGAGGGCGACAGCGGGGTCTGCAGTTACGCGCGTCTCGCGCGTCTCGTTCGACAGACTTAGAAAATAGAGAGACTGCTCATAGTCTAACTTATACTTCTCCATAAATTACACATGCCATACTAAGGGGCTGCAAGGGCTAAATCGAATGGAATCAAACAGTGGCGTGGCCAGCATGTCTGCATAGCTGCGTTTTCAGTTCTGGAATACCGCCAGACTGGCCATCGAGCGCCATTGGCACTTTCTCCTCGGAGAATCCAAGGACATAGTACAAAGACTCTGAGATGCTCTAACCGCCCATACATATACAGTATGTATCCTGGCTTGTTTAAGTATCCTTCTCCTACCAAGGCCACCTGCATACAGGAACACCCACTTTGTAAATTGCTTGGCGCGACGAAAAAAAAGAGTAAAAACTGTAAAATCTAATTTCGTTTGATCTGAGTAGCACGATTTAAATATCACAGTCGTCTATTGAAAAACTTACCTTTATTACAAAGTAAATGGACTCCGAGGCTGTTGAATCGATATCGACAAGCTTTCCATAAGAATACTAGAAAACATATTGACAAAAAAACTGAAGCAGTTAACCCTTTAACTCCAGAAAGTGATTAGCATGTAACTTCTTCCAACGATATATTGTCCAGCTAACATGTTATATCATGAAAATAGGCAAATATATCAGCCAGATGACTTTACCTTCGTATAACCCTAAATTTCATAAGTAAAGTTCTCTTAACTTACTGTCAAAGGAAACGTAAAGGAGCCACAAAGGAGAATTTCTAATGAGATCTTTTTAGTTTACGTATCGCATTACGTACAGCTCTACTAATGGGATTTCTTCTAGCGCCGTATACCTTTCATCACAATAGGTTCAGCTTAAGCCTTATCGGAAGGCCCTTCCCTATTTTTCCCCTCAGTTTCTGAAAAAGGTCTTCTGAGATCTGAGCCTTCAGTACAGTCGTTTTCTTGGACAGCGTTTGCACTGGAATCGCGCCTCAACCCTTTCGCACTCTTCCCAATCCTTCTTTGCTTTCAAAATCAAAATCAGCTGAACTGCCAGCACCTTGAGCAGGATCAGGGCCCACTTTCATGCTTCCTTTCCTTGTCTTTCGACCATGCATCTTAGGCAAATTTTTCAACATTCTGGCCTGGATAGATCTTGACGCAAGGACACAGCAGCCATTTTCACATTAAAAAATACCAAATACAACAAGACAACAAACAAACCAACAAAAATCATTTTGCACCTCTACCCTCACAGAAGAAAACTTTTAAGTTCAGACGAGTTAGAACAAAGCTTTTAATTTTCTGAGGGAATAACATAGCCACCAAGTGGAAAGGGTTTATAGAAATGATAAAAAGGATAAAAAACCTGAGCTATAACGTCCTCACCTCTCTGATATGTGAACGATGAGTTAAAGATCGTAATAAATCCTCTCCCCAGCCGTAGAACAAGGAATGGCCCCTGCAATCGATTTTTGGAGAAAACAAAACAGTGCTTTATGTTTCACAACCTCGAACATCATTAGGCTGATTTAGCAACAGAACGGGAAGGTCAGTTGACGACGGCGGGCGCAAATCAAACAACTGTCTTGACCAATGGCTCCTGCGATCAGGTGATTTTTTTTTTTTTTGACAAAAAAAAAAATCGATTTTTTAGAAAAAATTGAGCACCGGAAGTCTTTATGTTCCGCAACCGTCGTCAAACATGATGTTATTAAATCAATACATGAATTTGAAGAGGATGTAAACAGAACTCTATGAGTGCACGAGCATGCATGAGGTTTCTGTTTTTTGGTAACTAGTTGTGACTATCCAAAATGCTAGATTGTTGATCACAAACTAGACGCTTTGTTATCCCTTTCACTAAATTAATCAGCAGGTTGCCTCACAAAATTTGCCCAAGCACGGCCCCCCCCGGCTTCTTAAGGAGACTTCCTCTTTTACCCAGGGCTATTCAGTTAGAGCAGTTTATTCTTACAGGGTATGCACAGCAGTAAGGGTTTTAGGGAACATTTCGAGAATAAACAACTCTGTAAATTATGGACCAAGTTGAGTTATTTCCATTGATTTAGAAATCGGTGGAAAAAAACGATCGCTTCTCCTCACCAGTCCTTCGCGTTTCCCGCTCGCCTCTGTGCAAAAATCAGAAAAATCGAAGCGCCTTTGCCTAGTCCCTGTACGGCGTTTCCCACAACGTCTAGGTCAATGCATTTCGGTGACGTATCCGAGCTCTTTTAAACACACTAACGATGTCGACTCTTTTCTGTCCACAACGACAGCTTATATCATTCGGATTTACGAGACAAACCTAATACCTAACGAAATCTCAAACTAGAGCAACGAAACCTGAAGCTCGTGTTTAGAGAAACACATTCCAAAATCCACATGTCAGTAACGTGATCTTACGCGTTAGCAACAAACAGTCACACTTTTCCTACATTCAGAACACGAGTGGCTGACGTGTAGTACAGCAAATGTATCGGTCACTACCCAGGGTAGGGTTTACTTACTTCATGACCTGTACTTTTTCATCGTATTCTCGCTGAAACACATCTGGACAATATTGCAAGATGGTCTCCCTGTTAACCACCAGAACCTCTACACGTTCTCGACAGATAATCGTAGCTGTTCTTATTGCTTCTTCTGAAATGAGTGCTATTTCCTGCGAAAACAAGTTTTGTTCTCTTTTAGTGAAACGAAAAGTTTGTAAAATAGCTGTTCAACTATCCTTGTTAACAAGCAATATCCAATGTTTGAAATAAAGATTTCTTTGAAAATTATGACTTTTAAATTAACTCTTCTTATTAAATTCGAGAGTCTTAAGTTATAGGAAAGATTGTTGCTACAAACAAAACGGTTATCAGTCGTTATTGCCAAGTTTTCAATATTGACCTAATAAAAGGAAGAAAAAGGGGATTCTCTTAAAGACTTCAAGAGTAAGCATTCATGGAAAACAGGCACCTTGTTTTTTAAGTATTACGTAACATTATTATTCTTATTATGAAAATTGTTATTAGCTTAATTAATTGAATTTTTTGAATATTTCCCTTTAGCTTGATGATTCTTTAATTTTACTGTGGTAAAATATATAGTTGAGGTTGTTGTTGATGTGTACACCCACTTTTTTGGGAATGTATTAGTGCCAGTGACCAATTTATCGCTTTCGTAATCAGTGACGTTACAGAATATCATATTACCCCAAAGGCCTCGTTCTTCTCCAGGACGTCAACAGTGTTTGTGACGTAAACACCGGTCTTGTAATCCTTTCGCGTTATGGTCACGGAGACTGAGCCTGAGACTATGAAGTAGAAGCAAAATCCCGGATGTCCCTGCCGCACGATCAACCTTCTGCGTTCATAACTGAGGAAATAATTGAAAGAGAAGAATGACTTTATAAAAAGAGAGGACTAGAGAGGAAAACAAAGCAGAAATCCAGAGGAAGTTTATGTTATTGCGCTGTTATATATTATTCTATCTGTAGTAAAAACAAGGTTCTAATGAAACCCTGAATTGCCAATAAAATGTAACCATTTTTTCAAATTTTTGTTGGCTCATCTTTCGCTTTTAATCATTTTTCTTGGTTATCTAAAATTCTAAGTTTGGCAACATTAGTAAAGCTATTCTCACCATGCATAAGACATGGTCTGACACAAGTTTCGTTGTGCCTCGCGGGAAAATTTTCCAAAGCTCTTCATTCCTCGCAGCAAAGTCGCAAGCTTCTTCATTTCAGCTTCAGTTCTTTCTTCGGGCTTCTTGGCACAAGTCAAACGAGCCCACAGGGGAAAATGAAGCTTTAAATAAAATAAACAGGTTACTTATAATTGGGTGCTGCCGCTGCTGAGACTCAGGGGATTTAAACAGTTTTTTCGAGTGATACCCTTTCACGAGAGTAATTTTAGCTGAATTATAGACCTAGGCACAATGTTATCCTGGTCGAGTTATTTGAGGGAAATAACTTTTTGGCTTCCGCAGCATGATATAAAAAGAGAAGCATTGATAGAAATCAGGTGCATCTATCTAGACACTAGCAAGGACATTTAATAGCCATGGCCTAGAGAAGTCATAGATTGCAACAAAATTGATGTTTACCTCACCCTACTAAGCGTCTAAGCTAAGTATGAATTTTGATACTCAGTAATTTAAAACTGGCCTATCCGAAGCCTTCGCTAAAAGTGAATATAACTGTACCAAATTTTGGACTGGTCATGTGACACATGTCCTGCGCTGTGACGCAATGTCAGAGCATCTCGTGCAGTGGAAAAGAAAACGTGAACCTTGTAACATACAGAATGTTACGAGTATTGGTTTGATTCCTCAGCGAGGATTGATGAGTCTCCCCAAGTACTGTTCAGCCATGTTTGCTGCCAGGTTTCTTGTCATTCCAAATATTTGCAAAAGACAATCGGCGGCAAAATTGTTGAAACACTGTCGTCAAATGGAGTACTTTGGAAAATAAAACAATACGCACCCCCCCCCCCACCTTCCAAACAAGGTTGGGGTAGCTCATATAGCGGCACAACTTTGCATGGAGGGGTGGGGAAGGGAAAGCTAATTTTTTCTCGTTTAAAGTCGACAAAACTTCAGAAAAGCCCTTAAGGGCAGAGTGTTTCGACTAATTGTGTCAACGATTGCAGACAAGGGTGACTCATGAAACGATATTGCGATTCGCATTTGGTACAAAGTAACAAAACCTTACCGTATTATCTCTGGAGAACAGGTGCTTGTTGAACGTAATCGGCATAGCTTGTATTAGTGTTGTGTTATTTTCGTTTTCTGGTAACATATCCCTCATGTAATACAGATCGTACTGTCTCGATTTATCCTGATCTGCGTATTTTCTAATGCTTAGGCAGAGGGAGCTGAATATACGGATTAGAAACACGGCACGGCGAAACCTGGTGGCAGCCTACATAAACAATAAAATCAATCAAGCAACCAATCAACCAAATCCCTCTTAAGGCCCCGTGCAAACGGACGTACTCAACATTGTTGGCCAACAACTCCCAACATTGTTGGACATGTTGCATGTTGTCGGGAGTTGTTCTGCAAAGTTTGAAACTGGTCAAAAGTTTGAGCCAACATCTCCTAACATTTCTTTTGTTCCGTGATCGCCGAAGCGTAGCGCAACAATGTTGGATCAGTTTACACAGCTCTTTCAACATTGTCAGAGCCATACACGCGTATTCCACATGGTTTCCTTCAAGTTACAATTTTTATCGGATGTATCCTCCCCAAGATGCATTCAGTTTCAGGTCCCAAAATTGTTGGGGTTGTTGCATCTGTTTACAGGTGTAGCTTTATGCGATTAAACGATGCCTTTTTTCTTTGCCCCCCAAAAGCTCTTTTTTCTATGCTCTACTCTAAACTGGAACTGATGAAACCCTTACTATTTGAGGCGAATATGATCCCTTCTGAAGCTTGACTTAAATCTTCAGGAAAACTGCCCTTCATATCTATTTATCATTTTATCTCCAGTCATGAGAAGGTAAAGTGTACAAGCGGTAAGAACTGAACCAACTTGGCAATCGCAGAAGGGAATACATGCAAAGGAAACGGGGGGGGGGGTAGGGGGATGAAAAGGAAACAAAAACATGACTTCACTTCTACCGTTATAAGTGACACCGCGATAAATATGCAAAATTAATTCCTCCCTTCTTGCACCTTGTCTTAGCCTAGGGGAAGAAAAAATGATACATTACCAGCTGTCTTTTTTCTTCTTGTTCTTCCTCGTCAATCGAGGTCACTATTCCGACAAAACTTTTTCGCCTAAGTTTGCACTCCTTCTCATCTCGAGAACCCTTCCTTCTCAAGCGCTTGCTCGCTTCTTCCACGGACAGAGAACGCCGGATACTTTTTAGACTAAAATAACTTGACTGTCTGCTTAGGGTCGGAACAGAAGTTCTGGTTGGCGAAGATGCCTTTGCTATGCCCTGTTTTGAGTTTTTCCCGTCCGCGGTAATTTCAGTCTTGCTACTCACGCGAACCAAGTTCGGACGGCTAGTTTTGGGGCGAGTTAAAGCTTCTGGCTTCGGTTGCTTTTTAGTGGAACTTGACAGGGGTCTTGTAAACAGCAAGCCACTCGTGCTCGACGACATTGTCGAATCCTGTTTACTCGGTTTAGCATCAACATCGTTACGATTCTCATTCAACAGAAGACAATGCGACGTGTATCTTCGAAGCAAACGCGCCCTGTTGGGTTTAGTTTTCTTTGTTTCCTCAGAATTTTCGTTTTCCTTTCTACCCTCCTCATTGAATGGACTAGTAGCACATTGCATGATAGCATCTCTATTCCGGCTAGCAACACTTGTCTCCGTGTTTAAGTCCTCCTGTCAATGCTTTGTGATGTTTCAGTTCTTTGGAAAAACAAACTTAAGTGCGATTAACTCGACGTATAAGTGTTACAATAAACTTCACTTCCTCGCGGAAATAGACAAAAAACAACAACGCTACAAGTCTTGTCCATTCACGGAAAGAACGACACCGAAACAATTTATTCTTACCTCTACTAGACAAGCCTTGAGGTCTGTGTGAATTTAGCATCATGAAGCAGCCATGTGGAACAACTCAGTGAATGAATGATTCGTAAAAGGAACAGGTAATTAGCGGTAATACGCTTTTAATGAAAGACACAAATTAATCTCCATTGAGGGATCAAATGGTATTCTTTTTGACGTACAATAATTGCCGTCCTGCAAACGAAATATATGTATGGTATTGAGCCCACTTTTGTTCTATTATCCTACCGTACATTAGTTAGCTTCTACGTCTGTCTTCATGGTTCTGTGCCTTCAATTTTGGCAAGACAAATGAAACAAAAAAAGCGAAGCGCTCTGAGAAATGACCAGTGACATATGTAAATTTCTCGTTTGCAATTTTAGAGATTAGTCCAACTTTCAGAGGCAGCTTAGCCTAGCTGTCATTGACGATGAAATTAACTTTCATTTCAGCAAATTATTGTTTTAATCAACTCCAAATGTGATTAATCTCAAACAATTTTTAAATTTACCGCAAAGTTTAGGCAGGTTCCTGCTTTTTACGTAACAAGTTAAAATTTGATAAAAATGAATGCACCAAGACGACGTCAAACTGATAATACATGTTCACAAACACCAAACCCGCAAAGGACAATGCAGAATAAAGAAAATATGCGTTGGTTTTCCCTTTTTTTGGCTCTCATGAATCCTCAACTTTTCCTTTCCCGATACGGCTTCCGTCCACACGTATCTGGTGAATCCGGCATACGAATCTGCTCTCCAGAGTGGAAATTTTTAAATACGCTATAGCGGGATCCGGAGTCGTGTGGACGCTAAATTCGGATATTTCATCCGGTGACGTAACAAGATGGCAACCTCATTCCCAGGATTTCTCTGTAACCCGCCTTACGACGCATGCTCTGTTGCCACTATTTCCCGAAGAGTCCGGCGCACAGGGTCCAGAGGAGATGTGTTTGTCGTCAGAACATCAAAACCCGTCGAAAACATCTGAAAAAATGGGTTATTTTGATCGCGTTAACGATCGCGTTACAGTTTTGTTACAGATTCTGTGTACCGCAAACCAAGAGACTGACGGCTCGCAAGATCGGCTTACAGTATTCATAAAGATCCCATTGGGCTAATTAATCGTGCTAAGGGACAAGTATAGACATTTTTCAAGGTGAGACTTTAAATAAGTAATTTATTTATTCACACGAAACTCCTCTGGACCCTGTGTCCTGCGTACGAGAGTGAATCCGGATACGTGTCGGATCACGTATAGCCTTAGCCTGTTCCAAGCTCCGAGATAGTGGTGAAAAGTCGTTCAGTATAAAGAAATGCGAATGCAACCATGTAATAAATTTTTTACTGATGATGAGCTGCTCTCCTTTTTTAATCTTACAACCTTGAAGACCATGTGCGCCCCCTTTCCCAAGTCGCGCGCGTCTTATTTTCGCTTTGCTCGTTTTAATACGCCCGCACTATACTATCTGAGAGCCTGGCACAGGCTAGTGTAGCCTGCGAAAGGGAGACGTTTCTCCTCGCTCGCCGTTCGCAGGCTAGGATGCGTGTGGACGGGCAAATTCGATTTGAATATGGATATGTGTGAACGAGGAAATTTTTGAATCCGCAAAGAAAAATTTGCGGATTAAAAAATATCCGGATAAGGTATGTACGTCTACAAATAACGAACACGTAAATTACGTACCTCTGTCTCAACCAACAAAGTAGCGTTCAAATTTCGGATTCAATTTTAAGCCGAGACAATCTTAGTTTGGCTGCAAATATAAAGGCTTGGGTCTTGGCAGCTTAGCGCACGACTGCCTTCTTTTCGCTCAACTAAAGATGGAGTTTAAGATGTCATGACGGCGACGGCAAAGAGAACGTAAAAAAACAAACAAACAAACAAACAAACAATAGGTTTAGATCACGCATTTTCAGACATTTCTTTGCCGTCACTGCACGACTCACCGGCTTGAGAATTCCTGATTTCTCGCCTGACGGACTAGGGACGCGATGTGACTACGAAATTTTCTTTCCCTTTCTGAACTTGGTTCCTCACCTTGGAATTCAACTTAAACTCCCCAATAACACCTGTGATTCGCCTGTGATACAAGTTACTGACATGCCCTAAGTGAACAACTTTGCAACTTTTGCAGCAAGTTACAAAAAGATGAACACCGCTTTGATGGATGAAAGAGAAAGTATTCATTTTCTTACACACTTCTACCAAACATCCGCACGCTACTTAAGACTGATGGCTTCCGTTACGTTAGTTCTAAAGCATCTGTGCACTAAGATATAGCGATGACCCAAATGATCACAGAACAGACATTGAGAAATCTAACAATTCGCCAGTGACGTTTAATTCAACCCAACTTATGACTATGGATAGTAATTAATTCTTCGATATACTAAAACTTGTACATGAAAGTAAAATTCCTAAAAGCTATTAATTTTTATAGGAGCGTTTGTCCTGTCTTTCTCACACCGCACAAAAATGTCCTCGGCTAGTAAAGATTAAGGGTAAGGAAAAGGCAGTTTCCGCATTCAGCGCTATTTTTGTTAGGAGAAAACCAGGCATTACAAATGACTTGCTTCTGACATCTATTCTAAAAGAGAGAGGAGAATTTATATTATTATTTACCATGATTACTGATTATGACTGCACTCATACTCTCCAATGCGTTCAGAGTTTATAACAGAGAGGTGAATTTTGTCTTAAACAGAGTCGGGGGTCTGAAGGCCGTGGGGAAACCGAATATGGTCGTTTCGTTACAAAGTCGTTTCGCTACATAATAAAGTCGATTCGCTGCAAAGTTGTAAGGTAACTTCGCTAACTTAACTCGTTATTACTTTGTAGTTCATTCTCAACTGTTCTAAACCGTTTAATACAAAAAGTTGGTTGCAGCGAATCGACTTTATGATGTAGCGAAGCGACTAGCAGTGAAACGACGTTGCAGCGAAAAGACTTGTAGCGAAACGACCGTAATTCGGGCAAACCTTTACCCAAACATCCCATGAGCGGGCAAAAAAAATACAGAATAAACATTTTTAATGGAAAGAAACAAATTTATCTCTTTATTTGAGAGAAACCGCATCACTTTTGTGAATTAAGGTTGCGTAAAAAAGGCTTGTTTTTAGAAAACTTTTATCAAGAATAAGTATAGAATCGAAGATAGTATGGTAGTTGGTTTTTACTAAAACATTACACCAAAATAATAATAACTCACAGAAAACTCTTTCTCGTAGTCTAATAATGCTAAATACTTATCACAAACATTTTAACGTGATTTATGTGTTCGTACCTTTTTCTGTACAGTTAATCTACTTCAAAAGACTCTTGATGTCATCTGTTTCAGCACATTCAAGATAAGATCTACCATCAGGGGCTTTTAAATTTTTGTCAGCGCCCTAAAACAAAGGAAAAATGGTATCTATGCTTATCAAATCGTTGTCTGGAAATAAGTGGTGCTAGCTCAATATTTTCCAAAGTCTTCTTAGGGACCTCAAAATTATGGAATCATTGCCAGAGAAAAATAAATGGTTTCATGAAAAGAGGACAATAATTAGGTATATTGCAGTGATTTTGTTACAAATAGTTATGGTGAGTCCTGGGACTCATCTTGTGAAAAATCATGAGTCTTAGTCCAGAACCAATGAGTCCCAGTTAAAAACAACGAGGTGAAATTGAAAATGCTTAGGACTTTATGTAACCTATTACCAGACACTTAATCTGAAGACAGACTCCAAAGCTCTGTATTACAGTGTACTGAAATTAAAGTATAGTCCTTCTCATTTAAAGAACAACAAAGGCTAAAAGAAATATGCATCGTTAAACAACAGCCATAATAACTGCCACAGAAATTACACAAACAGGCCAGATATTTCTACAAATACACGTACACATGTTCAGAATGATCGATCTTTGTGTCCTATGGGACGCATGCCATGAATTACTTTGCATCTTTAGGGATTTTAATGCGTCAGATTCACAGGATGCAGAGGTAACAGAAGCACTGACATTGTACGTGAAGTGTTTACCATGATCAAAAAGGCTACCCACATATCACAATCGAACCTGAAGGTTCACATAATAGTACCTCAGGGCTAGTAGAAGGAAAATCATCCTTGTAAAGGTGAATTTTATTATAAAGAAAATGGACTATAAATAATAATATTCATTCAACAGTTTATTTAACTGTAACTTAAGAAAAATCATGAACACTCAATGATACTATGGTTTGTTGCAGCACCGTAAACTTAAAATGGCTGCAATAGACCTTTTTACCAATACGGCCGCCATATTGAATTAATTTCATTTAAGGAGTATTATAGGATGCCCAGGGGGCATGAGCACATTTCGTTTGTATTTTCGAGCACTTTTTGGGCCATTTTTTCTTAAGTTTTCTTAGAATAAGATTGTAATGGGAAGAAAGATCCTTGTGCTGTGTTTGGATGTAATCCTATAATAATCATTAAATCAAATTAATTCAATATGGCCGCCGTATCGGTAAAAAGGTCTGTTATGGTTGCTAAAATAGTAAATCCTAATTGCCATGCTGACCAAAAATGGTTATAGATTTGGTGCGCTGGAAACGAACCCCAAGTTTAAAATGTCTTGATGTCTTGATGTTTGAACAAGTTGTCCTTATTGGCTTCGAAAACAATTTAAGCAGAAAATGTGGAGAATATGCATGTTGATATTGACAATGGCTTCATGGCATGGTGACTTACTTTTCTTCAGCTTGCCTGTGATCTTTACAAAGATTTTGATAACTGAATTACTTTTGATTGAGATCACAATGTGTGCTGGTGAATTACGTAGGAAGTAGCACAGCCAAATTAGTTTGTTATACTCGCAATGTGGTTGTCTTATATGTACGTTCAAGTCCCTCTCTGGACACTAGTCAAATTTGTTCTTGGTCTTCCCGAGTTCTAATCCTTGGCCACGCCTGGTTGCCTCCTGCCAGTTGAGGTTTTTAACCCTGTTATGTTCTATTTAGATTATTTGTTACTTGTAATATACTTGAGTGGAGTGACTATAAACTAGCTGGATAAGCTAAGGGCACTTTCCAAATATATAATAAGATTTTCATTCCTCTACGTCTTTTAATAATAGTGTTACTAGAGTAATTTACTTTAATATTTTCTCACCTTTTCAAGCAGTAATTTCACACATTCTGTTTGACTTTCAAAAATACTGGCCAACAGAGCAGTTATGCCATGTTTGTCTGGAAGCTAATGATGTCAAGAAAAGAAAACTCATTTTGAAGAATGATCACAGTAATCAAGTTTGGATAAATTTAAAAGGTAAACTCTTTATTTAACCAATAAGGAGGCGTTCAATCAAAGCACATCCATCTGAAGATACTATGGTTTGAATGCAGTCAGGTAGCCTGTGTAACAAGTGCCGTAATTTTTTACGGCGAAGGGAGAAAGTTTGGGAAACACACGCGTGCACACAAGGTGAGAAAGGAGAGGAGGCCTCCAATGCTGTTTGCATCTACAGTGTTTTTTTTTGTCTTCTTTAGGGCGAAGCTAACAAAATAAAAAATAAATAAAATGTGCACTCTATAAAAACTAAGAAAAAAAAAAACAACCGGCATGCTAGGAGTCAGGTGCATTGGTTCAAGCCAGCCTGCCAGTGAAAGGAGCATGTCACAAATAATTCTCCTCTGGCTGCTTTGTTTTACTCATTTTCAAAATAAAGAGTGTTGCCAGACAATTTCACTGTCCTATCTGATAACTAATGACAGATACTGTGAGGGCTTTCATTTAGTTTTGAAGCAGCCTTGAGCAACTAAAGATTCACCCATAACATCCCACAAAAAGTTTATAGTGTCATCTTTCGCTTTCCAGTTTGATCACCTGTAACACCAAGTGAGCTTAGCCATAACAGCTGTTATGGTTTATGGCCCCTAATGACAGCTCTGACTGGCCATTAAATTTAATAGAAACATTGGATGGAGCTGGTGGTTTGACTTGTTAGCTTCAGATGTAGGTCAAAAGACATGGTTGTAATGTTACATACACAGGTAAAGTGTCTTGGCATCCGCATACACTGGGTAAAATACACAAAAGACTCTAGGCACTTCGTTTTGTTAATACTTGTTCTCTTTAATAATATTGTTTGACCACTACGCATGCCTTTCTTTCACAAAAGAAGTAGGAATATCTTACTTTTTTTCCATTGGTGAATACATTCCTTTAACTGAGCAAGTTTAAGTTCCTAAAGTCTGTATTTGTTATGGACCAACATTGTTTTCCTTCAGATTTATGGTTCGAAAAAGTGTGCTAGACGCAACTGTATGTACAACAGACGAGCTCCATAACTTAACAATATTATTGAGAAAACCAGTTTAGCAAAATACTTATTGTATTTCCATGTCAGGTTTATACTGCAATTTAGGCTCTACATTGACCAGTCACAAAGAACGATTGTGCTTACTGACAGATATATCTACAATTCATGAAAGACTGACATGATTCATCCTCGGAGACCCAAGGGCAGATAGTGGGGGTGAGGGAAAGTCTAAACGGGCGGGAAAATATTTAAAAAAGTTAATAAAAAAAATATATTTATATAGGGCCTATACTTTTCAGTGCTAAGCGCTTGAAAATATGGCACGAAGAAAAGAAAAGAATGTCGAGAAGAGCCCCTGGGGACAATGTCTTATCAGACCAGTTCCAAACTGTCACCATCGTTCTGGTTTCTGATTGGTGCCAGAAAACTTTTGTGTTTTTCTGCCCAATCAGAAGGCAGAATGGCGGCGACCGTTTGGAACTGGTCTGGTAAGACATTGTCCCCAGGGGCTCTTCTCGCCGTTCTTTACTTTTCTTCGTGCCATATTTTCCTGCCCGTTTAGACTTTCTCTCGCCCCCACTATCTGCCCCTGGGTCTCCGAGGATGGACATGATTTATTTGCCAACTTTCATTAACAACAGCATTCAAACTGCTTTATAGTAACTTACGTTGATATTTGCTCCCTTTGATAGAAGAAACTCTATGACTTCCTTTTGTCCGTAATCGGCAGCATAATGGAGGCCATTGCGTCCTGCTAACAGCCCAGCATTCACATCAAAACCCTAGAAAATTGCAAATTGGTTCATTTGCCAGTCAGAAGTGAATAAGATCCTGTTTACACAGGTCTGCACAATTTTTGAACAGAAGTATTTTTTAACTACACAACTCGTTTACACAGAACAGTTCAAATTTTGTTACAGATTTCAGTGCTTTTTACACAAGTCCATACAAATTTTTGCATAGTTTCAGTGATAGGTTAAAGCTTTTGCATTAATCAACTTATGGAAGGTGTGTAACCAAGCTCCAGGCTTTTATCACACAAACTATGCAAAAACTTGCATGGTTCAGGACAGGTGTTAACACGAGTTCGTGTTAAAGTGAACTGTACCGGTAAAGAATTTGACCTATTTGTGATTATGTCAAAAGCTTGCATGGTTCCTTGGGTTCCATGGGAACAAAAGACGGATCTGTGAAAGTTTTTGTCTATTCTAAAATTTGTCAGGATCTGTGTAAACAGTGTCTTAGTTAACATTACATGACCGTCAACAAAGAAACCTTAAAGTCTAAGTGGATGGGGGAATGGCAAAGAGAAAACATTGGCCTTGACAATTTGGCTTAAGAATCTAAAGGAAAGTACATTGAAATTAAAGTCTATGGTTGCAGCTACAAGAACACTTTTCTGAATGTCATTA
The DNA here is from genome assembly GCA_942486035.1 of Porites lobata. Taxonomy (NCBI): domain Eukaryota; kingdom Metazoa; phylum Cnidaria; class Anthozoa; order Scleractinia; family Poritidae; genus Porites; species Porites lobata. The sequence goes on along the minus strand of CALNXK010000105.1, from coordinate 130,062 downwards.
AGATTTCCTGAGAATAATATGCAATTAGAATACCGGAGAATTTGACAGCTAGGAAATTCCTTTTGCATGGCTTTCCTTTTGTTTCCTATCAAAGTTCCGAAGATGGTGGTCATGCTCATAGAAGCCAGGATAGCCTGTGATCATGCCCTCCCTAAAAACCATCGCAAAACTATTCCTTTTATTTCTTAATTTTTGTTTGCCACCACAACATACTATATGGTAAGTACATGATCAATTATTGTGAGTATTGTATGACCCTCTGGAAAAATGATTTCACATGGATAACCCCTAACCTGTCAGAAAATTGGGTCTTTTAACTCCCCCCCTCCCCCTCAGAAATTCCACTGACTATTGGAGGGGGAGTTATGGATATTTTCTGGAATGATACAATAAAGTTCTGTTCTCAACGGCTTATAAAGTAGCACTAAAAAGACATTATTGTGTGCAAAAAAAATACATTTATTTTAGAACAAAAGTGTAAATGGAAGGACAAATAATATAATGCACTCAAAGGAATTACCACCATGAAATTTTTTACAGTGCATGAATTAGGCTTAATGTCTCTAAAACGACTTTAAAATAAAACTCAGTTAAACTGGGGTAAATATATTCTTTCAGTGCAGCATCTCCACACAAATGACTAACGCAGAACCTCAATTATATTTGCAAATGACCTCGATCGTTTGATCAAAACTTCCAGGATTAAGTGCAACACGAGAAGGCCAACGACAAATAAACTGTTAAAATATCGGTGCAGTTCGGGGCACGCGTCCATTTTGTTTCATTGGTAGAAAAGGTCGGCGCTGACCATTTACAAACTAACTAATGTAGTTATGAAGGGCCTTTATAGTGTTTTTTCGTATCTACTGTATTTTTAGAAAAACTCCAATCTCGGACCAAGTCGTGCGAAAAAACATGTCAATAAAACAACACTTCACACACCCACAAATAAAATGAAAGATTTCTTCCAGTGCGCTTCCACAAAATTATTTTCTTACCGGTTTCTCTACAATCGCTTTCACCTGATCCAGATCTCCATTCTTACAAGCCCACACTGATTCCTCTCCCATAATGGACGAGAAAAACAAGAAAATTCTTATACCTTTGGCATGCACACTGGTAAAGTGAAAGAGATACTCGTGTCTTGCTTGGATCAGACTACCCAGAAATCTATTCGAAATATTTATAGACACATTGTGGGTTCTTACAAGAAGTATGTTACGAAAGTTCTTTAGGAAAGGGCTTGGTGCAGAGCAAAGGTAGAAGAAGACCCGAATTTTGGTTTTGCGATAGTTTACGTAACATCAAAACCATGGATGACCCTTTTGCGGTGAGAGACCGTTAGACAAATAGACTAGGAAACATATTTTTGTTTATTTTATGTTGTATACGAGGGACTCATTTCATTTTCTTTAGACAGCCAGTATGTTTACGGTTCTGTATTTTCATCTCCGCCTTACAATGTGCAAAGGGGCCAATAATTATTAGTTGACCCTCCCTTCTTGTACTATAAATTCTAACGTTTGTAAATTCTTATTCGATCTACAGTCCGCAGGCCGCAAGTTTGTTATATGTACAGCTGTGAAATCTGACCTTCGTAGAAACTAAGAAAGCTGATTATTAGCCCTTTTTGGACCACATTTTCTTCATTTTGAATTTTGTTTTGTGTGTTTTCTCATTCACTTCCTTTGCGGCTCTGTCGAAGCGTGATTGTTAAGTCGAGTATTGTGTATTCTGACATCACCTAGGAAAACAGAGTATTATGCTCAAAATTATGCTCTGTTGGTGGTATTATGCTCCTAATTTATGCTAGACTAAAGTAACACTATTTTACATTCTTGGACTAAATAGATGGAAAATTTATACCCCCCTTTCTCCCCCCACCTCCCAAATCAAGGATAATAAAATGGCGCAGTTTGGCTTTTGCGCGGCTTCATCCTTGATTTGGTGGGGATGCTTGTTATTGTAATTATCATTGACGACAGTGAAAAACGTAATCGTGAAGGCAGGCTTTTGAACTTCAGAGTTTATACCTTTTTTGCACCGTTGTTATTTCTTTGTAGAAACCTGTGTTTGTTGGCCTTGGTGTTGTCATGGTTACAGTAGCATTTGGATTGATCACGTACTTCTTTAAAAAGCAAGGGAAAGATGCAAGACCAGTGGCCCTTGATTCGCAGAAGAAGATTCCGTTTAAACTCATTGACAAAAAGGTATTTAAACATCAAGTTGTGTTTTATTTCGTGAAACAAATATGTAGCTAAAACAAGATCATTAATGATCAGGACTGTACTGTAGCAGTGCCTCAAGACCCCTTGTACTGGCATTTTTGCCTTTGGGCAACAAGGAAATCCAGAACCCCTGGATTTCAATGTGTTCCCAAATTATGAAAAAAATAATTTTAACTGTTGTTTGTTCTCTGAAGATTGTGAGTCATGACACGAGAAGGTTTCGCTTTGAGCTGCAGTCACCTGAACACAAACTTGGACTTCCTGTAGGTATGCTTCTGTACAATGTTCAATTTCTTTTTCCGTGAATCAGTAGAACTTATATTATTATTGGAAAATTATGTCATAATGAGCAAGAGTATCAAATACTTTCTTTCAATGAGCAGTATTATACTTTTATGTCTGAACAACAAAGAGTCAGATTAGAGAAAATGATTGCAAAAGGCATCTGATACCTTGGGGCTAGTTGAGTGACTTGTAGCAGGTTTGCAAATTTAAGCAATGTCATTGCAAGTTGCCGCATGATGGGCAAGCAAAGAAAAACCACAAATAACTATAAAGTTTGGGCTATGACTCAGTCAGAACTCTGGGTGAGCTAAGAAAGCAACATTTGGGTATTCTGGGTGAACTGATGTTCTGATTTTTATCTCACCTTATATCAAATTAGACGCAGACATAGAAATGCTCTTTATTGTTTTTATGGACTTAATTTACCCTAATATCATCCTCATTGTTGATGTCTCTGTTTTCTCTGTTTTTTTGATCAGGAAATCACATGTATCTCAGTGCCAAAGTTGATGATAAACTTGTGATCAGACCGTACACTCCTGTTACATCTGATGATGAACTGGGTTATTTTGAGCTGGTTATTAAGGTAACTTTGTGACAGTTGACTATTCATTAACATTGTATCTAAATTTAAACTTATCTGTCCAGGAGATAATTTCTAATTCCATGAAGAAACTAGACCTTAATGTTTTGGCTTTCAAACCTTGTGGACATGGCATTGGTTACATCGTGATCAGGGCTTCAGTATTAGCTGAAACCTGTTATTTCAAGAAAGTTTAATTTCTTCAGAATTATCTTGTTACTTTTTTCAAGGTTATTGAACATTCTTGAATTGAATGACTGTTGAAAATTTCTTTTTAATTATGCTTATTTCATTGTTTGAATTTATTTCTTTGTTTGATCAAAATTTGGACCTTTCTTCATTTTGTTTCATTGATTTGTTTATACTAAAATTAAATCAATCATGTGTCTTAATATTAATCAGTGTCTTCTTTCAAAGACCTATGTGAAACTTCTAAGCGGACCCCCAATTAAGTGAACGCCCTCTATTATAATATTATTAAGTGGACACTATAAGCCGGGTCCCAAAATTAATGTGTTATATTTCCCTTTATAATGAACCCCTATTCAGTGGACACCAAAATAAATTGTGTTTGGCTAATTTCTATTGTTAACCCATTCGCCCCTGAACCGCCTGTAACCGCCGGGCGGATCCACGTCCTTTCTACCCTTTGTGACTTCATCAGTTTTAACAGTCAGGGACAACTTTGTCTGCTAACTTGTGTAGAGTGAAGAAATCTTTCAAACCATAACAGAATGAGCACAATTCAGTTAAGGACACTGGAGAAAGAAGCAAAAAACCATGTGACATTGACCTGAAAATCTCCATGAAAATCTTGTTCCATTGCTCACCTACCTTTCCTTTCACCTAATCCTAAGATCCTAAAAGCTTTCCTAAAAACTCTTCCCACCAAAATGAAGCCTACTAAATGCCCAGCAAGAGAAAAAAAAATGAGGCAAGAAAAGCGAAGAAAGAGGGGAGGAGAGAAAGCGAAAAGTAAAAGTCAAGACTGCTGTGTCACTTTCAAACCCAAAAACTATCTCAAAATTTTGCTTTCTGCTCATGCCCGAACTTCGCAAGCTGATATTTTGCATCTGGATCAGAAGGCCGTGAAGTGTACAACCTGTAAACCTGTGTGTGGTAGGTTTTAGCTCTTTATAGCACGACAGTGACCACTCCAGTAGCTTCAAAACGCGTTTTTCAGCAAAATCTCCAGGAGCGAATGGGTTAATAACCTCTATTTAGCGGACACCGGACTGAATTGACAATACTAGTATTGGATTAACGTCTTTGAAATACGTACTATAGTCAATTAACAATGCGGATAAGTCAATACATTTAGCTGTCAATAAACTGTAGATTAGACTGAAAGTCTTGCACAAATTACAGCACAGCTTCCTTGGCTGAAGTCCTTAACAACATGGAACTTTATCACAGTACAGCATAACCGTTGAAAGTTAATTGTTAACAAAATTGTGCACTTTCTACGAACCTCTATCAAGCGGACACCCTCTATTAAGTGGACTCTTGGGAAGGTCCCGAAGGTGTCTGCTTAATAGAGGTGTCACTGTATTAGGTTTAGGGTTTAGGGTGAGGGATCCTTAGTCATATCTGTAAGTTAAAACCATCTGCTTTTTGGTTCAGACTTTAAGCCTAAGATGACCAAGAGAGATACTGGAGTACTGGCTTTAATGTGTAGTGTGTAATGAGACAGTTTTTTTATTTTTATGCCTGTTCAATATTGTGTTAGGTTTACTTCAAGAATGTCCACCCTAAGTATCCTGAGGGTGGAAAGATGTCCCAATACTTGGATTCTCTTGAGATTGGTGACACTGTTGACATTAGAGGACCAGCTGGAAAGCTGACATACTTAGGGAGGGGTAAGTAAATTTTGTGTGGTGCTGTTCAACAGGGGAGAGGCTGGGGCAAAAATCTTTCATAACATTTTTTTTAAATGTGGCAAGCTTACATTAAGTAATCATTTTGATACCTCTCCAGGAAAATTTGCAGTCAAGGAGAATACAAAAGATCCTGTGAAGTTTAGAACGGCAAAAAATGTTGGCCTAATTGCTGGGGGAACTGGTAGGACAGAAAATTATTATTATATATTTCAATGTGCTTTAAGGCTACCTGAAGTGACAGTTGGCACTATGCAATATTATGAGATTTAGCCGAACACCAGTTGTCCCAAGGGACCACTGTACCATGTGTTCCATGCTGCCTGCATTTAATGCAAGCCTTCATAATTATTATACAATAAGAACTTTGTAAACGTACTTGTTTGATTTTCAAACATGCATGGGTGGACGAGGGGGTGTTTGATAGAGACATGACTTAATTTGGTCAACTCTCTCTAATATAGACGCCTTTAAGACTAGCACTATAATTATGTCCGTCTTAGTGAGATGTCCACCTAATTAGAGAGTCAACTCAAAGGAGTGAAGAAAGGTAAGGACCAACTCTAGGTGTCTGTCTTAGTAAGGTGTCTATCTTACAGAGAAGTCTGCTACAGAACAGTTGACTGTAGATATTTTTCCAGCCAAAAATGGGTTGTGTCTGAGCAAAACATAGATTTGAGAAGACAACTTGACCCGCGCCAGCCACAAAATTATTTCATGGCCTGGTAAGAAAAAAAATGATGCCTCTTAGTTTGGCAAGTCATTTTCAGGTTGGAAGAGGAGGTGTTAGAATGTGGAGCCGCCAACCTTGAGCCCCTGCTTCTAATATTATTTTGGTGTTGACTGTTGTTATTGTTTCTTTTTTGTGAATTCTTAAGGCATAACACCCATGCTTCAGATCATCAGTGCAGTTATCAAAGATAGCGAGGATAAGACCAACATTTCACTCCTGTTTGCAAACCAGGTTTGGATGATTTTTCATTCTTTCTTCTTACAATCAAAGGAATGCACAAAAGTCTGGATTCTTTGTTTTGTTAGATAAATGGTTGATTCAATATTACTGTATATTTTCCTTTTTTAGACAGAGAAAGACATTCTGGTAAGACCAGAGTTGGAGGAGTTAGCTAAGGAGTGCCAGAATTTTACACTGTGGTACACCCTTGACAGGCCTCCTGAAGGTACAAGTATTTTTTCTGCTATGAGGGGAGGAGAGGGAGGGATACCTGAGCACTTAGTACTGGGTAGCTTTGGAATGATCAAGGCTGTGCTCTAGGAAAAACTGAAGGGAGCCAAGTACTCCGAGCCAGTGAAATCCAGGCTGCCCACCATATAATTTGTATTAAAAAAAATAAGATTTTCTAATCCCCTGGTAGTAAAAGTTAGGTGCCTGGGGCTGCTAGGTACTACTAGAGTACAACCTTGATGATTAATGTTGCTTGACATAATTGGCCATTCATGCAAACAGTATTTTTCACACCAGGCATTTATTTCAAACTTGGCCTCATAAACCTGACATTTCTTTGAATTTTCAGTTTACTTGGGCGTGTTATTTCTTAGGAATAGGTTGTTAACTCTTTTTTTACAGCGTGTATCTCACCCTCATACCGTGAGCTTGTTATACCACAAATAAACGCCTGAAGGGCTTATTAACAATTCAAAAGCCAATAATTCATGTTTGCTTCAGAAGAATAGTCACTCATGAAGGTTTGATTGTAATTGTATTTTTTCTGATTTTTTTCCTAGGCTGGCCTTATAGTTCAGGATTTATTAATGACACAATGATCAAGGATCACATGCCAGCCCCGGGACCGGATACTCAGATATTGATGTGCGGTCCTCCACCCATGATCAACTTTGCTTGTATTCCCAACCTAGAGAAACTTGGCTACACTGATGATATGTATTTCCCTTTTTAAGTGCATCGTGAGCACCCTGCACAGGAATACCATCTTTTGAGTGGTTCTTCTGTTTAGTTAGCTGTTAATAGCTTGCGTGGTAGATGCTGAGTTTGTTGAGTGCATGAAAGATCTGGATCCGGCCCACAGTGGTTTTGTGCAACGATGAATCTTCTTCTCCTCTCTTGCTTCTGCCACGCAGGCTTGCTATTGTAGAGATTAGATGGTCAAAATAGAAATGAATTTAAATGTGTTGTAGTTTTCACAATCTGCTTTCACCTTCTCTTCAACTTGATTTTCTTTGCTTTTCTTACGACGCTTGTCTTTCACTATGGAGTCTACCAGTCTGCCACGACTAATACATGTTTGATAAAAAGACAAGAGACAAGACTGAGTCTCGATCATCCTGAAAAATTATCCAGGGAGAAAAATCGGGGTGTTAATTAATTTATCTGTGCGGGTTGTTTCTCAAGTAAAAAAAAAATTCCTAGTAAAAATGAATCTGAGAGATGACAAGCCATTGTCGGTCGACCAGATCTTTTAATTGTGGAATAAAATAAACGTTTTGTAGCTTGGTTTACGTGTCGTTTTCTTGTCGATATGAGTGATGTAATGGGTGGGTTACCTATTTTTTTTTTCCCATGTCTTAGATCCTTAGAAAGTAAGGCTTCTCCCCGGGGAGGGGGCGGGGGGGGGACTCCCATATAAAACAGACGGGGATGCTCGTTGTCTCGCTTAGGGGTGTAAATTTTGGATCTTGGTCTCGCTTAGGGTGTTCCGGGCAAAGCGCCAATATTTTAAGCCGCCAAGGTCTCGTTTAGGGTTCCGCGAAGAAACACAGAATTACGCGAAGAGAAACAGAAGTCAATTTTCTTTTTAACTTTGTTTGTTATGTCTTTATATCATTAAAATTCATTGCATGTCGTATTTGTGTGTTTTTAAGCGGTCTCTTTTAGGGGTCAAAATTTGCTTAAGCCACGCCCAGATTGGCCTATTTAGGGGTCACAAAAAGCTTGAGCCACGCCCAGATGGTCTCCTTTAGGGGATAAATTCAAAATTCCCGACGAGCATCCCCGTCTGTTTCATATGGGAGTCCCCCCACCGGGGGCTTCGCGCGTCGGGCGCACTGCCCTGTTTCCTTACCTCGTGAAAAGGCTCATTTCTGTGAATATTGTGTTAAGAGAGACTGATCAACCTCTCATGATTTTTAGAAGTGGATATCCCTTCCCCACAAATATAACCAGTTCACATGTTTTGCGTGCCTGGGGTGCGTTTCTCGAAAGTCGTGGTAACTTCGATTCGGAAACAAATATTGAAATCAAAAACTAAAGAATTAGAGCGCGCGTTCAGTTAGTGGAGTGCGTAACGAAGTCAGAGAACGGGAAAAAGATAAGGAGAAAGAGATGGGGAGGGACTCTCAACCCCACCCCTTTGCTGTTTTTCCTGCTTACATCTCTTAGCGCCGTCCCAACAATCTGAACGCCTGGAACAGTCTATTTTAACTATCAATTAACGAAGCAAAATTGACTGGTTTGTGAGCGAGGAACTGTGCTACTGTTCAACGGGTTTTAATTTCAAAATTTGCCCTCTGCCCGAAAAGTTACCGGGTCTTTCGAGAAACAGGCCCCTGATCCAGTTTGCATAAAACCTTCTTAAGATAAGAGGGCTCTTAACTTTTGTTCTGGAACAATAACCTATTAATTTGAAATAATAGTTACGAGTTCCCTTAATCTTAAGATGTTTTTGCGACCCGACCCTAATAATAATAATAATAATAATAATAATAATAATAATAATGTAAAGATCATGATATAGAGATTACAGACAAATGGTACGAACACGAACCAGAGACCGTGATGCACAATATATAAAGATAACAACATAACCATCATGTGAGACATGCCAGTCAATACTGATAGAACTATAACAGCGAACAGACCAGATATCATCGTTAAAGATTCAGTGAATTCCACCTGCAAACTTATTGATATGACTGTTCCATCAGATAGAAACATCGCACTGAAGGAAACTGAAAAAAAATGCAAGTACAAAGACCTAGAACTAGAAACTGACAGAGAATGTGGCATATGAAAACAGTAGTGATCCCTGTGGTTGTTGGTGCGCTTGGTACAGTGAAGAAGGGTATGGTAGAAAACATCAAGAAAGTATCAGAAAGAGCTAATATGACAGAGATTCAAAAGATCTGCATGCTGGGATCTGCACGAATCCTCAGAAAGGTGCTCAGTGTATGAACAGAATGATTGACTTGAGTGACTGACGCTCTAGGTGCATGGTTTGCGCCCGGCTGATGCACAAAAAGAACACCAGCAAAGACTGTGATAATAGAGACAATAATAATAATAACTTTATTTGTATAGCGGTATATACAAAAGCTCCATATCGCTTTACAATAAAAAAAAAAGAAAACAACTAACTAACAACAGCACCAAAACAAAAAGTCAGTCGAAAGCGAGTCTAAAAAAGATAAGTCTTCTATCTAGATTTAAAAACATCAACTGATCCACTTAATTTAATGTCTAAGGGAATATCATTCCAGTGCTTTGGGGCAGCGACCGAAAAGGCCCTGTCCCCATAGCTCTTCAGGCGCACATTCGGTACTTCTAATAAATGTTTGCTAGCTGACCTAAGATTTCTTGTAGGGTTATATGGGACTATAAGTTGACTTAAATACGGAGGCGCCAGATTATTGAGAGCTGTAAAAGTTAACAGTAACACTTTAAAGGTAATTTTCGAGACTTCTTGGAGAAACGGGCACCTAGCCAAGAGGCTGTCTCAGCCCTTCCCTTATTCATGTCTCGCGTCCTTCCAATAGGCCATTTTCACGATGACGACATTTGACTACAACTACCAGAATTCATTTCGTTTTTGCTTTCTTATTTAAATTTGTCAATGCCGCTGAGGATTACAGAACAATAGCTCTAATTTGCACAAGAAAACAACAAACTAAAGGATTCTGGTAGTTGTAGTAAAATGACGTCATCGTGCAATTGTCCTATTGTGTCCTTCTGAAAAGCTATATGGGTTGCGCGCAACGCTATGCTCACACTTGTTGAACCAGTGCGATCCTTAATAAGCACTGACACGATATAGGGCCTGTTTACATAGAGTGGGGGACCCCGGTCTAGTGGGGTAGGTTTCTTTTGTTTTTTGTCCGCCAGAGCGTGAAAACAAAAGAAACCTATCCCACTAGACCGGGGTCCCCCACTCCATGTAAACAGGGTCATAGATGTAAACTTACAGCTTGCACAACTATTCTCGCCGGAATGTGGGCACTAATAAGGCCACGTTCACGGGCGCAGAACGAATTTTCGACCGGCTACTTGGTTCACAGGGAACCGCTCATCATTTTCGCGCTGTTCACAAGGAACTTTGAACGACTAGACGTCTAAATTTTCGTACGGTTAAGGTGATGCCGCGGTGTGAACAGAACAACTAAACGTCCAGCGCTGCGTGAACGTAGCGTAAGGTTTGCAGTGGTTCTCTGTGTGCATGCCTTTTTCATGATTTCTGCGATACGTCGAGGACTGCTTTGGGTGGCTACAGCTCCCTGCTATAATAGCGTCCGAATGGCGCGAAATGGAGCAGAAGTGGACACAATACTAGCCTTGGAGCAGCAGTTGAAACTACGGTATTATTAGTAATTATTTCTGATGCTAAGAACACAGAAAGAGAGAGATCTTCCACTCAGTCTCATAGGTAAAAAGAAAACAAAGAAGCTTCAGTTTTCTTTGGAATTTTCGATAACGGATCAGGGTTGATCTTCAACTTGAAGAAGTTGGCTCAATAAAGCGTTTTCACCCACGTGGCCAGCAGCTGTGCAAATTTATTGGATCAAACGACAGCTTTTACATGAGACAAAGGTTGGTTCAACTCCAACGTACAGGACTCATGTGGAACACCAACATGGGCGTCGTTTCATTAATTTGAATCACCAATATGGCGGACGTGGCGTCATGTGAAAACGCTCCAATCACCCCATGTAAGGGAATCCAGGAATTTCCCGGAATAGGCAAAAAATTTGGCTTATGGATCCCGAAACCTTGGTTTTGGAATCTGGAATACAGTGAAACCCCGCCTTACGGCCACCTCGATATTATAGCCACTTTTTTCTGGCCGCCTGGCAAAATGACCATACATTTTCTCGTAAATTAAAAAACCCCTTGTTAATACGGCCAATTTCTTTGGCCTATTGGTGACCGTATTAACAGAGTTCCATTGTACATCTAAAGGAATCAGGAATCCCACTACCGATTGAAATCTAGAATCCAAGTTCCTACTGACAAAGACTGGAATCCAGTACCTGGAATCCGAAATCCACGGCGTGGAATCCGGAATCCAACACCGTCCTGGATTTCCTTAATACATGGGACGACTCTATATTGAAACGCCAGACAATAAGATAGGGTAGAGTGGTACACTCATGTTGGAAAGAAATTGTTACAGCTTTATGGCAATGAGTCTAAGTGTAAACCTCGGGTGAAAGACTCGGGGTTTCGGGTGACTTGATTGGTTATCATCATGTGAGAAAGGTACAGCAAGGAGCCCAAAATTGTGACCGCTTTTAATTTATTCACATTCTTTCATGCAGACATTAACCAATCAGAAGTTGAGGACAGTTTCCAGCTGGCTTCTGATTGGATTAAATCTGCATGAAAGAAAGTGAATAAATCAAAAGCGGTCACACTTTTGGTCTCCTTGCTGTAAGCACACGTGGGACATAATGGGGCCATTTATACGAGGAAAAATAAGACGCGTCTTAAAAAAGACGCGAACTTTCCGTATAAACGGCACATTTCGTCTAAAATAAGACGCGGCTTAGCTAAGACGCGTAATATGAGATAAGACATGCTCGTATAAATGGTACAGTTCGCGTCTTATTTAAGATGGCCCTAATGATGACTAGAGTAAAATCCAAAACTGCGTTTTGTCTTCCAACTTTATTGTTTTTAACCTTTAAACTGTAGGATCAGCAGTCATCTTCTTAAGCAGAAATTTTAAGTGACATAAAACACAAAACACGGTTTGACATTTGCATAAAAGGAAGCTTAAGTTATTTCCCCTTACAAATACGGATAAAGAAAAGAAAAGAAGTGAACGCTGTTAAGGGAGCATTTGCCTCTGTTTTCAGAAAGGAAGGGAACGTAGTAATCTTCCTTAAGTTTAGGTATCATAAAATTCTTTCTCGGCGGCAGTAATGTAGAAAAACCCTAGTACCTTTTGCGGAAATCTATTTACAATTTTTTCGTCTTTGATATACATCTTCTTTTCTTGTTGCATTTCATATGTACAATTTTCCTGAACTGAATTATAAACATGATTTCACAAAACTGCAGTGGAGAATCATTCTTCATCGTTCTCCAGAAGTTCAAAACGATTGTGAAACTAACTTGTAAACCTTACTAAGCTAGTAATTAACAATATTTTAAACCGACCTAACATATACAAGTCTTATTGTGGTATGAAGTAATTATCGTATTTAACTCCTTTCTTTACACTTTCCAAAAATTAAAGTCTTTTTCTAAACCATATGAAGGAGTTAAAGGGAACGTGTCTTGGATGTATCGATCCAGAACCTGCCAAGATCGACGACGTGAAAAGATTAAACACGAATTCTACAAAATAGCGAGAAACAAGAACAAACAATGGAACCGTGAACCTTTACCTTAATGGTTCCATCAAAGAAAGCCAAAGAAAAGCAAATGAAAGCTAAAGGAATCACAAATTGAATTGATAAGCAGAGTGTGAACACTCCAGTCAATCGCGTTCATCCAACAAGTGGGAAAGCACGTTGTAATGAAAGATGCAATAAGCCGGCAAGTTGTCCATAGCGTAACTCCTTGACACTATCCCTTTACGCCAGCATTTTCTTCACTATAAATATTTAACTCAGTTTAGTCTTAATTACCGAGAAATCACGGAGTACATCAAGCGCCAACACTGTTGAAAATAATTGCCAACTTTGCCCTTGACTCAAACTTGTCACACAGTGTCGGAGCGGCTTTGGTAACTACAGCGAAACGCCTTTAAGTGTTTTAAAAACAAAAATCTCCTGTGACTGTCCTATGCTGTATAACGTCCAACCTTTAATGTTCACGTAGAGGTAGCCATTACTGTTGCAAATGTCTTGTGAATACTTAGTCTGGAGTTGACAAGTCAACGAGTCAGTATGGCATAGCTGTTTCCATTCAGGTAAAATGTTGAAAATCAGGACATTGGCGTCTTGACGTGGTGCTTATCCTGTGACAATGTGTTGCTATGTATGACGTACTTTGAGACGATCTAAGCTTTTTGGCCAGCACGCTTCCATCACTGATTCTACGGCAATGGTGGGCATACTATCATCACGTCTAAGTGTATAGAGTCAAACGTAATTCACCGTTCTTCTTAATGAGCAGCAATTCCACCACATAAATGGAGCCATGACTGCAACCTAGTTAGGCTGCGAAAATGAGTCGGTGCAGAAACAAACTTGGCCATTTGGTGACTGATCACACGTTGGTAGTACGAATTGTGATGAACCTTCGGCTGGCGCTCATCGCTTCTGTTTAGTGAACAGGGAACACGTTCCGCAACAGACGTTTGCTGGAGTTAGACGATTGTAAGCTACGACACGCGTTCAGCATTTTTTTTGGGTTCACAGCTTTGAGTCTTGTTTAGTCTGCATTGTGCACTACCAAGGAAATCAAACGTTTCGTGACGCTTTATTTGAAGTAGTTGAGGCAGTTGACTCTTCGTTACCAAGCCAAAACTGGAACGCAGACGAGGGGTACTCACCAATATTCACTGTCATCGTGCTGAGTGGAATAGTCACGAAGTTGACAACAAGACTAAGTGGGGAATTACTTCAACAGTTGGCTCAATTTTGGTGTTGAACAGTTAGCGTTCTTGCATGGCAATGTTTCAGGAGTTTGTGTATCGTGTCGCGCCCAACGTGGAAACGTGCTGCAAACGGCATGGAATATAGTCACAATGCAAGAAGCGCCACTGAAATCTGCCTAGCAGCTCATATAACGGTTAACTCATGGCCAATGAACAAGACAGCATCGGACAGGTCTCTTGACATGTTACATGTGTAGCGGAATGAGTGGTCCGATTCATCCAAGGCAAATCTACCACTGTTAGTAATATGATGATGATGCTACTCACTCACGTTCACTGTCATTTGACCTACGTCATTAGCAAAAATAGAAGTGCGCACTAACAGAATTTATAATGGCGTTTAGTGCAAGGTTTTTTACTTGGTGGAAAGAAACGGCGTATTGTTAAAGAAGAACGCCTCTAGAGCAACGAGGACAAGTATTTGAGGAAGCTTTCTTGGAGATTTGTCACTGGGCATTGTGAACGATGAAGAACATCCAGTTAACAAAAGTAGCAACGGTAGCGCAAACAACGATAATAGCTAGTTGTCTGTTTAGTCCGCAGGTTACTCTTGACCCAGCTCTGCACACTTAAATCATACTTCCACTTAAAGTTAAATTAAATAGTCAGCGTGAGAGGTGATCCTTGATTATCACTTTTTTCACTTTTATTAGCAAAGTCTCCTGCATTGCCTCCTGACAGAACCTGAAGGAAATCAAGAAATATCTGGAAAGCGTGTAGATAAAATCGTGGTTCATCCAGTTCGTCGTAGCACATGTACAGAAGCGTTTTGTTACCGCGAACACCATAAAAGTTAACAACCTTTACAGTTACGAGCCAGCACGATGCTGGAGAGACATTGTCACTTCTCGACTCTAACAAAGGCTTGATTTTCTCTTTAAGTTTCTTGTATGTAACTTGCGCTGGATTCTCGGGTAGCCAAGACCTACGGAACGGTACTTTGCTGTCTTAGCCACTTTAAAGTGTTTTTTCATTTCCCGGTTCTCTGGCTTCCTTGATCGACTTGATCGACGAAAACCACTTTAACATGTTACGTTCTTGTTTAACCTTCTTCCACTGCTCAAAAACTTAATCCACAACTTTTCTCCTTCAGTAGAAAAGATACACCTTATTGTCCCAGGCATGGATTTGCCATCAATAAATCAACTCCAAACATTCATAGCACTTCTTATCAGTCAATCTCTTATTTTCCCCTTTCTTTCCTGTTTCACTGGTTAATCATCTCGTCAAGCTCCATAAGCAAATCGTCTTCATTCATATGTTCATCAATTTCAATGTTGTCGTCTTCGCCCAACTCTAGGTCCACGTCGAAGTCATCAAAGAAATCATCTTCCTTGGACATTTCATTCGCTCTGCATTAAGGCAAAATAGAACTGAATTAGTTTTTACTAAGAGATCACAATACGAAGTGTTAGTTAACAACCAGGATGAATGCATTAGCAAATATCGGTGGAAATTTACAAACAAAAGGTGCAATGCTACCTATACGCGCATTATTGCGTCCATAGGCTAAGCTGCAAATATCACAGCAGTAGTCTCCCACTTTTTCATCGCGTCTAACATTTGCAAAAGTTTACGGTATGCTATTACATGACGCAACTTTCAATCTTAACCGCTGGCCAAAAACTTCGTCGTTGTACCCTTGGCTTAATGGCCACCCAAGTCAAATCCAAGACTGATTTGCAAATGTTATAGCGAGTATCTTGCTCCCAACCTAATGGAATAGCCCTATTGAGTACCTGTAAGAAAGTTAGGCACAATAAAAGACCTCATTTACGGAAGCTAAATTGCAAGATCTATTCGAAAGTTTAAAGCAAAATATTCACTCGTTCAAGGGAACGTTTTTGGGTGGAAGCCAGGCCAAGCTCCTCTACATTGTGCATCATCGATAAAAGCACAGTTATGAAAAGGCAATGGCTTTAGTCGACTTACACTGCCTTCTTTATTTCGTCATAGGATGGTGGCTCTTTTGACCGCTGTGGTTCGACCAATTCTTGCTCTGTAGCTTGCTCTGATTCCTGTTCAGAAAAAACAAGGGGAACTTGAACGTTATTTAACAACCAAAGCTAAAAAAAAATAACTCCCCGAAAATAGCCTTGTTCCTCACTGAAAGACAGGAAAATTGGGTAATTTGCGCCTGTTTAGACAATTTTTCTCCGACATATAACCACCCGAATTAAGTAAGATCTAACAAGATGACTGAATGCAGAAGTATTACTGTCCCTCGCGTTGAATAGCATTTTGCTGCTCTTCCTAATCTTGAATAGTTACAGCATTTTAGTTGTTTAGGAAGGTAATTTCCCTAGTAGCCAATCAGCATTGAACATTAAACCCCACGTGACATCAGTCAACCAATCAGCATTCAAGAAAATTTTGATGGATAGGCTAAGTAGCATCCTTTACTACTCATGAATGTACTCCCTGCAAGTAACAGAGAAGACACAAATTCAAGAGATTCATACCTGTTCAGTCTCGCTGTTCTCTTCAATCGGCTCTTCTCCTTGATCACCATCCATTTCAGTGCTTTCGTCAACCGTATCTTGACTAGCTGTAGTAGAATCCACATCAGGAGGACTGCTATCAAGTGTGTCATGGTCCTCAGCAGGTACACTCTGATCTGCAGCGGAGGATTCTTCTGTACAAGGAATCACCTCTGGTGTGGCCTCAAGTTCACTGGATACAGGCTCAGGTTGTGAGCTTGTCGCTGGAGATGCTTCTAAGAAAGGCAGCTCATTTTGATCATCTGGTAAAGACTGAACTTGTGTTTCATTTTCCTTAAGAGTAGAATCTGCCTTGCTGGTGGTGACATCTGTGGAATTATAATGTAGGAGGTGAATCATTAGAGACCTTTAGATTCTAGGACGAGTACGACTACGAGTACGACATTTTCTCAATACTAAGTAGTGTACACGTGTGAGCCAGCGTCATTTTGGCGGGAAAAAGTGGTAGCCGTCGTCATTCTACTACGAGTTTTCGCGCGAATGTCGTGGTGGCGAACACAAGACATCAGTTGCGCGAAGTTTTATCATTTTGCAATTTTGCGATTGGGAGAGCGCGTAACCTCCTTCACTAAAGATAACAATGCCAACTTTTCTAGTGAAAAATGGTAAAATGAAGCTTTCCGCGAAGTCTATATTTTGAGAAAAAAGCGAAAAAACTTTAAGTCAAATCTCGTACTCATAGTCGTCCTCGTCACCGAATCTAAAGGTCTCTATTGTATCAACAGACAGACATCAGGGAAAAGGGGTGGGGATAGCTTATCAGAAAATTCATGTTGTGGAATGTAAAAGGTCTGGATCCAAGTGTAGAAGATCTATTGGGGGGATTGATGACTTACTTTGTTTCCACTATGCTATATATGCAGGGGATGGTGCGTGGTGAGAACAATCGCTTCCCACAATAAAGCCCAAGTTCAGATCCAGGCGTCAATGCCATATGTAAGTTGAGTTTGTTGTTGTTTCTCTCCTTTGCTGCGATAGGATTTTCTCCTGGTACTCTGGTTTTCCCCTCTCCTCAAAAACTAGCATTTTCAAATTCCAATTCAGCCAGGAAGGCCGGACGAAGAATCACTATGTGAATCTGCTACCTCTAAATCATTATTTTATTTATCTATTTACTTTTCTCAGTGTCCTCTTAGTCTTGCCATAAAGTTAAGAAACAAACAAGTTTCTTGTAAAACAAAGAAATATTGAACAAACACACCAAGAAAAGAATGTATGAACCTCCTTTCCTGTTTTTTTTTTTAAGTAAAAAATATCTTACCTTCTTTTGTCTTTGACCAGACCTTGATTCTTCTTGGCTTAATCACTGAAATAAAACGAAACCAAAAGATGTTACTGGAATCTAGGTTTCCCTGAAAATATCATTCATAATTGAACATTTACCTTGCAAGTAAGCTCACGAGTCTAATGTGGACAATGAAGAAAGGGCAGAGAACTCCCCCATTCCCTGGATCGAAAGTTTTTTCACAGCCTTATACATCGGTCAAATGGAAGCTTCAACATCCCCTCTCTGGGCAACCCCAGTTCATTGAAGTTTTGAAAAACAAGTGTTCAAATTCCCCTCTCCCCAAGCCAAAAAGCTGTTTAAATGCCCCATCAGAGGTCTATTTTAGGTGATCAAATTCCTACCCCTTTAATTTATTATTGCTGTAGCTTTCTAATGTTCTTGAAGCCAAGTCTACAGACAAAGCAAAGCCTGTATAACCTATTGCACCATGAGGGCCACAATCTCTCCCTTTAAATCAACCAAACTTACCACCTCAGCATCCGTGATAATATGACCGCTTCATATCACGTCACATATGAAAAGTTGTGTCAAAAGAACTGTTGACTCTAATATTGATAGTTGAGAAACGTAAATGTATCTTTCTTACCTGTAGTAGGTTTTGAAGAATTCGTCTGTCTGCTCATCTGTAACTTAATATTTTTAGGTTGTTCTTCTTTGCTAGCAGTCTCTCCGTCTTTTGGAGTTTCATTCTTCTTCTGCAAAGCACGCTTTCTTTTTTCTGCTATTATCACATCAAAGCTTTTCACATCGACCTCCTGTGTTCCAAGACGATCAGCTACTGCAGGCTAAAAGGGGATGGACCATTACAGTTATACTGTGCCACTTGCACTGTTTCTTCCAAATACACACTAAATTCACAAACCGTAAATTGATCATTAAGAATGTAGAGTAATAATGTGAAGCATAGCTTTCAAATAAAATGAACCCTTTACGTCCAGATAGTGACCAAGATCAATTTTCTCCTAACAATATCCATATGTTACCAAGAGAAATGGTTAAGAGAGTTAACAAAATGATGACCTAAGAGAAAATGCTTTGATCTTCTACCAAATTCTCTCAACTTATTCCTTAAGGAAATGTATAAAGACCAGTTTGGAGAATTTGTATGTGGATATTGGGGCTTAAAGGGTTAATGCAGTAGTCATTAATGGTTGGGGGCAGGAATTTTGCCTGTCCATTAGAAATGTCAACACTGACTTCTTTGAAAGAAACGTGATGTTGGCAAAATAATAAAATGTAAAATCCACGGCTAGTTTCCCACTAACTTTAAAAATTAGTGACAGCCCTGAATCAAGCACATAAAAATTATCACTTTCTCTACGAGGAGGCATGGAAAAGTGAGTGTACTGAGCTTCACTACAACTATTGAATTTATGTTGAATTAAATCTTACCTGTTTCTGGGATTTCTGTTGTGACTTGTTGTTCACTTTAGTGGTAGCAGAAGTCATGACACCTTAAAAATATAAAGTGGACACCTTTTAAAAAAATGCATTTTAATCAAGTGTCAATGCATTTAGGACGAAAGTACTAATTGGGGACACTATATTCACATCTCCAACTGGAGACGGGACTGTCATTTTACGTGGTCATCCAAGCCATGTGAAGGTCCAGCCACTTGCAGTGCAAAGAGAGTACACCGTAGATAAAGTGCTCAGTTATTTTAAGACCCTGAGTATCCGTCCAACCTGGGGAATCCTATCCGCAACCTTCCACTTCGCTGTCAAGCCCTCTACCGACTGAGCTAATCCTGTCACTAATCCTGCACCAGTTAGTCCACCTGTATCAACATAATGCTAAATTATTGAAACTAATTTCCCTGATACATGCGAAGCTTCCATTTTCCCTTTAATCACATCTCACACATAAGTGACATGTAAGAAGGGCAGGGCTGTCTCTAATAACCAGGGACCAGGGATTTTCCTTGGATACCAGGAGCATGATGGACCCAGTTACTAAGAGGAAGCAAAAGGAAAATACATGTATCACAGAACCTCGTGAGTCTTGGGGGAAAGTGAACCATAAAATGTAAAGGATTTGGAGGGGGAGAGAAATGAACGGAATTGTGTAACAAACATCCAAATCTACAGCAAGTTAATTAAACTCATCAACAATAGATGAGCTTGGGGAAGGTGCCTGGAAAGATGGTGGGGCCTCGAGCACCGGAGCCGAGCGCGTAGGGTAACCATGACAACCCTGTGAGCGGCAACCACC
Organism: Porites lobata; assembly: GCA_942486035.1. Classification (NCBI taxonomy): domain Eukaryota; kingdom Metazoa; phylum Cnidaria; class Anthozoa; order Scleractinia; family Poritidae; genus Porites; species Porites lobata. Next base: position 110,293 of record CALNXK010000105.1, on the reverse strand, counting down.
AGGCACCGTCACACTGACAAAAGACAGTGGAACCATGATACTTACCACATACTTACCGGAAAAGGGGGAGGGAAGGGCGGGGAGTAAAGTCGTCAAGCACCGTCGAAAAGGCAAAAGTGCACGTGCAAATGAGTTGACCTCAAAACCCGAGCTGTAAAACCACGCGACCCCCTGCAGATCCCCCACCACTGCGCATGACCGAGACAAGGGAAACCCCAGACCAGCATTGTTTCGCGTTTAACTTAGCTTAAATTACATTTAACCACATACAAAAAAAACAACTCACCATCTTCGGTGTTTTGTTTACTTGGGGCTGGCTTTTCCATCACAAACACAGTTCTTTTCTGTACAGGCCGAGGCTTCTCCGCACCCTGTGAGGACTCGACCTTTGACTCCTGCTTATCTCCATCATCAGATGACTTCCGCACTATTCTTTTCAACCGTTTTGGAGGGCTCAACACCAAGTTTGTGGTGCTCTTTGATTCCTCTGTAGTACTGACTGTCATTTCTTCAGCTGCATTTTCAGAAGCTTCCTTCGCAGCTCTTCGCTTTCTCTTCAACTCCATTATTTCTTCAAATGTTTTCACTCTGACTTCTTGAAACGGAGATGGTGGTTCTGTTCCTTTGCTCTGCTTCTCTTCCCCACTACCCTCATCTTCATCCTTAAGAGAATGTTTTTCTGCAACAGCAGAAGACTGAACACTGTTATTGTCTTTGTTAACTGTGCTCATTATCTTCCTAAGAGGCCAGTTCTTTTCATTGTTTGAAGACACCTTTCTTAAAGTTCTTGTCTTTTCGCTTGAAGTATTTAGAGTATTGTTGTCATCATTATTTAAGCTAATGACTTTCTTTGGAGGAACCTTTTTAACCATAGATGAAACCTTTTTAGTTGAGGTCGACTTTTCACTTGAAGATTGGGGATCATCATCTTTGGTTTTGGTTCTAACTACTTTTTTGAGTGGAGACTTTTTACTGTTCTCAGCATCATCAACATCAGACTCTTCTTCTTCATCCTTCATAGTATCTTTACTTGATTCATCAAAGTTCTCTTCCTCTTTGGTTTCCTTATCCTCATCCAGCTTTACATCTTTGCTCAGAGCTCTTCTCTCCTCCATCTTTTTTATTGCTTTCTCTCTCAATATTTGTTCCAAAGTTTTCACTTTTATATCTGAACTATCAGCTTCCTTTGTCTCTGAACTTTTATCTCTCCCAGTTTCTTCTTCTATTTCTTCATCTTTAGATGAACTAGGCTTTCTTTCCTGCTTGGTCTCTTGCCTCTCACGCGCTTCATTTTCTCGTTTTGGTGGTGACTTCTTTGATGGTTTTCTTTTTGTCCTAGACCTGTCACGTTCAGCTTCTGTGCAAACAAATATAACGTAATACAGAGTACTGTAAAACAGGGCTTGTACAGATGTTTGGATCCAAAATTCAAGGCTTTTTCCAAAACAATATTCTTTTTCCAGACTCAAGGTTACAATAGGTGATCAATAGAGACCTTGAAAAACACAGGAACCAAGCTTTTTTCATGATGCATTGTAAACGTACGGTGACCAAGATAGTTATGAAACTTCTCATTTTGTGATGAAATGTGTTGGCTACGGGTGAGATTGAGTGGGATTTGACTACGGGAAAAACAAAATCACTTATTAAGCACTTGTAACTCTGGAAAAAAAGACTTTTTATCATTTTCCAAACTTTTTCCACATCTGGAAAATTCAAGTCTTTTTCAAGAATTCAAGACTGTACAAACCCAGTGTATATTATAATGACATTCATTCTGTAGAACTGAAGAGTGTTCAGAGCTTTTCTCTTTTTCTCCTTAAGAATCAAAACCAGTAGTCTTCTCATGCTGGCTGAACCTTTAGACGTATTCATCCCGTTATGGTCTAAACTGTCATGATCTCCTATATATAATCGATATTAAACAAGTCTGAATTTACAGGCACTATAAAGCCCATATCATTTCACTCTCAAATGATTATTACTTTTGTCGACATCAAACACCTTACATGCAGGAGGCAGTGCTAGTATTAGTGAGTTTACGCAACAGGACGGGAAAGAAAAGAAGACGGCAAACTTTGTGTGACAAGCGTGACAACAATTTTGTTTCAGAAACTTTTCCGCCAAACTTCACCCTCCTTTAAACCGGTCTTTTTGTCAAAGACCAGAAAACATTAACTTAAGTGAAGATCACCGCAAAACACACAAGTAATAGGCCTGTCACGTATCTCACACACAAGCATTTTGCCGTCCTCTTCTTTCTGCCATCTTGTTGCGTAACTCACTATTAATATACGACTACTTCATTTTTATTGTACATACAATCACATTCCTTTAGCTCAAACGATAAAAACACACCATTATTTTCCTATCTGAAAACCTTTCCAATGCAGGCAAATTTTCCTTGCTCATTTGTACTAGCAAAACAATTACCTGCAGCACTCTTGCTTCTATCTCTTGTGGCATCAGGTCTTTTTCTGTCATCACTTCTATCTCCTAGGAGCAACACAAAAGAAAAGTTACTCATGAAGTTATTCATGAACAAGCCTGAAGCTGCTACTATACAAAGCGATGCATTCCTCTTGTAGCAACTTACTGCCACGACTTGGTTTGTTGGACTGCTGTTTTCGTCTGCCATGTACCTCTCTCCTGTTATTTGTATACACTTCCCGATGTGAGCTGCTATGAACCTTGCGGCGAGGTGCTTGTCGGGATCTCTTCCGTTCCTCCTCATCTTCACTACTTGAGAAAGAATCTGAACCTAGAGAAAGGGCCACATATTTCAGCTACATCAAAATGAGCCCACAGCCAGCCATTTTGCCCCTTCCAACGGAATGTTTATTTGCTGCCAACTTAACACAAAACAACAACCACAAAGTTTAGGCCTTTGCTGCCTGCTACTCTGGTTATTCTGCCTGTAATTGTGAAACAGTTTGACTTTTGATGGTTTATCACAATAATAATTTATTGTGATAATCCATCAAGAAATCAAATTTTCTTCAATGTTGTCAAATGTTCTTTCTGGTTTCAGCCTTAATAGGCCTCATCATGCAGTGCAATACCTTCACTCAGACTGTCAAAATCGTCTGCTTGAAATTTCTCCTTGATTGGTCCTGGCATGAAAGGCATTGCTAAACCTGAAGGAGATGAGTAAAAAACATTGGTTTTAATCCAAAAGAATAATCAAGATTGAAATGAGGGTGCACGATTTCATATTTTGTCAGATTAATCAACTTCAAGTTGGTGCCTTTGATCAAACCAATGCTTGAAAAAAGTCCTATGCGGTAGTCCAGGGCAAGTACTTGAAGACTTTCTTGCTGGGTAAGTACATGTAACTCGAAAAACTTACTTGCCTTAAGGGTCCAGGCAAGACATCCTCTAACAAAATCACTCACGAAGATGAGCAAGAAGTGGCCCAAGGCAAGAAAAATGCGAGCACTGCTTGCCCAAAGGACAAGCTGGAATTCATTTTTTTTTCAAGGTCCTGGAAAGTTCTACTGCTCCAACATTTAGCATTACTGTTTTGTGTTTATCACATTTACCTTCTGGTCTTCCTGCATACATTGGTGGAAGGTGATATGACCGCTGCGGTGTTATGATTTCTAAAGGGGAAAATTAAACTTTGTTAAAAGGCGTGATTTCTGCCTAAACAGTTCATAAAAACCTTATTGAGATGAGAGTGCAATTCATTGCCCTTGCAACTGCCATCTGATTATCATGATTTATCATACAGTGCAACACATAACCTCTACTCTGCCCATTTTTATTGTCAAAAAGACTGGTTCCAGCCAGCCAGTTCTGATTTCTGCCAAGGGCCCAAGGAATGACTTCATGATTGTATTTGCATTGACTTTGCATTACCGATGGACATGACAGTCGTCTCTTTCAGGTCAACCACCATAGTTCCGGTTGGTTGAGTGTCAAAAATTACCTACCATTTAACAGCTTCTCTAAGCTAATACTTTTCTTTGTAAATATTTTAGGTTTTTTAAGCTTAAAATGCTCTAAAACACTATCGCACGCCACATTATACAACACCTTTGCATCTGCCATTTGAAATGTACTCCAGGAAAATAAATTTATGCTGCCTGCTCGATTTGAGCAGGCAACAATCTCATTGGTGGTAATTGACAATAGCAAAGTCATACATCCAACCATCTGCTCGGGGGAGGAGTGCGGGCTCATATCCTGAACAGCGGTTGGTATTGAGCCTAAGAAGCAGTTTCCTTTTGACTTTGACATTGTGCAAACACACACAAACTGCTGACTATGTTTCATGTTGCCCAGTTCTGAGAGCAAAAAGTGAAACATACCTCTTGGATAACTAACTGGACCGCCTGGCCTTGAGGCGGGGAATCCCCTGCTGGCCGAAATAGGTTGCACAATGCCTGCTGGACGTGGAGGCCCAGGGAACTGGGGTGCCCTGACCATCTGAGGTGGCTGTGGTACAAGCATTGGCCTACTAACTGGAGGATATTGCATAGGTACTTGTGGTCTCCGCATGCTGATATTCTGCTGAATGGGTAGCCTTGGTCTGGGTGGAGATGATATAGTAGGAATCTTCATTGCATCCTGACTTCCAGAAGATGCCATCCTGGGTATTGATGAAGCAGGAAGGTGTGGTATGGGTGCAACTGGGTGAGGTACTGGTGTGCCAGCAGCACCAGGAAGAGAAACTGGTGCCACAGGCCGTGATAAAACAGGTTGAACTGGTTGGACCTGATGTACCATGGGGGGAGGACCATTGGTATTCACTGACGGAGGTTGACCATTAGGTCTAGGCTTTTTGTGTAGGAATGAACAGAAAGGTTTCAGACATCCACTTGGTTGAGATTCATAGTAACAAGGAGTATCAGATCTGTTTTTCTATAAATAAAGAATAAGCAAATTACAGCAATTTTATCTTCAAGTACACCTTATTTAAAACTTCTGGCTTGATATTTCTACTTAAACAACAGTTTCTACAAACCATTATGAGCGAATGCCTAAAATTGCACACTTCTCGGGTGCATGATCGATTTTGCTCCCATTGTCGGCAAGTAGTCTCGCTTCCTAATGCAGCTGGTTCATGTCTGTAAGGGCATTCATCACCCTACGAAAAAGAAAAAAAAATGTTAAGGTTAAAAAACGAAATGGGCCTTTTTTCAAATATTCCTCAATACTCTTTGTTGACCCTCCAAAATTTTGCATGAGCATTGTTTTCAATTTCTCGTGGGGCAACTGTAAGTCCCAAAAGAAATTGAAAACTACAAATTATGCTTATGCTTACGCAAAATTTGGGAAGGACAACACAGAGTATTATGATATTTTTTGAAAAAGGCTATATTGCACATCTACTGGCCATAACAGCATCACCACACTGGTCTTTACAAGTCAGGGTTTTATTAACCCCTTATATTAAGTCTCAGGAGTGAACAACATCAACCTTCTCCTAACAATACCCATAAAACATAAAAGAAAAGGTTACAAAAATTAGTAGAATGATTTGATCTTTTATCGATTCTCTCAACTAACTCTTTAAGGTCATGTAGTTAGATCAGTCGGCAGAATTTGTAAGTGGATATTGGTGATTAAAGGATTAACCCTTTAAGTCCCAATGGTGTCCAACATCAATTTTCTCCCAACCATATCCATTGATTGTCAAGAGATTTGGTTATGAGAATTAATAAATTGATCACCTAAGAGAAAATGCTTTCATCTTTCCTCAAATTCTCTCAACTTATTCTTTAAGAAAATGTATAGAGATCAGTTTGGAGAATTTGTACGTGGATATTGGTGATTAAAGGATTAAGAGTTACTTGCCCTGGCACAGGTTGAGTAGTAAAAGAAATAGCAGTCTTCTCCCTGTGATGCCATCACAAGACACAATCTTGGGGCAGGCTGAAAGTCAGAAAGTACAATAAAGAAAATCTGGGTGAATCAGGTCAGAGTAGGAGAAAAATTTTCTTATCCACTTGTCCTTTGGACAAACACTATATCAAATTTGGTTGTCAGAAACCCAAGAGTTGTTGTCCAAAACGTTTTGCTCAAAACTTGGGAATTTAATGATCTTCTCTTGGTTTACTTAATTCTTTGGTGGCATCCAAGATTTCTTTTTCTCTCGTGGTTGCTTTGAAAGAAAAACTAACGATGAAGACTGTAATTTTTTAGAGTTTTTGTGATTACACCATTATCAACTTGAATTTTGAGCCTTGGAGTGAGTTACATCTCAACAGAAGTAATAATAAAAAATTATATACCGGTAAATCATAAAAATACAATCACTGTGTCAATTACATTCCTCGTGGCTCAGATGTGATCAATAACTCTTGTAGGCAGTCCAGTGTCTTAAATTAAGTCATTACAAAAGAGAATTATCCCTCTCTGATATTAAATAGGTAATAATAATCATATAAAGGTAAATCTGCTTGAACAACTGATGGTCTTACCTGTTTCTCTCTGCTCCTCTCCTGCAAAGACTGAAGAATCCAGATGGAGCAACACAAGTTAGTCACAATGAAGACTTCAATCAACTGTAGCTAGGAGATAGCAGGAATGAACAGCCTCCAAGAAGCACATAGAATGCTTTGCACAATTTAATACTCCACTATTTCACTGCACATCCAGATGGCACATGAAATTAATATCAATCACTGCTTTCACCACAGGGAGTTCTTTAAATTATCTTCAACACAGAATGTAATCACTAAATTACAGCACACTGCTGATCTTGAAATGTCCTTTGTAGATATTCAGCAAATCCAGATAGCTTCTCTTGACACCCTGGCTAACAAAACATATGCTGATCGCAACTCAATCCTTCAAATAATCCTTCATCGAAGCGGCTCTGATTCCAAGAACTACTTTGCTCGGAGTCGATGGCCCAAGCAAGGTGGAAGCAAGTCCATTATAAAGTTCATTTAAAAAGAATTTTTTTTCCTGTTGTTTTACAAGGGGTCATCATCCAATGAATACACACCTTTGCATGCACGATGCAAGAATTTCAAAATAACTTCACCACATACACATACACAATAAAAGATGACTCCCTAATCTCACTTCCCAAAAATCTTTCATGCAAAAAACATACATTTTCTAGTACATTCCTTGTAGCATTGGAACTACATATAACATTGTGCACCAGTATTCCTTTGGGTGTGTGTTGTAGGGAAAAATTTTTTTTTGCACAACCACATTGAAACAAAACAATCAACAGATGAAAGTGAAAAAAGATTAAAAGGCATTCAATATTTCAGATTCAGAATTGTAATGTTATTAGTTAAGAATATGTTATATCCCTTTTTAAAACCGAGTTACAATATAATTGAAAGAAAAAATGAAAGACTTTTCCAGTTAGCAAATGTTTAAGATTGTCCTAAAGTAAAATACAACAAAAACACGTATAGTAGTTTCAATCACAATCTATGGCCATTTTGGTACACTTCAAAACAACTTCAGAGAGGTCTGCACAAATTGGGACTTGATATGAATGCAAAAATGAAAGACTTTTTTCAAGTTGGCAAGTGCTCGAGATTGTCCTAGGGTTTCTGGCTATTTTTGAACACTTCAAAGAACTTTCAACAACATTATTATTGCACATTACTGAGTTCTTCCCTAATGTCAACTGTATCAAAATATGTAGATATATGTCAACTTCTAAATCAAAATGCAATTACCACCTTTTCTTATTAATACCAATACCGAAGCTTTGCAGTTTGAGTTTTCACTGTGTATTTTGGTGTATCCTTATTTATTTAATATTTAGAAAATTAGTTCATCTGCTTCTGCTGACGTTTCTGTGGGTCTAGGTTTCAACACTTATTTCAGCAAAACTCAGCATTTACATGTACATGTGCCAAAGGACTGGAGTGAGAGTTGAAATGATTATAAAATAACAATTATTTTATAATGAGTTTCGAGTTAGCTGGGTCTGAGTTAGCCAATAATAAGTAGTAACTATCCAAATGAGGGAAAAAATTTCAATGACAGGTTTTGCTTGACAATATGGTAGGCAGATTGAGTTAATTAACCTCAACTTAATTAGGGGTGCATAAGAAGTTGAATAAGAAACCCATTACCAAATGTACAACAAAAAATTCACAAATTCAAGGCAGTCTTACAAATAAAAATACAAAATATTAATGATATGAGCATACTAAACCAGTGCATAGTGTCTTCAAGAGATTTTTAACTGGCTGCTAAAAGCTAAGGCAGCAACTGTAATATTTGCCAATCATTTCCCAATATTCTTCTATATTTTCTGCATGCAGTTTTCTCCCTATTCAAACTGTCTCCTGGTTTAGTAAGCACTAAAAATAAATTCTTCACATCACGAAGGGCAGTGGATATCTACTTTGACCCTTCAGAGCTAAGTGGATATCCAACTACAGTATTTTCACCTTCATTACTAATTAGATGGACAGGTTAAACATCTAGAAAAATCCCTCACAATAAAATGGGGTTGCAACTACGACAGAAAAAAGCCTTTTCTTGAAGTAAACAGAGGTGATTTTACACAGGGGTTTGATTGGAGAGGTTAAATTTTATCAGATTTCCCTTTACATTACAAGACAATATTAATACTTCAAGAAACTAAAATAAAAGTTTAAAACGTTAATACTGCAAGGATAAAAAACCTTTTCCTTTGCTCTTACTGAGAGGGTGATTAGTTAACAGCAAAACCAACATCCATGCTAACTAGCACACACGACAGATTACAGCATACAATACAACTATTATCAATAGTTTCAGTATTCACTGGACATAAACAAACCAAAATAATTAATAACCTATTAAAATAATATGATGATATCCATGTGTCTCCAGAAGAATTCCCAGACAACCTGGCCTACTGTATAACCATACATGATATAATATATATTTTTAATTTTGTTGCTGTGGTAAGCCAATTATCAACCCTGCGACAATGATCCTGAACTTTTTACCTGATATAAAGTTGTAGGAAATGAAATTTTAAACTTAGATACAGTAGTGGTAGTGGCGGGAGAAGGGAGATGACACGTCCCACAAAGCCCAAACAAGATATGTTTGATTTTTGTTAATGGAATCAAAAACCATCTTTACTTTTAGCATAAGCTTATTCGTGCTGAGCTTGACAAAATAACGTCTGAAGGAAACCACAAGTTGAGAGCATAACGTGTGCACAGCAGATTAATAAAATAATAACATCAAATCATCAACCCTAAGGAGGGACACAATAAAACAAGAAATCGCGCAGCCACTTCACCAGAAAGACTTCCATGTATTAGTGTATGTCGAACCAAAAATTAATAACGACGCCACAAACATCCCTTTTCAGAATACAACATTCTCACAGACGCATTAAGAAACATGTGACATTCAAGCAGGCCCACGACACACAAATACTAAAGATTACAGCAAGGATACCCTTCTAGCACATAAAGCACCACTCACTCATTACCAAAGCTAAAACATATATACAGGAAGCATTATCCATTGACCATTTGCACACAAAATACAACAGAGCACAATGGCAGACAGTGATCCCAACCAAACGAACCTTTCACACTAAAAAAAAGACAAAATCAAAATGCTGGTTACTTCGAAGTCTTCTTTGGAGCCCAGGAAAGTTGGTAATTCAGTTCAGGGATGCTGAAGGAATCTTGCTTTACTGCTCGATCACCACTCCATGCGTTCAAGATGGCGGCCTTTTTCGACGTTTTCGAACTTGACTGAGGGAGAGCTGGGTTGGAGCTTTGCGTTATGAAAAATTCATGAAAAAGAGGCAGAGGGACAGGCAGAGAACAGGCAGAGGCAGAACGGAAGTAAGGGCGGAAGTAGATTAGCTGGAGGGTCGGGTAGGAGGTCGTAGGGAGGGAAGCTAAGGAGGGGGGTGACGTTGGAATTTAAAATAAATGCATTTAAACTCACTGGTAGTAAAAATATTTTTTAATAGTAAGTAGTCATTTATTAGTAATGATTTTATGGGTAAACTTTTGTTGTGTGTTATTCATTCTTCTCGAGAAAGATACACTAGAGGCAAATTTCTAGCACTTTCTACATTATCGGTGTTTGCCACCACCCCCAGAGTAAAGCAACACTTCCATCACGAGATCTACTTGCTCACACTTGCTTGCCGGTTCACTTCACTCGCACGGGATGGCGTCTCCTTCTCCGAAGTTAGATTCAATTTTCAAGTAAGTTTTAGATCATTTTTCTGTTTGGGCGTGTTACTGTTTGAAAAGAAATATATTTGTGATTCTATTAAGTTCCGTACCACCGTTTCTTGGTTGTAAATTGGTCTATTTCCTCCTTTGTAGGTATGTGGATCAGCACCAGGTACAGTGAAATCTCAATGTGACTTGAATGAAAGGTGTAATAAATTAATGTTCATATCGTTTTATGTTCGAACAGTCTAATCTACCACACAATCGCAAAACCACCGCGGGTCTTTTGAATAATATTTTATCTTCATCGGCCTTTTGAAATTAAAATTAAGCTTAGTATACAGTAAAGTGAAATAATTTATGCTAATAAGGAAAACTCTAAAATATTAAACAGTATTAAAGAATGTTAAAATAAGCGACGCTTTTTTTCCACATTGCATTCCCTCAGTACGATTGTTTTAGTTGTGGAGATTTTTCAGTTAATAAGACGCTGTCCTTTCATAAACCCAACCCCGCAAAAGTCAAGGGCACCCAACGATGGTTTCCTCCTACATTAAAAACACTTTTCAGGCTATCCAGAGTACTTTAAGCTATCTAGAAATGCATTCTAAGCGGCGCTACAAAAGTTGTTTCTGTTTGGTCATTCTCGGGCAACTTGAGTCTTTCTGAAATTTCAAGGGCTTAAAGGTTATTTTCCTAAAATTTTAGGTGAAATTTGACGTTTAACGAAAGTAAGACATTTTCTTATTCTTAACGCCATCAAATTTTTGAATCCAAAAATTTTAGGTTCCCTTTTTTCTACCAAAAATAGCCTATCTCGGGAAGTAAAATGTGAAAATTAAGCTCACAGAAAATCGTAGGGAATTTATACGATATGTCTCAAAAGTTGTACGTGAATGGAACCGTCACATCTAGAAATTTTAAGCCGTCCTCAAGTAATAGGAAATTCTAAGCAATATTTGCTTCTCCGAACAGATATTTTACGGAAAGCAGTCATTGGGTGCCCCTGAAAAGTGTTTGATTGCCCCACAAAAAGACTCAGTTCAGCAAAATTACAAAAATCCTCCACCCCCACACTCAAAGCCTGTTTGGGAAATTTTTGCAAAGATGGGGCACTTTGACAGCGTTCGATCTGTCATGGTGTTTTACTGATTATTTCATAAAGCTGTGTTGCAAAAGGATACGGTAGATGCTAATCTAGCACACATTGGGGTAAACTTGCCAGAGAATATAGCTAGGAATGGCAACGTGGTATACCTGCCAACTTTTTCTTTCTCATCTTTTTTCAAGCGCACACGAGATTTTGTCTTGTTATGACTGGGATTTCCAAAAATTAATGTCCCACTGATTTCTGAAGATTTCCTACTTCCAAAGTGTTCCAAATCTGAAATGTTGCTGAAAGTGTCTGAAGATCTTTTGACAATCTTTGAGCACTTCCGAAGAAATAATTTATTAAAAAAGGTGATGTTTTTAGTGTGTATTGTGAGACATTTTGAACACAAAGTCAACATTAAGAGCCTTTTTTGGAATATTTGCTAAGAAACTGAATGAATTTTATGAATTTTCATCATTAAATGCTGTGTGGCACAAAATTTTTGCAGGTTCTACTAAGAGAATCATAATGCACACCTACTGTATGGGACTATGCTGCAGAGAAAATTGACCAATCAGGTTACAGCTGGAAACTACAGAATTGATATTCCAAGAAAATTGTTTAAGCCAATCAACAGCTCGTAGAAATCAGCTTGGTTACAAAAATCACACTGTTAATTTCCTGGAGTCATGAATTGTGAAGAACTTGACTCTCCATCAGTTTTTTTTCCTCTAATTCCTATAGGACCTTTATGTGAAAAGGCTCCGTGATGCTGTTGCAATCCAAAGTGTTTCAGCTTGGACGGAAGAAAAGTACAGAAATGAAATTGTCAAGATGGTCAATCATGTGAAAGATGTAGGGTGTTTGCATTTTATACTTTATTATTCATGGCTGGGTTTAATAATTAATTATTAATGTAATCAATCATCACCTCCATAGAAAAACCCATAATCTGATGAACTAAAAAAAATGCTTATGTACATGCAGAAAAATTTGTTTTTAAGTACATTAATTTCCCTTCCATTCAAAACATCATCATACACTGTACGTTCAGATGGAGAGATTGTGCCAAACATGTGAGCATATATACATGCAAAGGTTACGGTAATATTTTCCTTTCTTTACGGAACGTGAAAGGTGTTCTCTGTGTTTTTTACTTCAGTACCTGGAAATAAATTCAGTCTTGTGAGGTAAATTTAGAGCAGCTGCTAAGTGTTTTTGTTTATTATGGACCAGCTGGAATCCTTAGAGTTTTGGAACTATTAAATTTTCTTGGCATCATCATGCTGCATGAACTTGTTGGTGTTAGCTTCCAGTTGACTCCATTGTGATGGTGTTATTAGTTTTTCCATATTAACTGGTTGACGGGAGGGTGATTATCTTGAATCAATATTAAAAGTGGTGTGAAATGGCACATTTTGATATGCTGTCTCATCAATGAACTGAAGAAATGATTATTAGAGTCATCAAAGTTTAACTTGCAGCAATATTTATACTGTCTTGTTAACAGGAAGTAATACGTCTGGGAGGAGAGGCTGAGTTAGCTGAACTTGGACCTCAAAAAGGCACTGAAAACCTTCAACTCCCTCCTGTTTTGTTGGGGACGCTTGGAAGTGATCCTGCTAAGAAAACTGTAAGTTTATAATCGCAGTTAAAGACACAAAATGCAGTTGCAAAAAGAAAACCCGAAAAAATTTAGGCTTGCTGAGATTTGAACCTGGATGTTTGATACCGGTGCCGTGCTCTAAGTAATTGAGTTAGCAAGCCAGCTGGGAACTGGTCAGGGACACCCAATGACTTTTTTCTGTAAAAGAACTGTTTGAAGGAGCAAATATTGCCTAGAAATTTCTAAAATTCGAGAAAGACTAAAAACTTCTGGATCGCCGTTCCGGTCGCCTAAGATATTCGGAGTTTTTCTACTTTTTTTTTTAATTTGTTACCTATGATTATTGAAAGTTGTGTTGTGTGCTAAAAAGAGCATCTCCTCAAAATTTCGGTATGAAGACAAAGCACCTCTAGAACTTTTGTATGATAGTACGGCTACTCCATTTCCTTGAACTTTCAATCCAACCTAATGGGATAGCTATAACAGTTTCAGATGAGATGAAGAAGCCACCTAGAACTTTTGAAATGGCCAAAGTTCCCCTAAGACATCTGAACAGATAAATAGTTTTTAGGGCAATTCCAAATTAACCAAGATTTATGCAAACAGGCCCCTAAAGTACAGAGAAAACCATTTGAGACACTTCTGAAGTATTTGGAAACATTCGGTTGTTGGGTGCCCCTGGCTGGTCATTAGATTGGCTCATAATATACCCGGGAAAGACGAAAAAACAATTAAAGCCTGAAATAATTTAGGCTTACCGACAAGCCTAAAGGGCTATGTTGAAACATTGAGATTCAGAATCATGATATCACTATTACTAGCTACTGGCTTAATTAACCTGAGGATGGATATTACCCTTGACATAATTATTCAAGGGCAATCGCAAGCATGTATTATTTTTAAAAAAGTGATAAAAATTACTAAAAATTATCAATTATGAGTGCAGTGAATGTATTTATGAAAGCATTCCTGGTTGTCCATAAATGAAGACAGTAAACGTGGAAACTCTTAAGAAAACTTTTTCATGTTACATGAGAGGACACAGAGGCTTTTTACTGGAAGTACCATCGCACGCAGGGAAGTTTTCTCCGTGGGCAGCTAATCCGACTTAATCCCATTTAATGTGTCGCGCTCCTCGAAAGTGCGAAAATTTTCTTGTCGTGTATTAGATTTCAGATACATTATGTTAATCTTCATTTCGCGCCAGAATAAATTAGTTTGCGCGCAAAGGGCTCCTAAAAAAATCACAAGGTTTGTCCCACTTCGAGTCCACCTTCTGGAGATACGCCGGCTTGGTAGCCGGAATACATTGCCGAGGCGAAGATCTGGCATTTTTTCCTCCTCGTCGTCTTTTCTTCACGACAAATGTTTATATTTGTAGTGAGAATGCATCGCATATCAGTGGATTTTACTTCATGCGCCTTGCTACTTCTGAAAGAAGAGTGCCGGATTTCATCGTTTTGTTCATGTTTATTAGTGTTGGCAAATGTAAGGTAAATGAACCGACCACGTAAGGTAAGAATTGAAGTTTTAAATTTGTTACTCGGCGAAAAATCGTGGAATTGGAATTCGTGAAACTCGTGAGTATTACCTCTGTTACCTAATGTCATGCGATGACTCCTCGCTTTTTCGATGCGTAAAACGGATACAAACGATAAATTTCTTTCGCAAAGTGAAGTATAATTTACTTAACGAGACCATTTGACGTCTATTTCTCGTTACATGCTTTATTCATTATATTTGCTTGAGTTATTCAGGCTACATGCCAGGAGTTTGATGACAATGTTTGTGTGCTATAATTATGCTGATAAGTTTTTGCACCTTTATATTGAAACTCGTGTAAGCCAAACGTTTGTTAACTCTAGCAAAACACTCTTCTATTATGGAGGAACTTTTAACGTCTTTCGGGGCCCCAATATGGTGTCAGATTTTTAGGGGAAACAAAGCTTGATTTTTGGCCAAACAGACTATAGCTTTTTTGCCTTTGAAGAGAGCGCGAGGCAAACGTCCGTGAGTACAGTGTAAGACAGTGATTCTTTAGGCAGAGCTAACAAACATAGGCTGCACTTTAGGTGGCACACCCATGGGTGCAGTGTAACCTAGTGATTCTTTAGGCAGAGCTAACAAACATAGGCTGCACTTTAGGTGGCACACCCATGGGTGCAGTGTAACCCAGTGATTCTTTAGGTAGAGCTAACAAACATAGGCTGCACTTTAGGTGGCACACCCATGGGTGCAGTGTAACCCAGTGATTCTTTAGGTAGAGCTAACAAACATAGGCTGCACTTTAGGTGGCACACCCATGGGTGCAGTGTAACCCAGTGATTCTTTAGGTAGAGCTAACAAACATAGGCTGCACTTTAGGTAGAGCTAACAAACATAGGCTGCACTTTAGGTGGCACACCCATGGGTGCAGTGTAACCCAGTGATTCTTTAGGCAGAGCTAACAAACATAGGCTGCACTTTAGGTGGCACACCCATGGGTGCAGTGTAACCCAGTGATTCTTTAGGTAGAGCTAACAAACATAGGCTGCACTTTAGGTGGCACACCCATGGGTGCAGTGTAACCCAGTGATTCTTTAGGTAGAGCTAACAAACATAGGCTGCACTTTAGGTGGCACACCCATGGGTGCAGTGTAACCCAGTGATTCTTTAGGTAGAGCTAACAAACATAGGCTGCACTTTATGTGGCACACCCATGGGTGCAGTGTAACCAAGTGATTCTTTAGGTAGAGCTAACAAACATAGGCTGCACTTTAGGTGGCACAACCATGGGTGCAGTGTAACCAAGTGATTCTTTAGGTAGAGCTAACAAACATAGGCTGCACTTTAGGTGGCACACCCATGGGTGCAGTGTAACCCAGTGATTCTTTAGGCAGAGCTTACAAACATAGACTTGGGATGGTAACAAGTTTTCCAGTTAAAACTTGGTCATAAAGTGCTACACCATGGCACTTCGACTATTTCATTATCGCGCTTGTTTTGACGCACAATTGATAGTCAGGAGAAGTCGTATTGTCTAAAGCCATAGCAAAAGACAAATTTACACACATCACAGCGTTAAGGTAAGGTAATACACGGTATTTCCTTCAGGTACATTTACATTTTCTGTTTGGTTATAAGCGATTAAATCGCATGCAGCGACGAAAAAAACGCGAAGCCGTCAGATATTCTAGAACCGTGTTATTTACAGTGCTGTGCATTATTATTGCTTAACTAACTAACTACGCGCTGATGGAAATAAGTTTCGGCCGCTTTAAATTTTGAAACAATTCACTGGTACTGTATAGTCATGAATTGGAGCGGAAAGTTAGCACGCGAGCAGGGCGATTCTGGCGATTCTGCTGTGGTTTCTGTAATGTAGAAGATATTACGGCAATGAGGCTCCCGAGGTCCGTTCTGGAAATCACAACTACATGTAGGATGAAATGTATTCTGCGTGCAGACGTCTCCTTTTCCAGGTTAGGTTAAATAAACCGTACCAACGGTTTGTTTAACAAAGCTCCCGCGAGACGGTTTCTTGGTGATTTTATTAATTTTTCCGATCCACTTTTTTTTTCAGCTCTATTTTCGCGGCTTTTGCGATACAAACTGTATTCATTTTTAGTTGTGATGGCATTACACTGCTTAATCATGACGGCTTTGGAAGAAACTGAATATATTGCGCTTCGCGATTTCGCAAAATTGCTGCGGGAATTAAAAAATATTTTCTTCTAAAAAAGGATTTCACGCTTCTTTCTCTAGTCAATTATCTCGTTTGTCTCGTTTTCTAAAGGTCCTTGAGAACAGAATAAGACAATATTTTATTACCTACAACCTAAAAACCCGATTTTTGACCAGATCGAAACAAAACTGACCTCTGAAATGGAAGAAGAAAAGCCTTTTATTTTTGCCGGCTTCGGCCTGCCGACCAGATCGTGTCTGTTTTGCTTTCATATGATGACATTTTCCTGACAGAAGGGTGTCGGGAAAAACACCTCGCGCTGATCATACGTGACAAAATCCGCCGCGCCTAAGCTAATTAAGAAAAGTCTCCTCGAAAGCTCCATACAATTCCTTATAACAAAATTATAAGGAATTGTATGGAGCTCTCCGGGATACTTACAGTGCAAGCCCTTTGTGTCTTCTCATGTGCCATTGTGTCTAAAATAACTATCAGTTATAAAAATATGCTAATCAATCCCATAATTTACTTCCTCTAGTTGTGTATTTATGGACATCTTGATGTTCAACCAGCAAAACTGGTAAGATATTTTAATTGAAATCAAGAGGGCAGTGATTCACAGTATGGATTCTATTTAAGGCGGGGCAAGCAACCACTATCATAACTGGAACCTAGATAACTGTCTTTCAATAATATATTGTGAATGTGCTGTAAGATACTGTCTATCTAGCTAACTGTCAGATTTTTTCAACATGACAGTCCTATTGCATTGGGGAATAGAAGGGAGAAACAAATTTTTTTTAGCTCTGCCTTTGCTTAAACAGTCATCGTAGTTGCAGCTTACACCCTCAGCTCTAGAATTAAAAATACCCATGACATTGTAAATCAATCCATGTTTAATAAACAACTTAGGCGATGGCATTGGCCCACCCATTTCAACTTTACAGTCAACCCAGGTTAAGCGTAGCCCCCAAGATCTCATTAATGAATATATTATCCGTTGGTAGTTGTAGATTTCAGATTCATCTCTGCATTTCTGTATGCATAATAAGCAGTGAATTCACACGTGAAACTCAACAGTGGTCAAACTTTTGTCAAAATAATTCAGTCAGAAATCAGTATTTTTATCTTTTGACGGCATTTACATTTACATGTAGCTCACTGTAATTTGGTTTTAAGGACTTCTGCAATACTGGGAAAAATCATACCAGCCATGCCTTAATATCCTCATAATGTAAGTTCTGTGGAGTTGAACTTTCATATTTATTGTAGGATGATGGATGGGATACAGATCCTTTTGTGTTGACAGAAGTGGATAGCAAACTGTATGGCAGGGGATCTACGGATGATAAGGTAACTCATGCATAGGCTTCACAGTTTTATAGGAAAGAAAATTTAATCATAAGTTTCCAGGGTTATTAAAGGGGAAAAGAAAGGTAGATTTGAGACTTTGCGAGACTGGGAGACCCTGGTTTCAAAATTCAAGACTGAGACTTAAACGTCATTATCAATTCCAAGCCCAAGACTTTACCTCTAAAAAATCGAAGCTAGAGAGATTTCGAGATTGGCCCAAAATTTTCTGAGACCCACGGTTTTCAAGGTATTATTGCATACCCCTGTATATGTTCGGGTTCAATTATTTTTTTCCTAGGTAAAGGTAACGGCACACTTGAGCCAAAGGCCCAAACGGCTGGAGCTTATCACGGTTTCCTTAACATGAAGCATGCCCAGGAGTATTGCTACTCCTCCCAGGACAGGATGCTAGTCCGTCGCAGGGTTACTCCTCAGTAGTATGTTGTCGGTTACTCATTCATACACCTGGGTGAAGAGCTATTAAGTGGAGTAAAGTTCCTCATCTAATGAAACGACGCGACAGTCCGAGGCTTGAACCCTGGACCTCCAGATCTGGAGTTCGAGGTGTTAACCACTCTGCCACACACGCCTCTGCATTTTCATCTTAGTTTTGGTTTAAATTTTATTTTCCTTTCTTTGGGGATATGGTAATGGCTGATAATGAGTTAAAAAGAAAGGAAAATAAAATTCAAACATGAAGTATGAAATTGCTGTTGGTGCTCACTCTTATGGAAAATACCCATTTTTTCTAGATCTGTGTATAAACTTTCTCTCTGGCAGACATTTTCTTGAGCTTAACTCTTTCTGCTTCAGAGAGGTGTTTACTTGTGATATTGTTTCATTAAAAAAATGACAACTTGTCAAAATTGTTTTCATCCTGTCCCCACCTCCCCAGCATCCCAATAATATAATCTAATGAATGATACTAATAAAAATTATGCTGTTGAAGGGTCCAGTGTTAGCATGGTTGAATGCCATTGAAGCATACAAGGAGACTGGTAATGAGCTGCCAATCAATCTCAAGGTATAATAATATTATTATCTGTGGAAGTTAACAGTAGTTGCCAGTTAGCCAGGGATCATTGGGTTGTGTAATTGTAGATCAAGGACCTGTCAAATTTAGTGTAAAACGTGTAATTTGATTGCCTGGAAAACACCTTACAAGAGTTACAGCACTTACATATTACAGGCCTTCTAATGAGGTGTGAAGAATAAGTTGTCAAATTAAGTGGCACAAAAAGTCTATTAATTATGCCAGAAATTTTGCAACTCAAATTCAACCTTCAATTTTGTGCCTTCATTCCTTTCAGCACAAGTTGCCTGTGATGGGCAAGCAATGGGTAAACAGGAATTAATACTTCTTTTAATTAACAATTTTTATCATTAACAATTTTTATCCTTCTAATAACTGGTTAGAAGCAACATCTCAAGCTACAGGTGAAAGTTGAGTTACAATTGGCAACAAAAGTATAGTTGGGAAACTTTGCCCTCAGGGGCCTCTCTAAGGTTTAACCACCCCCTCCATGCGCTTCTGTGCTGCTGTTTGAGCTACCTGTAGAAAACAACAAACACCCCAGCTTTAAATGGAGGGGAGGGGGAGGGGTGTTGATTGTTTTGTTCTTCCAACTTACCCCATTATGTTGTCACCGATTGTGGCTAGTTTATCTTGTTTTAGACAGGTCGAGACGTAAAAATGAATTTTTTGGCTAATTTGTTTTCTGCAGTTTGTCTTTGAAGGGATGGAGGAATCAGGCAGTGAGGGCTTAGATGAGCTGATCTATGCCAAGAAAGATACCTTCTTCCAGGTTTGTTTTAATTAGGCCCAGTTCAAACATCAAATTTTTCATGTGCTGTACTTAATACCTAGTTAGTTCGACCCAAATTATACAGGTTTGACAGTTGATTCGGACTTAATCACTTGAACTCAATTCATTTTCATGATGTACAATGATCTACATTGCTTACCAGTTAAAATAGATTTTTGTGGTTCATGCAGAGGGTTTGATCGGCGCAGGAGAAGTTCATTGTTTGAATCAAAGTCAAATTGTTATTCATGGGTCGACCCAAATAAGATATGTCGAACTTCATTCATGATTTAAACATTGATCTCTTAATGTACTTAATTGGAGGGATTAGGTGTGGTACATGAAAAGTTCGACATTTGAACTCAGGGCCTTACTGAAGTTGGAATAATCTTTAAAATTATAATGTACCTAGGATTATTGAGTAATTTGATATATTTGATTTTCTTTTTTAGAATGTTGATTATGTGTGTATATCTGACAATTATTGGCTTGGCAAAAGAAAACCTTGCATCACCTACGGTTTGCGGTAAGACAGGAGAGAACTATCAGGGGCACCCAACGAGGAAATAGTTCAATACCACTTAACATAGCATTGTTGAACGTATTGTAGTATTTAAACGGTAGATATAGGCATATTTTTATCCCCTAAAAACTTTTCATCTGTTCGGATTTCCTAGCTGAAAGTCTAGCGATCCGAAAATTATAGGGATAAAAACTTACCTTCTCGAAAATTTCAGCTAGGAAAAGGCTCCCGAAAATTCTAGGTGGCCTTTTTTAGGGTCAAAATCCGTTAAAAATGGGTAATTATACCATTTTGTAGATGCTCTAAAATCCTAGGAGAGGCAGGCAAGCAAGAAATTTTATAACAAATGCTCCGAAAATGCTACATCTCAAATCGTCTTCTGAACAGATATTTTCCCGAAAATTGCCGTTGGGTGCCCCTGAACTATTACTTTAGCAGCATCCACGTTTTGACTACTCTTTGGGGCCAGTGTGGAAAGCATGAATTTTGGTGTCAGAGTTGAGAGAGCTTAATAGTGGGTTGCATGATTAAATGGAATAAGATCTGAAGAACATGTCACATGCAAGAAAGTCTTGCATCACTTATGGCTTGGACAGAAGAAATATTTAAGACAGAAAATTATGTAACAGCATCACCCACGGCTGTTGAACAACTGGGGCCAGTATGAAAAGCATGGGTGTTGGTGTCGGAGAGCTTAGAGTAAATGGTCCAATTAAATCTAAAAATCTTGTTGTCACTGTCAAACTGTAGTTTTAGATTGAGCACTAATGAAGCAGAGATGTACTTTAATTCTATCCACAGAGGAATCTGCTATTTCGGTATTGAGGTTTCTTGTGCATCAAAGGATCTACATTCTGGTGTTTTTGGTGGCACTGTGTAAGTGGTATTAAACTTAAACCCATTTAATTTCCAAGACTGCCCCGCATCTCTATGCTGTAAATCTGACACTCCTACCAGTTGGCTATGAAAACTGAAATAAATTTGATTGTTCATGCGTTAGAGTGCAAAGCTGGCAGGGTCAGAGTACAGGTTGAAGTGCCATTTGGTAGCAAAGATGCTTGAAGCCATGCTGCAAGAGATTTTTGCTTTGCTTCAAGGGAAAATAATCCCTGACCATCCCTTCTTGCAGTAGCTCTTTTGCCAAAACAAAAACGTTTCTTGAAATAAAGCACTGCAGCCCTGAGAATACTTCTTAAAATATTCCTCTGTACACATGCAGACATGAGGCCATGTCAGACCTTATTTACCTGCTGGATCAGTTAGTAGACCTGAAAGGCAACATAATCATCCCAGAAGTCAACAGAGATGTGGCTCCTTTAACTGATGACGAGAGAGCAACTTACACAGACATCGATTTTGACAAAGTGAGTAATGAGTTTAGGATTTGTGGGATCGTTTATTTGCTCACAAACTCCCTATCAACCATTTTATGTCTTACGTGTTTGTAAACCTGTCAGTGTATCATTCAGCACAACTAAAGCAAAAAAAAATTTTTTTGAAGGTTTTGGTTTGTGGTAGGAGAAACGTTTAAAGTGTCAACAACATATATTGCAACAATTGCCCACGGCTAGCCCGAGAAAATAGCTGACATTTCGCGATGTCAGGACTAGTTTCGCCATAAAATGACTTCTAATCGCTTCAACCAGTCAAACCTGTTCCAGGCTCTCGGATAGTGGGGAATACTATCTCGGAGTCTGGAACAGGCTACAACCAATCAGAAGCGCTGCCAAGATCTGTGCAGTGACGAGTCATCAGTATGGAGTTTCTCTCGTTCCTCAGACATCATTTTGCGGGAAAACCAGTTGTGGCTTTGGGAAATGTCAGCTGCTTTGTTAGGGTAGCTTACGGCAGGCAAGTGCTTGTATTCTAAGACCGCTTATTCAACACACGTACTAGCCTGCGTAGCAAGCGTTTCTGTCGTTTCATTTCTCATGCGGCCAAAACCGAAAATCCCGTTCCCATTTTCTCCCAAAGAAATGTCCTGGATGGTTTGGTATGTGATTTTCAACATCCAAACGACTCTTGTTGCGCTATCATCACAGGAGTGTAACGATAGTAAGCTGGCCTAAAAACCTTGAACTTTTTCAAAGTTTTCCGGGTGGTTTTCTTTGGCGCTCATATGTTTGGAGAGAATCTCATAAGATTAAAGATAACTTAAAGGAGCTTTAGAATCACTCGCCTCACTAGTACATTTGTTTACTGTATTTGTTTGTTTGTTATTTTTAGCATGCAGACACCCACTCCGTGATTCTGTACTTTTCTCAAACCTAACCTGTTCCAGGCGTTTAAGTAATGGAGAGTCCAAACAGGTCCCTGCAAATTGTGATACTTGTGATGACAAATATTGTTTACAAACATTTTCTTTCTTAGGATGAGTACCGGGAAGACATTGGTCACAACAAACTGATCCACGATACAAAGGAGGAAGTATTAATGCACCGCTGGCGATACCCCTCTCTTTCCATTCATGGTATGTCTTACTAGAATTTATAAATAATTATCTGCCGGTTACTACTTTCACTGCTCAAGAAACAGATTCTCTCGCGCGACCTTGTGAAGTAAAATGTCTGTCTGACTGGTTATCTTGGATGGTCAACAATAATTCTCTTAACCTCATAAATGACTTGAACATGATATACTGCAGGGGGAATTTTTTGCTTCAATCGGCAACAAAATTGTTGAGTCACTATTCTCAAATGGAGGTTTTTGGAGAACAAAGCAATGTGCATCCCTCTTCTCTCCCCTCCATTCAAAGGTGGGTTGCTTGTTGTTTCTTACAGATAGCTCGTGCAGCGGTACAATGTTAAAGGATGGAGGGGAGAGGGGCGGAAGGGGGGTGAAAGCTTAATTTCCCCCTTTTGAAGTCGGCAAAACATCGCAAAGTCCCTTTAAGGCAAAGTGGCTCAACTAATTTTCTCGTCGATTGTTGCTGATCAGATTACGCTGATTGTAAAGAGAATTTATTTCCGCGTTGGTACAGCAGATTGTGATTATTCAGTGTTTACTTCTGCAAATATGAAGGTTTACTAGTCAGAATTATTCTCTGTTGTATTGACTTGTCCCATTTCCACTGGACCCGGAAAAGGGTGTGGCTGTTAATTTGATCAGATACACCAAGAAAGCTGTGCTTATTGACCATAGGGAAAAACGTCGCTTAAAAAGGGAATTCGCGTGCTTTGAATCTTCATCGCAATTATTCCAACTCATTCACTGTGTCCAATGTTGGCGAACTCTCCTGGAATTGAATTCCTACCATAAACAAGTTCAAAAAGAGGAAGAAAATTTCGTCGTGGCTTGTTTACCCCTTCCTTAAAAACGTGAAAGTAGGCGTCAGTTTTCAAGTCATGTCGTGCAGTGGCGCCGCGCAAGGAAATGTACAAAAAGGTTTGCTTCAAGTGCAAAGTTGTTGTTTTTTTATTAAACCTATTGCTATTTTGAAAGTCGTTGCCGTCGCTGTCGTCGAATCTTAAGGTCCCTAATAATATCCACTCATAACATCTCTCGCACTGGAAGTTTAAAACCAATGGGGTGGTCAGACACTAATTAGCTTCAGCAGTTGCCCATCAAAGAGGCTTTGTTATTATTTGTCGGTTCAGTTTTCTGAGAGTATCACAACAACAACAACCGCAAAGAAAACCTTTTCTTTATTTTCTTTATTCAGGCATTGAAGGTGCCTTCTATGAACCTGGTTCGAAAACAGTCATTCCCAGAAAGGTGCGTATGTGTTGCTTTTGTGCTTGTTTACGATATTCCAATCAGGTGGCCGATACTTGGTTAACTGCGTCAGGTAGATAAGCTTGGATACCATTGCTACGATTGACGACTACGTGAATCAGTTTAAGATATTTGTGTTAAGCCTTAAGTGGAAAAAGCCTTTGAGCCACATGTGCAGTCAACTGCGTTTTTACGCTTATTGCTTTTTTGCAGGCTTTCAGGAATTGTGGTCGTTTCGCCCGGACGAGAGTTCGCCCGATGAAAAACAGCACTCTACAACACGGCTTATCAAAGATGCTTTTAGTTAAGCTTGGATTCTATTGCTGCGATTACTAAAAAAAGCTCGAGCGATCTGAACGAACTTATTGATCTCGTTAATCACATTCGAGATACTGAAACTGACTGTACATAAAAACTGAAGCCGGTCTATATGTACCTCAGCGATTGCAACGATCGCTACGTCGATCTTTCATATGTATTTTGTTTGAAGTTTTCACTGAAAAAAGTTGTCGATCCACATGTGCAGGCACTGTCTTTCACACTTTTTCAGTTTTCCAGGCTTAAAGAACGACAAATAAACATCGGGCGAATCGACTTGCGTCCGGGTGAATCAACCTCGCGCGAAACGCCCTGTTACCACTTCAAGAATGACCAATACTGTACTCATCGGACGAATCGTCTTAAGTCCGGACGAACTGCCGCTGGGTGAAACGACCTTTGGGCTAAACGAACTGATACCGATCAAATTATTTTGTGCTACAATCCCCCCACCATCACATACCATAGTTTCTATTGAAACTAACCTCTTCATTTTTTTCTAGGTGATTGGCAAGTTTTCAATCCGTTTAGTACCTAATATGACACCTGAAACCGTCAAGGAACAAGTTTTCAAATATATCAAGGAACTTCATGAAAAAAGAGGAAGCCCAAATACTCTAAAGTAAGTAATAAGCCTTTAAAATTTCGTGAAAGAATTTCAAGAAATTCTGGCCGCTGTTTTATGGAGGATGAGCTGTGAAAACAGCTTAGCTTGTAACACACTTGTTTTACACCTGCGAAATTTTATCATTTTGTTAGCTGCCTTTATCGCTTTACGAATACCTCGGCCGCTTTCTTATATCTAGCGAAATTTGTCTTATAGCGTTGCGAGTTATTGACGCCTGTTCAAAAACTTGCAACGCAAGAATTGTGCAGGAAATTGTCCGCGCATCCAAGTTACAGGACATCAACTTTGAACGCAACACCGTTGCGCTGAGCGAGGTCGTTGTTGCGAATCGTTCTATGTGACATCATCTTTAGCCTGATATATCTTAACAATTTCGCGCAGGATTAGACGCAAAAACCAGTTTGATTAACCAGTTCATTCTTTAATTGATTGACGGTAGTCGGTAGAGTTTTTATTTTTATATGGGTCTTAGAGCAAGGATCCTTCCGAGCATTGCTTTCGCTGCTTAGAAGGGCGCTCCGGAAAATATCCAGAAGTAAGAGGAAAAAATAATGTAGGCGGCAGCATGTTGGATGGAAAGGTGCTTTTATGTTGGGGGTAGGTGTGGGAATAGGAATGATCCCCTCCCCCTCCATTGAAGGTATCTGGGGGCCTGGTAACAATTTAGAATTGTGGGCCATGAAAAGTGAATTTCAGTGCATTTAGCGCGACCGGGGAAATAATGTTAGCCATGAGGATAACATCTTTATTTACCCACATTTAGTTATACTCTAAATCTTGTTTCCTTTCATCCAACGAAGTGTGCGAAGCAAATGCGATAAATTTTTTATCCCCATTCTCCTTAAAAAAGAAAAAAAAAATTTTTTTCTGTAAATAGTGGCGCTTGTTCTTCCTTTATTCAGCTTTATGACTAGAGGACGATATTAGCCGGTCGCCGGAACTTTTGAAGAACCCCTTTAAATCACACAAGCACTGAAACATGTTCGGACTAAACATGTTTCATAAATTACCTTAGCAATTTGGGCAAATTGTAAAAGCTCTCGGCTGTCAAAATGTTATTCATCACCAAACTTAGTCAAATATGAGTTTTGTTACAAAAGGTACTCCACGTTAGAAAGGTTTGTGTGTTTAATGAAACATTTTTATGCTTCGATTGGGAAGACAGTACTACTGTACATTTAATGGCGACGGGGGGGGGGGCATACCACTACCCAGGAGTCTGGAGCAATCATGTGAGGTCCCTGCCTTTGGGCATTGACTGATGGGGCTTAAGAACTTACTTTAGTGTATTGTAAACGACGGCTAATTTACTGTGCAATTTTCAAACTTTACATCGCCCGTTTCACTGGTATTATCACAAATAGGTATTTCAGTAAAAGATTCAATCGTGGTGTTGTTCCTAGTTACTCTTGCCGGCTCCAGGAGATTAAGGCCGGAACAGAATACTAACCTACATTTTTCTGGTTTGGGCGCTTGTCGCTTGTATTCAACGAGATTTTATCGTTTCCCTTCAAGATTTAGCAATTAAGTTACATTTTATTTGGTTATGGTTCCTGTTGTATCTGAGAAAACCGTAACACAGCGATAAGGTTTTTTATTCGATTACAACCTGACTGAGCTTAGCAGCATAGACGAGAATTAACTTAAATCTATAAAATTCGCACTGATCGTTTCATAAAGAAGACCCTTAAACTTAAAAAATGTGGTTGTTACACACGATGGTACAAATGGTCTAAGAGCGACCTTATCAGTCGGGTGCTTAAGAAAATTCTGTGGTCTGATGAAAAATTTGAAGTATCTGCGAGAACTGTACAGTACCGCAAATGATCCCCAACCGCAAATGATCCCGAGACCGCAAATGATCCCCAAAATGGACCGCAAATGATCCCAGACCGCAAGTGATCCCCAAAGTCGACCGCAAATGATCCCGAAAGAAAAATAGGAATGGCTTAGACTCGAGTTAGCGGATCGTCGTGACGATTTTATTATTAATACAAAAAGTAAGATTAAACGCTAAATTTCAGTTCTTAAATAAATACGTATATAGATGAAAAAAAAACTAAATGAAAAAAATCATTCAAGTGTGTCGGTAGGCAACACACGACTTTTACCTAATGCCAAAATGCTGCTTGTTCCAATGAATTTTTTTCTCTGGCGGGTAGATTATACCTGAAGAAAAACGTTTTGACTGAGCAAATGTGATTTTTGCCGCTTATTTCATACTGAGAGGTCATGACACGCATTTTCTGCGGTTATTGGTGTTTGTGGTCGGCATGATTTGCTGGATTTGTCCTTTAATGCAAGAGCATTTCTTTGACCTCTTTTAAAATGCAATGCTTCTCATTGCGGCTAAATAAGGGTTTTAGGTT
Organism: Porites lobata; assembly: GCA_942486035.1. Taxonomy (NCBI): domain Eukaryota; kingdom Metazoa; phylum Cnidaria; class Anthozoa; order Scleractinia; family Poritidae; genus Porites; species Porites lobata. Next base: position 83,093 of record CALNXK010000105.1, on the reverse strand, counting down.
GTTTAATTTTCTTTAAAGTGCCTCATGGATCCGAACAATTATAAGCGACTTTCTTTTAGTCCGTGATTCTGACGGTTCCTACGATGTTTTGTCACGCGATAACTACCGCTTGCCTCGCTTTTGCGTTTCTCATTACCAGGTTTAGATTCCTGGTAACTGTCTCCAGCAACGGCAAAAAAATGGATATACATATAAGCGTCAATATAACTATTCGCAACATGTTCATGAGCTCTAGGCAAGTTGCTCTTTCAAAATAAACCGAAAACTGTGGACATTGATAAGTTCGGTGGCATTTTGACGTGCCTTTTATTTCAAATCATGTCTTGTTTTTTAACGGGCTCCAGGCCTGCTGTTTATCACGTAAAATCAACACTTCAGAGAAAAATCAAAACTAAATATTCTGAAAATTAATTCGACGCTTCTAAAAAGATCAGTAAAGTCAATAAAGCTCTTGTTATGTAGAGGGTGCCCGGCTTTGTATTCCTCAGTAGACAAGTTGAGCTTGGGCGTTAAAGTAATAGAGTTTTTTCTGCGTAACGTCCTGCCTGTCTTAAATTTTCAGTGACGAAGCAGTTCTTGAAAGAAAATTGAAGCAATTGACAAAGGAAGAAGTATACGGTTGATACCATATCCTTTTCAGATTTATTCTACTTTTTTTTCGCCTTGTATAAATTGACCTGAGATGTAGCGTCCTCCTTCCCTTTTTCTTTAGAAGGCGCGAGAAGAAGGTTCCTTTTTTTATAATCAGTCTTTTTTTTGTAATCAGTCCCATAAAATCCATTCCATTCCTCAAGTTTTCACGGGATCATTTGCGGTCAACTTTGGGGATCACTTGCGGTCGAGGATCATTTGCGGTCCATTTTGGGGATCATTTGCGGTCTCGGGATCATTTGCGGTTGGGGATCATTTGCGGTACTGTACAGAACTCAGCAGGTCTCCAGTTGTTCGAATTTGGTTGTAATAAACAACCGCCACCCAACAGTAAGCGCGTCGTGTGACTGTTGTTCCCGCCCAAAAAGGAACTTACCCGACCTCACCACGTGCGTAACAGGCAAATACATTTTGAGTGATCTGAGAATGTTCGCGGCAATTCCATCACAGTTGATGCACGTGACCTGACACCGTGCGTGACGCACTTTTAGGGTCAGCTTACACCACAGCGGTCCACCATGGGTTGGCGACATCAATCACCTCAATTATCAAGCTGCTAGAAGAGCTTTAACAACTGGTCAGTAACTGTCTTTTCTTTTCGCTAACGTAACTACTGCGCCGCAGGAAGCATGGCAGGCAACCTGTCCAACTTAACTTTTTTCCTCCATTCTGTACAATGGAGAAGAGAAGTGATGAGGTCACAAAAATCAAATTGGCGAAATTATGGGATTGGTTGGCATATTCAGTAAGAACAAGCTTTTGTTTGTTTTGTTTTATTTTTGTTGTTGTTTTTTTATTTCATTTATTCTAAGGTGCAACAATTACAATAATTATCACATAGCATACATACACACACGGACTACATGCGTAAACACATATGCAATAATATAATGGGACGTTAGTCCCGTTGCACCTACCCCTTTTGGGTTTTTGCTTGTTTTTTCCTTTTCTTTTCTTTCCTTTTTTTCTTTTTTTTTTTTTAAGTTGTGTTATAAATTTATATTGTATATCACAAGAGGAGCACCCAATAAAGCTGTGAAAAAAAAAAATAATAATAATCACCACATCAGCCTATTTCAGTGCTATGCCTATATCACTTAACAAGTGCTATAGTGCTTTTCGAAAACAGAAGAAACTAAATACTGAGAAAGTCCACTTGTATAATAATTTTTGTATTGAAGATTTAAATTAGATTACAAAGTCCACTTGCCCATTAGTTTTTGCAAACTCTAACTATAAAACTATAATCTAACTACTCTAAACTATATATGGTGCTTATATCTCTTCCCCAATTTGCACCAACAGGCACATTTTGAGCAAGTGGAGATTTTTGATCTTGTTCTTTCTGAACATGCCAGCCTGTCCCATATAATTTCACAAATTTAGTTTTAGTGAGGTCATTACTTTTCTCCTCTCTACTATGACATCTCTTCACCGTCACATGTTCGAGATGCCCTCCCCCTTTTTAGCCTCTTATCTCCAGCACTAAACCCTCGTATTCAGTTACATTGTTGCTGTTTTTCTTTTTTTATATACTAGTTTAAAGAAAACCGTCTCTTATTCACTAGTGGTGTATTTTTGTGCACTTAAGTGGGTGGAACCCAGGTCCATCTTTAGCCTGTACATACTATGTCATCCTGCTAAATTGTTGTATCGTGTTGCTTATCGCTTTATATTTGCTTTCATTAGTTCATGGCGTGCAACCAGACATGACTCGTGATGGGTGTAGTATCCCTGTGACACTAGCCCTGCAGAATGCAATGCAAAAGAACATTGTTCTCCTTCCAATCGGCGCGTGTGATGATGGGGCGCACTCCCAGAACGAGAAAATTAACATTGTAAATTACGTTCAAGGGGTAAGTTTTGCTCGTCTTCTGCTCATGAAAAAAAATTTTAACAATGCTTGCGCATGTTGGAAGTCACAAAGGAGAGATAGTGTCGCGACACATCAGTTGAGGGAAATGTTCGCTGTTGCGCCGATACTCTTTAATTCGTGCAATGCAAGACGTTTCCCAAATTGCTGAAAGCAAGTGAAAAATATAATTCGTTATTTTCTCCTTTTTCCTTTGTAGACTAAAGCTTTGGTTGCGTACTTGGAAGAACTGGGCCAACTTGCTGACCGGAAGTAGACATCAATTTTTAGGGTCCAGTTTAAAGAAGGGCACGACAATGAATTGCTTTTTTAATATTTGTTTGGTTTTCGTTGATCACACTCGGCTCTCTCCATGGTCTATGGTTTGCTAAATTCGCTTTATTGTTTACTATTTCTATCTTTACCTGCTCCCCTTTTTGTGTAAGATGGGGTCTCTTAGCAAGTATCCTTAACGGTGTCTGTATGGTGCCTTGTATCGTTTTGTGATTTCTGTGGGCGTCAAAGTCTTAGTAGTCTCCTACTCTTCCGTTCTTCGTGTCGACACGAAATTTTCCTCCTCAAGCTACGTTAAAACGAACAACATGTGTTGGAACATTGCTGCAAAGCGAGTCGAATAGCGATATTGTACGTTTTACCACTCACGAGTCAGGTAGGGGTGTTGCAAGTTGCGTGAATACTAAATTCTGATTAGATAAAATTACGCGGGAGCCACTCCATACACGGGAGTTAGGTCACTTGCTGCAAAATAAGTTTGCCTTGGGTCGGTAAAACGCGCAACATGTACAGCAAAGAGCAGAGCTTCTCTCTACTTTCTGCAACAGACTTTCGCAACCTGCAACATCCTGAACGTGGCTGCAGTATCATATGATACAGTACAGATCACTTTCACTCACGTGGTCGGCAACTTTTTTTAAAGAAAAGAAATTTTTTATGTGAGAAGAGAAGAGTCCAATCCAAGTCCCAGAGGATTTTTGGGTTCACAAACATGGCCGCTGTTTCATTCTTTTCAGTGGTACATTAGTAACAAGGACGGCAAAAAAGCAAGAGGGTTAGATTAGCAAAACAACATTTTTGCACGTGCATCACGCTGTTTTGTACATTTCTTTGCCGTCGTTGCACAACTACGACGTGAAACTGCGGGCGTGAACACAATACAACGACCCTCTTTTTCTTTTCCTGAACTCTAATACAGTCCTTTATAATTCAACTCCAGAAAAATTCGCCAACATCTGATGAATAGAGCGAGATAGAATAAGCGCGATAAAGTTTAAACCAACACGAACACACTTTAAAACTGACGTTTTCTTGGCCGTCGCCGTCATTGTTGCTTAAGCTCCCTAGTATGGCATGGCCGCCATGACGTCACGTGAAAACCACCTATTAAGTTTCCCTTAAACGGACAGGGGTCCGTTTTGAAGACCTATGTAAGAGGCGCAGGTAAAAAGACTGAAGAATGTTATGGACCAACTCTAGGAGGTCTCCGTTAAGAGAGAGTTGACTACACTAGCAGTGCGTTGTAAGCGAGAATAAGAATTCTTTTCCCGTTCGGGTTCAGTTAAAGAACGGGAGTTTTCGAAAGCTTTGTCTCCGAGTACGCACTTGTGTCAACGGAAAAACACTTTAGTATGAGGGCATCAATATTTTAGTCGTGTGTTAAAAGTTAATATTAGTATTTTCTAAATACGAAGTTCATTGAAAATCCTTATCTAAGTGATCTCACTGTAAATCATATAATATATAGAATATTTTTTTTTATTAAAAGTGAACTTATAAACTCATGGCGTCAACTGTTTGATTACATCCCCGATATTGAATCAGCCGTGTGCGTGATTCAGCATTGTTAACACGATCTTCAAAATACCGGGTGAGACGACGCTATTGTCATAGTGTCACAGGTCCTAGCTTGTGTTCAGAGGTGCTGGCTAATTTTTTCACGGGAATCTCGTTATGTGAGTTTCCGCTCGTCATTTTTTTTTCCTTTTTCGGTTCGGGGGCAGGGTCTGGGTACACGTAGGCTATGTGTGACTAGTTGTTGTGCAGCAAGAAAGTCAACCGAGAGAGAACTGACTTGCGGCATTTTGCGTCCATCTGCAAAATTTAACTCCCGGAAGAAATTTAGTGTCTCATGTTCACAAGGGAACGGTAGCAATCATTTTTCGTGGTGATTGTCGCAAAACAAATTCCTCGCACGAGCAGAGTGTTGATTTTGATTTCTTTTCTCTTCTTTTTTTAATCGCCTGCTTGTCACTGAAAGGAGACGTCTCTCTCATTTATTCACTAGGCATATAATTCATTGCGCATATGTCACTTATCGATGCAGTATGCCGGATGTTTGTCGCGTGAACCAAGTTCCTCCAACAATTCTCCATTAACTCAGTGGTAGAACATCTGGACTAGTTGTTCGAAGACCGATTAGCGCTTAAGCCAGGGCTAAATTTAACCCGGGAGTCTATTTCTTTTGTTTAAAAGTATTTTCTCGGATAATTTTCTCTGTTATTTTTAAGGGCATCCAATCATCAACTTGTTGACAAAAAGACTAAAACTGAAATTACTTCATAAGCTTTCATATCTGAATTCAAATTTCGCACTAACCCTGGGTTATCTTAACCCAGCTTTGAACAACTCGGCCCTGAAGGTCATATGCTTTCGAATCGCCTTTGTCACTAACATTTTGCGTCTTTCCTTTCAGCGTGACAATGGGACATGGAGGTCGGCCATGGGTGAGTGATTACAACCATGAAAACTACCAAGCAGCCAGGAGGGCACTCAAAACAGGTTCGTCTTAGGCCCCGTTAATATGGAGAAAACTTGTCTTGGTAGAAGGGTCATTCACCTACCCGAGCTACCCTGGGCGAGCCAACTTTCAAAACTCGACGAAGCGTTACATGAGACCGTTTACACGAGAAACAAAGAGATGGCTCGGCTAGGAGGGTGATCCGCCTATGAAAATACAGAAGGAAGGAAGGAAGGAGTCATGGATGAGAGGACAACAGACGTGCCCTCTTTACAATATATATTAGGGAGCTTTAGCATGTACGACGGCAACTGCAGCGAAAACGTCAGTTTTAAAATGAATTCCCGTTTTTTCAATCTTTGTCGCGTTTATTCCAATTTGCTGAAAATGGCAAGTGTAGGCGAATTTCCCTAGAGTTGATTTCTTGAGGACCGCACTCAACTTTAGAGAGAGAATAAGAGATTCGTCGTCGCTTGTTTACGTCCTCCATAAAACTTGCAATTAGGCATTTTCGCGTCGTAATCGTGCAAGGACGGCAAAGAAATGTACAAAAAAGCGTGATGCACGTACAAAGTTGTTGTTTTGCGTAATAGACGTACTGCTTTTTTGACGTTCTCTTTGCCGTCGCCGTCGTCGTTGCTAAAGCTCCCTATTAACATGTGAACAGTAAGCTTCGACGTCAGTATACAATGGCTTTACTGTCAGCCGCCCTCAGTCCATTTATACTCACCCAACCCATGATGTGAATGATGTGATGTGTGAAGCTTGACCACACCACCTGGTCTACGTCCCCTACTCTTTTCGAACAGTGGTGTGGGTACGTCCCACAAGAACCAGCTGAGTGTAACGGCTGTGAGACGGGACCTACCTACTGTATTCTTCTCTTCTTTACTGCAGTATTTGGAACTGACCCCGACATGACCCGTGAAGGTGGAAGCATCCCCGTGACTTTAACTTTGCAGGAAGCCACTGAAAAGAATGTTGTGCTTCTGCCTTTGGGTGCATGCGATGATGGCGCGCACTCGCAGAACGAGAAGATGGATCGAAAGAACTACATCGAGGGAGTGAGTATTTTTGTGGTATTCAATGACGACATGCCTTATATCTCCTAAAAGCATCTCTAAGATATCTTTACATGCCAGTTTGTACGGTAAATGCTAACTCGGTTTAAAATCCAAAGTGGTAGGTCGAAACCAGTTGGTGACCCCCTCCCCTCTTGTAGGACCCTTCCTTTGAAAATAAGTCTTTGTTTCTCAGCTGCTGGTGACCCCCTCCCCTCCTCCCTTATTCTTAAATGACAGATTGTTGCTAGCGAGCCTTATGCGAGACAGCACACTATTCTCTGCAATAGTGGGAAAAAGCCAAAATTTGTCGGATGTAAGATCAGAAGCATGCGCAGTCGATTGGTTTTCTTATCATCTGGGGTATACTCCTGTGCGATGACATCACGTAAAACGCACGTGGACGAGATCGCGGAGAGATTTCGAGTAAATTTTCGGCGAACAAGCAAACTATAAACGAGTCGAGCGTTAAGTAATTGCTTTTTATTTTATTTTCTAGATATCTTAAAACCCAGGCCTCGTTTTTTGTGAAAAAATTCGAGGCATTAAGTTGCTCAATACAGTGGAACCTCGTTATAACGAACCGCTCTCTATAACGAAGTCCTCGCTATAACAAACGATTTTGTTGACCCCAATAATAGCGTACTTCGGACAAGAGTGATAGCCTGGGACCCAAACTAAGCGCGCACGCATTTATGGGATTTTTGGGGGGACAAGTCGAGCAAGCCACCTTGAATTATGACGAGACATGGAAGTTGTTGTTTAGCTTTGTGCACAAATAACTTCAGGAACTCCCCTGGTCTGGCATTTTATAGAGTACCAAAGGCAAGACGTTTCCAGCGAGAATATCAGCAGAATATGTACGTTTTCTTCGGAACGCTAATTTGAAGCTGTTTCACTGTGCATTATTTTGGTTTTTCTCAAAGTAAAATTACCCCAGGAACATCTTCCTTCAGAGCTCTTCAGCTTTAGCTGTTTAATCCCGCTAAAACATTCCACTTCGCTTTCAGCCATGTTTGTTTACATTCGCGTCCCTCCAAATAATCCCATAATCCCTTTTCCGAAGTGAACTATGGTAAAGTCATGGAAAAGAACCTCGATATAACGAAACCTCGTTATAGCGAACAAATTTTGCCAGTCCCTTCAGGGTCCGAAATACGAGCGCCAGCCAAATTTTGCCAGTCCCTTCAGGGTCCGTAATACTAGCGCCAGCTGGCGATCAAGTATAAATTTTTGGTCGCCAGAGGGAAAATTGTGGTCGCCAAAAATTCTCCCTCCCTTTTTTTCAAATAAAAGTCTAAACACGAATAAAAAATGCATGGTATGGACGTTTTTGTGCTCAAAAATTGCACTACTTCCGCTCCCGATACCAGAAAGCAACCGTACGTGTACGAGTGAAGTCTTATTTTTGCCACAAATTGCTTTTTGGAGATATACATGTAAAGCTATCTGGCCTAGAACGTAGGAACAGAAAGCTGTCTGCTCATGACTGCACTAATCATATCAAAACTCTATTTTCTTCCGATAACTACCACGAGACATAGCCGCCATGTTGCTGGTACGAGTTATGTAGCACAGTTGTGGCCTGGTACCAGTCCACAAAGTACATAACGTACTTACCGTATTTCAGCTGACATAACATGGCGGCTTGGAAACGTTCAACTCGTATTGATTGTAGCTGTTGTGGAGCTATTATTACAGGAAGATTCGTTTCACTTTTAATTAAAAAATATCAGCAGGACAAAAAGTAAGACAGCTGTTGGCAAATAGCTTCGAGGTTTCTATTCTTAATCAGTTTCTCCGAACGTTTAAGTCCACAATAACAAGCAACTTTACAAGTCGCTAGCTGGCGACCAGCTATGAAATTCTGGTCGCCAGGACTAAATTTTTAGTCGCATTGGCGACCAGGAAGGCGCAATTTCGGACCCTGCCCGTGGCACTTGGTTATATCGAGGCTCCACTGCAGAGGGCTGCCTTTTAGTACAGCCTTGACTGTACAATAAAATAATAGGTACTTCTAGATCATTTAATATTTAGACAAGAACTGCTGGTTTGCAGAAGTAATAGTTGTAGACTGTTAAAGTTTGATCCAGTTGATAATCATTTTACAAGTGATTGAAGCATGCTCTTTCACATCTTAGAACCAAGTGATAGCTTTTCTGCTTTTTTCACGTGTGAAGCCGCTGTTTCGCATTATTTTCTGGTGACTGAAACTTCGCTGTTTCTCTTCTTTTTACCAACAGACAAAAGTTTTGGCCGCTTATATGGAAGAAGTGGCCAAGATCCAGTAACAGAAATACTGTTGATGGACACGACCAAGAACACGCTCACGACAGACCGCAAGATGATCCCAATGTGCAATTTACACTGCTTTAAAACAATCAGATTCTTATTTATATTTCCTGTTTGTTGTCCACTGGCTGCACCAGTTTGAGTATTTAATTTAGATTTTAAATTAAAGGAAGAGAAATGCGCATGCTCAAACAAACGTGTCGTAACCTGTGACGTCACGGCGTAGGTTTTTCCCAACAAAATGTAGAATTTCAATTTAGTAAAACTCTAGTTCTGATTTTCATGCAAACAAATAAATGAAAATCTTCTGCAAAGTCGTTGTGTATTTGATTATATAAGTTGATTGGTAACAGCCCTCCTATTTTTGGCGTAAAAATAATGTGATCGAGTTCGATCGAATTCCGAGTTCGGAGAGAGTGAAATGTGCCCAAGACGATTTGCACTTCCCTCAGGCGATACGTTTTCCCTTTCGTAAAAGGTCGCTACCATTTTTACGACACTTAAAACAGTTTTGACCTGTTATTGAGAGTGTTTCTATGAAAAAGAATTAAAATCGCAACCCAGGGTCAAACCAGTCCTCGAACCCGAACCCTTCGTCTCCTAATCTCTCTCCATTCTCACAACACTACCACATCGACCCGCCAAAATTTTGAAGGATTTTTAACAATTATTGTTCGAGCCCGAATGGGCTCTGAGTCAATAGCCCATGAGGCCTTCGGGCTATTGACTCAGAGGCCATGAGGGCGAGAGGATATTTGTTTTAGTAAAATCCAACTAGTTGATCAAAGATATCGAGAATAAAAAATTTTTTCGCTAGGTAAAAGCTAGACTTTAATCATTTTTGCTGCCCAAAAACCGGCGCTTTTCGCTACTAGTGGTCTATAATATATAGACTAGTAGTAGCTCAACCAATCAGAACGCAGCATTGATAATAGACCACTAGTTGGGTTTTACTAAAAGTAAATACACTAACAAACTGTCTTTCTTAACTGTTACTTCAATAACAGGTGATCCTAGCCCTTTTCGTAAATTGTAACGAAAATTCAACTTGGACTCCAGCCTCGTTCTTTCTAACACTTCAAAAACGTATTTTTTGCCTTTTTGTAACTTAATCCAGGGAATATATTACATCTATCATGACCGCCGCTAAAGGCTTGGTTACTAATGGTGGCATCGACTATTGAAAATGGCAAAGACCGTTTACGAAAAGGAAATAGGCAGCGACGACCCTCTCTCTCGATGATCATTCTCGACAATCAAACGAAAAAATAAAGGACAGAGAACAGTCTGCCTTTCGGGTAAAACCCCATACGGTAGTGGTGAGATGGAGTTGTGGGTAGAGTTGCACGCAGGAACTAAGCAAGGGACACTGAACTTTAAAGCCATTTTGCCTAAGGAAATTTTGCAGAACCACTCATTCACAATGCTTGCAGATACTCCTCTTAAAGTACATAACATCCATTGAGCAATGTTTTGTGTATTCTTACACTTCTTCCATTCAGTTTAAGTCAGAATTCCAGCGGGTATTTCGTCTTCAAATAGCCGTGAACGCATTTTTTTTTTAGTTTAATAATTTCCCAAGCAGCCTCGTTTCCAATCAAATACACCATCGAATCGATGGTACATTGCGCGCATCTTTCAAATATGGTAAGTGCTAGTTGCGAGAATTAGCCGCGAGATTGGAGCCAATCAGAAACGGCCAAATAGTTTGAATGATTAATAATAGAATTTGGAAAAGACGCGCGTGAAATTATTCCCTAATTTTACCCGTCACCATTTGATTACACATACGAATACTATTCAGCATGAAGTTGTCTGTTTCTTTCTTCATTTACCAGACTATTCAGTTACGTGACTACACGATACATTTATTCATGTGTATTCATGTGACTGCGCGATATGTCAGCTTACAATAGCCTCCCCGCAGACGTCCTTTGGGGTTCCGTTGGGGAGAAATTTAATGCGTGACATTCGAACCCCAAAGGACGTCTGCGGGGAGGCTGAGCTTACAATCGACCTACTCATCGCTTACAGTATCCAGCAGCTCACAGTGGTTAGAGTATCCGACTAGGATCGACTAGTGTACGGCAGGGTCGTTGGTAGTTGTAGACTGCCCTGATTGTAGTTGAGATTTTCATGCATTCACCGAATGACCTTGTGTCCTGGAATTTGCGATGGCCTGCAAAATGCGCAAAAAACATGTTGTTGCCATGTAACGTACGGACCTGATTGATTGGTCGAGTCGAGGAAAATTCCAATAGTCTTTAGGGGTTTTCCCCGGCTTATTAAAACCGGACTTTAGAATCTCTTTATTTCATTTTTATGGTATTCTATTTCATTGCTCGAAATTTCTGAGTTATAAAAAAATCCAAAGGAAGTACATAGCTAAATGTTATGTTTAGTAAACGTAGCCTCTGTCGGTACCCGGGGGGGGGGGTACTTGAGTTAGTTTTTGCTGGGTATGTTAGTCACTTTTGAGCAAATGTGAAATGTTCGCGATCCCAATTTAGTCACTTGCTATTATTTATTTTGTGTATCTACCTTATATTGAAAGAAGAATACATTACTTTTCACCTACAATACAAACATTCTGCTACGTTTGCTAACCGTAAATGTGAAGAACGGTCTTACCCCAAAAATCAGAAAATGTGCGACCGCATTATAGTCACCCCAGTCGTGAAAATGCGACCCCTTCCAGCGGCACATCCACATTAGCCTCTTATAAGGAAGTAACCCCCCGGGTGTCGGTAGCCCTAAAAGAACAACGGAAAACAAATACAAACCAATTATTACAACCCCGTAGCTCTTCAGCTTTATACTCCATCGAAATAGCCCGTCCAATTCCTTGGTGCTTTTCTTTTGTCGTCCACGTGCAACCAACGAGATAAGCATGATGTCGATCTGTGCTCACTTCAAGGCTTTCAAATAGATGATATGACAGTTAATAACATGTTGCATGCAGCTATTTCGAGAAAGGTTGTCAGAAAAAATGTGCACACGACAATCCCGAAAGGTAATATGGGATATGATCAATACACTGTTCCCGACACTGTAGCTATCGAACCTACTTTTGTTGCTTTCCTTTAGCACTCGCAAACATACCGTCCATGATCTCTCGTGCCATTCTTTCAAATTTCTTTGAAAAACGGTGAACTCAAAACCACCCAAATTACCTTTGATCGGGGTTGTCGCGTGCACTTTATCCGACAACCTATCTCGAAATAGCTGTATATTAAACCACTTTTCGCGTCCGATCCGGCTGCAGATACAAGAATGCCCGGTTGTATTAACATGGAGCAGAATAATTAACAATTATTCCTCGAGCCCGAATGGGTTCTGAGTCAATAGCCCATGAGGCTAAAAAATATCCAGAATGAAAAAATTTTGGCTAGTTAAAGCTAGACTTTAGTCCTTTTTTGCCGCCAAAAAGCGGGCGCTTTTCGCTGCTAGTAGGCTATAACATATAGCCTAGTAGTAGCTCAACCAATCAGCACGCAGCTTTGATAATACACTACTAGCTGGATTTTACTAATTAGGTTAACACCATGTTGCCGAAGTCAGACATCCATCGTCCTGGTTTGATTGAGTCAGTCGTATTCAGACAAAATCTGTCTTCTATTCAGGGTCGTAACGAGTTATATGGAATCAGGGTTCACAGCGCCGGGACCTGGGATCACAAGCCATGGGATCAGGATCAGTAGTACTGTAAGGGGATCAGGGATCCGGTTCCTCTCTCGGATATAACAACCAAGACCACCAAATTCTAAAATGCGCCTTAATTGGAGGGACCTGCCAACGTTTTAAAATTCAGTTGTAATTTTGCTGTAACATTTGGATCTGGTACTAAACTGTATGCAATCCGATCTAGCCGAATCGTCCAAAATCCAGGAAACAAAATCCCCATAAATCTGGAAATAAATTGATGCAAAATTGTGAAGCCAGATTCCTTTTAAATTTCTTGTCGCTACACCTTTTCAATTTTATACTAGCATTGTAAGCCGTTGCTGTTCATACGCCTATTGCAATGGGGATTCTCTTATCATCCTGGTCTTCTGGAATTCTGTAGCTACTTTGATCGCTTGTCAAGCCAATCTTTGCCTACCCTGGGTACCAGAGGTTTTTTCTCGCGTGTGACGGGGAGCTTCGTTTCGTCGGCGCAGGCCGACACGTGTTCGGCCGAAGGCAGAAGATACGAGCGGCGAACCGGAAACCGCGCATGAAAAGCCTCTAGTACCCAGGGTAATCTTTACCCAAAGAAATCTCATTTGGATGTCATTTTGCTGGAGCAGGAGCTACTGAGGAGCGTAGCGTCCATATACGCACATGCACCCGAACAGCTAAGATAAGAAAATATACATTATTTCCTGAAAAAGCATTTTTATCACTTGAAAATTGAGATGACTGATACCTGCTTCGCACTATATTGCCGGGTGACTTTGTGTTAGTGATTACTCAGTTATCCTTTTATCATTCCACAATTCTGAGGGTGTCACTCGTCTTTTTTTTTTTTTTTCGTAAAGAATGTGTATTACCGACAACTCTAGAGATGGGTAAAGTAAACAATAACTAACTAACTGAATTTTCCTGCGTATCAAATCACTACAGAAAATGCTGGAAATAGCATTTCAGAGACCCTAAATTAGAATATTTTCTGGTGGAGCATGCCCCCTGACTCCCTTAGGCTGGGCCGCCTTCGGTGCTGTTAATCTTCGTCACCGCATCGCACACCTTCAAGATCTCAGGCTACGCCCCTGAAGCTACGCACACTAGTATGAGTAGTTTACAAGGATAGTTAAATGGTGATGCACGACTACAGGCGTCTAGTTTCAGTAGCCGGTTTTTATATGATATGCAGCTAATCCAATCCATATTGAATCCAGGGATCAAAAAGTTTTCGCGGAGTCAGGGATCAAGATTTTCAGCAGTTTTGGGATCAGCGATCAAAATTTAAGGTCGAAATGTGGGATCAGGCGGGAAATAATATACCTCGTTACGACCCTGTTCTATTCGAAAGTGTGTGCTGCGGAGCTGTTTCGTTGATTTCGCTCACTCCGACTACAGTAAAAACCCGCAACTAAGAACCTACATTTTTAGGAGTTGGCCTAAACAGCTTCTTATATAAATGGTAGTTAACACAATTTTAGGCTATTTAGGAGAAAAAACAATTAAAACACAGCTGCAAACGAGTTGGTCATTAGCCTATACTTTTACTTTCTTCAGCCCTACCCAGCCCCCCACAAAACATTTAAGAATATATCAATTTATACATGGTGTGCTGATCTACATATTGCTTAGTATGCTTTGTAAGTCTACATATCTTGCATTACACATTTTTCTTTAAAAACATTTTTACAACGATGGCAATCTGCTTTTTTGGCTTCAAATATGATTCTTGCAATGCAGCTGTAATGTACTAGTATGATTTTAGAAAATAAGAACCCGTTTTAAATTTCTTAGGCTAAATAGGTTCTTGCATTGTTTATAGGGGGTATAAATTACCAATTTCAGGCTAACAGGTTCTTAATTTTTAGGTTCTTAGTTGCGGGTTTTTACTGTATTGAATCTCATGCACGCAGCTACCTAAGAGAAAGAGAGATGAGGAGGTATACTTACGCTTAGAGGAGGCGAGGGGCTACGAGCAAGCAGCAAACGAACGGGATAATACAGCACAGAGGCCAACTTCGATGGAAGAAGAGCAAGCAACAAACGAACTGGATGATACTGCACTGAGGCCAACGTCGAATTCATCTGACTGGAACCTCTGGTACTGGCGCTTGAAGATTCTGTTTGTCATTCTTCCTGTACTCTCAATCTGCTGGGACTACACGTAGCTGCACTTGGAGTCTACGTCTATCAAACCTATTATTGCGCCCAAAGTGTGCATTTTCCTCATTACCATTGTGAAAACGGCAAGTCCATAATCCCCTACCAAATTGCAATGAATGTGGAACTGGCCTTTGTTTCCTCAGAGCTGCTGAGTCGCTTGATATTTGTGGCTTTAATTTCCCTTGGGCGTCGGAAAAGGGACGAACTCTAGGATATTTATGCCTCCTTGCCCGCTTGCCGTTTATCCCCTCAAAGAGAACCTTTGGTTAAATTCTGGGGTCATCAGTAGAGCTATGTTTGCAAGAGCGCTTAAAGAAATATGGAACAACAATGTGTTTGGGTAAAATTTTAGCCACGCAAGACGGCCTATTTTTGATTAAACTGATAACATCTTCAAACAAAATTACATTAGCTATGATTAATTGATTTTTCACGCTCTGGCAAAGGTGAGGCGGCACGAGAAAAAGGCACTCAGAGTAAATAAATACCATTAAGAAAGAGGCGGAAGAAAGGGAGAAGGAGACCGAGAGGAAGACTTCGAGGAACACCACAGGCAGCCCAAGCGCACTATGTGTGGGTTCGGGATGCAGAGGTCATTTGGTCGGAATATACTAGAATTATTAGTGTATTATCTGAAGCCAAATAAATGCAAAAATCTTAAAGATATGAAGTCTTCTTGTTTGTCTATCTGTACTAGTAGCCTTTAAGATAACAAAGGTCGATATTTGTTGCATTATTAGATGATTATTACATGTGATTCAGGCCCTTATTGTTCGAAATTTATCACATGTATTCGAATCTACAACGCTAAGAAAAAAAATCATGATCACGCGAAATATTGATTCAAAAAGCTCCCTTACCTTTAGTTCATAGCCACTCTGCAGACTTAATAAATCAGTTAGTACGGTGGGCAAGCCAAAATAGAATGAATTCGAATTCTACAAAATGTAAAGAGCTTATTATGTATAAAAAACGTTACACTGCCGAGGCCTACAATAGTATTTTAGGCATACCACAGACTAGTACAGTAACCATTCTAGGTCTCACATTTCAGCCGAACTGCAAATTCAGCACTCACCTTAAAGAAAAGTTATGTAAAGCTAATAAATGCTTGTAGGTCATCAGGTGCCTCCGAAAAGAAGGATGTAGCCAAGAAGAAGTAGACCATTTATTCTCTTCCATAGTCCTACCTAATATTACGTATGCTTTATCTGTGTATGGGGCCTCTGAATCAGAGCTAACTATAGCCCAGCAGTTTTTAGATCGATGTTTTAAACGCAGATACATATCCAAGAAACTAGAGATAGGTGAATTACTTAAAGTGCAAGATCATAGAATTTGTAGGAAGGTTTCTAGTATCCTGAACCACCCTGTTACAGCTAACTTCCCTGAGACTAAGATTACAAGATACAACTTAAGGAATAAATCTTCCGCAATGCCCGCCATTCACACGGACCGTTTTAAGATTCTTTAATAGAGTTGTCTTTAAGTATAATGTAGCTTTGTAAATAGTGTACTTTGTGTATTCGATTTTTGTCTTTGTTTCTATGTATATACTAATCTTATTTAGAGACATACTTTTGCCCATTAACATTGTTATATTTAAATGTAACTTAAGATATGTAATTTTATCTTTTGAACAATAAAGGCACTTTATTTATTTATTTACTCTGTGTCCTACGGCCGGTTTAAACGCCGTTTAGTCGATTTTCTTTCCATCTAGTACTGAACACTATAAAAGAAGGTTAGTGGGGAGGAACGTTGCGTGACGACACTAAAAACGGCTGTGTAGTAGACTATTATAAGGGGTGGACCATTTGATTTTTGATGGGGGTTGTGCAAAGCAAATCCCCCAAAAAATATCGAGCATATGTTTCTGGTTAAAAAAAAAAATTTCTTGCAGAATTCTTAAGAAGGAAAAAAAATCGAGCGGCCTTAACGGCTGGGCGTGGCAAAGGATTTTGCGTGATGCGTGACGGCCCCAAAAGTAGCTGTGAGTCACATGATACAGGACTGGGCATCACATTTTTTGATGCGTGAATTAGTATTTTGCAAGCGCGACGCATGATTTACCAATAATTTAGATTTCCTATTAAAGTGAACCCTCTGATCTAGAAGGATATTATGATTCAAAGACAGTTGTCACGTGCAGGTATTTTTGTAACAAAATAAGATTTACTTTATAGAAAAGGAAATGGGACAAACAAGAGTAAAGGCAGGCCACATTGAATTGGTGCAGGGTTCAAAATATACAAAGAATGTGAAACGGATGCGCTGGATATGTGCACGAGATAAAAGACGATCAAATAGATCGAAGAACACTTTTTCCCTCTGGGTCATTCGTGTTTTTGCAGAGTTCTATTACTTTTGTGTTCATTGCCTATTTTCAAGCCAAGAAAATAATAGTAAACAGTCTGCAGCACATAAATTAAAACGTAATTGTTTTAATTATTTAGGCATTGAAATATTGTAATTTTATAGATCATGTACCTATATAAAAGATGATTCAAAGGGGTCAACTACCAATATGATTTTCTCACCTATTGACAACTGTAGTGACAAATGTTTATTTAACAATGTCTTTAATAAACCACAAGCTGGCAGAAATTGTCTATATTTATCCATCAAGAACAATTGAGCCTTAAGAATAATAACAGTTTAAAATTTTCTTTATAAATGAACAAGGTTGTCTTCAACATCCTGTACATCTGCATATCTAGCCAAATTTAAATGTAAGGTGCAAAGCTTTAATAGCTATTTGCAACATTCTCATCTCCAGGGGGTGCAATCCTTTTGGTCAGCACCTGGAATTGATACCCCTGGCTGGTCCCAATTTTTGAGCATGTGCAGAGCACTCATTCTGCAGTTTTCAGGCAATCAGATTTGTCAGATTTGAAGAGCTTTGCATTAAATGTGGACTTCCGGTAGTGGCTTTGCAGAGCAGCCAGGTCTGGATACTCGGTGCTGACCAAAATATAGTCAGGTGGCTAAAGGCTCAGATCTATACAGAAAGAACAAAAGCACCAAACTTTGCATGGTTGTAGCTTAGGGCATGTTAGTCAATATTAGGATCGGTGCCCACAGCTACCTCTTCAGGATTTGCAGCAACTGCTCCCTGAAGTTCTTCAACAACCTTCCATGATGGGTGCCCTGTGCTGAAAATTGCAATCACTTGTTTTTTGCAATTTTTTGATGAAAATCTCCTAATGAAAAAAGGAACTGTATTATTGCTATTATTATTGAAACCAATAACTAAAACAAGTCAACTTAATGATGTAGCAATTATGATATACCATGGTGGGTATCCTGTGCTAAAAATATCAATTCCTTGATTTTTCCCATTATTTTGATGAAAATCACATGAAGGACATGAAAATAAAAAAGAAATTGTATTATTATTGAAACCAATGAAAAAAAAAAACATGCCAACTAAATGGAAAATCCAAGGACGATGTTTTTAGACGCGTACTCAGTCCCAAATAGCCTTTCAAGATGGCGGGCTTGAAGGTGTCTTTTCATGCACTGTAAGTATCTGCTAGAATAAATTGCCGCCGTTTTTTGGGAAAATTGTGCACTATTTGAATCACGACAGGTTTAAGTAAAGTTTTAAGCTCTTCTTGGTGATAAATTTGTTATCCAAAGCCACATTTTCGCTTCATATTTTGTGTCGATTAGTAAAGACTATACTGAGTTTATTAACTTACGGGTTAGTTTAAGGTTTCTAAAGCCGAGATGTTTTCTACACACCAGGATGGATATTAACTGGGATCTTTGCTATATTTGCCAAGAATCAACAAAAGGAGATTTGAGAAACCCACTGGTTTAACGGTACAAGCATTAATTTTTAGAACGCTCCTTGAAAATGTACTAAAAAGGCTGACGTGTGAAATAGGCATGATGTCAGAGGAACACAAGAAGAAAAGTGGAGCAGCTTGGAAGGCTCAAGGAAGACGAGAAATTAAATAAATCAAGAGCATTTGTTGAACTCACTGAGTACATGGCAAATGCAGTGCACAATGATACACATTTCTTTATACTTGCCGAACTTCATATTAAGCTGTATTCGTTACAAAGAAAGGCACACACTTTGCAGTCCCACTATAGTGTCAGTCTAACAAGCTCGTTTGGTGCCACATCTCCAACTTACCGTTTCTGATCTGCTTCAACATGCTTTTTTCTCTTTTCTAGTTTGCTTTTTCTAACTTGGACGTAAGGTGACAAGATTGATGCCACTTTGCACTTCAGTAACGTGTTTACTACTGTAGTGATTTCAATATGAAATTTAATTGCAACAACACGGATTGTCAATTGTCAAGGAGCGTTCTATAAATAATTGTTCTGTTGAATTAATGCGTTTCTCAGGTCCTCTGTTTTCGATTCTCACCCTAGGTAAAATATGACAAAGATCCCAACTGATTTCCATCTTGGTATGTAGAAACGAGTTTAAACTCAATCATGATAAGACTGAAATCATGCTTATCTTGTCGATGTACCGTACTCGTCCACCGTTTAGCGACGTCATTATGGGTAATACAAGGCTAAGAACCACCACCAACAAAGCCTGGGAGTAGTATTTGATGACAACATGCTGTTTGACGCACACGTCTCAGCATTCTTTTGCAGATTATCGTTTCACCAATTCAGGAACTTATCATAGATAAGAAAGTGTCTCACACATTAGTCTAGCGAAATTGCAGTGCGTGCTTTTATTACACCCAAAACAGACTATTAATTGCAATTCCTTGCTCTATGGTTGTAGGAAAATGCACTTGACGGAACTTTTAATAATATGTTCAGAACACCTCCCCCAGGATCGTTACTCGGACTCGCAAACTTTGTGAACACATTTATTTAAAATATTTGACCTTCACTGGCCTCCTGTTAGTTAGCTTGTTGTTTTTAAACTTATTTTGTCAGTTTTCAAATCACTTAATAACCTTCCACCTAGCTATCTAGCGGACAGTTATCGAAGGCCTTCCAGGAACTTGTGGTCCGCACCTCAGCAGCTCTTAGAACAACCTCGAAAACTCACGGGGAAAAGACTTTTTCAATGTGCCCCCCCTAAACTGTGGAACTCACTATCATTAGCTAGATTTGCGCAAGTCACCATCTTTAGCCAGTTGAGAGAAAGGACTGAGAACATATCTTTTTACGCAGTTTTTAGAGAGTAAGTCAATACTTTTGTAAAACGTCTTTAATATCTGCAGATCATATACCTACACTTATAGTTATCCCAGTCATCCCAATCATTTAATTTTTTGCATGACTTATTATCATTATACATAAACTTTACAGGCAAAATAATTTTAAAACAGATGAATTCTTGTTTCCTTCTCTTGCTCTTTGTGAATTGCAAATAGATTTTAATATATGTTATTTCATGCTCGAGATATAATTTTTTTTCCTCAGTAACACTGTAAAGCACCATGTGCTCAGGATATGAGCGCTATAGAAAGGAGCTATTTTTAAGCTCAGTATAATCATTCATAATCGACACAATATGTGAAGAGAAAATGTGGCTTTCGATTACAAATTTATCATTTTAAGAAGAACTTAAAATTTACTTAAACCTGTCGTGATTCAAATTGTACACAATTTCCCCCCCAAAACGGCAATTTATTCCAGCAGATACTTACAGTCCATGAAAAGACACCTTCAAGCCGCCATCTTGAAAGGCTAATTTGGGACTGAGTACGCATCTGAAAACATCTTCCTTGGATTTTCCATTTAGTTGGCATGTTTTTTTTTCATTAGTTTCAATAATAATACAATTTCTTTTTTATTTTCATGTCCTTCATGTGGTTTTTACCAAAATAATGGCAAAAAAAAGAAATTGATATTTTTTAGCACAGGGATCCCACCATGGTACATCATAATTGCTATATCATTAAGTTGACTTGTTTTAGTCATTGGTTTCAATAATAATAGTATTAATGCAGTTTCTTTTCCCGTCTACTTCCCTTTTTATGTGACTTTCATCAAAAAATGGCAAAAAACAAGTGATTGCAATTTTCAGCACAGGGCTCCCATCATGGAAGTTTGTTGAAGAACTTCAGCGAGCAGTTGCTGCAAATCCTGAAGAGGTAGCTGTGGGCACCGATCTTAATATGGACTAACATACCCTAAGCTACAACCATGCAAAGTTTGGTGCTTTTGTCCGCTCTGTATAGATCTCACCAAAATTTTGCACTAAGCCACCGGACTAATAATCGCAGCTTTTGGAGAGAAGAAATTCTCTCTATAAATATTTAAAATACTGCAAATTGTGATTCGTAATAAAAATCATTTGATCAATAAATAACAATTGAAATTTTTCTCTATAAATATTTTATGCAACAGTAACAATAAAAATGCAACAGTCCACAAGATAGGTCTATTTGAGAATGCTGTTTTCTAAAGACTGCTTATTGTAAAATATTTTATGCAATAGTCACAGCTCCTATAAAAATGCAACAGACCAATATAAAGTTTTGTTTGAGAAGGCATGAATGACATCCACTAGCCTGACAGGGAAATCAACTAGCCGCAGGTTAGTGGAGATGCATTTCTTTGTACACTGAATAAAGATGAAACTCTTTATTATTTTGAAAGAAAGATGTAAACTTAAAAATGCATTGCGTGTAAAGGTGGTTTTAATAGCCTAAAGGGTGAATTTTGAGTGGCTGGTGATGGTCAAGTTATTAAACTTCAAAATTTGTGTTTTAAATTTTCATTAAAAAAAATATCATGCAACGACAGGGAGATTTAAAAAAAACTCCTGCAGGGCTGGAGCAATAAAAAAAAATATCTAGCAGTCTAAAAATCCTGCAACCCCCCCATCAAAAATCAAATGGTGCACCCCTAAACCAAATGACCTCTGAAGCCCGAACCCACCAGGCGGTGTGCGTCACGACCCACAAAATGTTCATGGGTAAAACTGTTTATGTGTCTCATTTCAATCGTGACACGGTCGAGTGCGCATCTCGTGAGAGGGGTAACTCAAAACCCGGAAACAAAACACTGCTTCCTTTTCTGAAAAACATTACGGAGGAGAGCGATTTGGAGAATTTTCAAGATCTCATACTGGCCTTAGATGCTTGCTATTGGCTTCATAAGGTAATTTCAATAAGTTTATCGAGACGATCGAAGGTGCGATTTTAGCCGATTTTGTCGGTAAGCTTGGCATTGTCTAAGAGTTATGTTATGTTGACAGAAGCTGACAAAAAATGAGAGTAATTGACCTCTGTTATTTTGCGTGATATCATTAAGCCGTTTTTCTATTAGTAATTTCCGCAGACATTTCCGGAGATAAACCTAGTGATTAATCGAACCAATCACGAACGACTACGCGGTTTTTTCTTAAATCAATCCTTGTGTAACTTATCGGACGCGGGTTAAAAGGAAAAAAGGACAATTGAGAGAGAGTTGAGTGGAAGAGAACGTGTTTGTTGTAAAACTAAGAGACCGTGATTTGTATTGGAATAAAATGTGGAAATCTACTTTATCGTGACTTCAGGGGCACCCAACGACAATTTTCGGAAGAATATCTGTTCGGAAGACGATTTTAGATCTAGAATTTTCGGAACATTTGTTGTAAAATTTCTTGCTTGCCTGCCTCTCCTAAGATTTTCGAACATCAAAAAAATGGTATAATTGCATATGTATAACGGATTTTTACCCTAAAAAGGTCACCTAGAATTTTCGGAAGCCTTTTTTCTGGCTGAAATTTTCGAAAAGGTAAGTTTTGATCCCTATAATTTTCGGATCACTAGGCTTTCAGCTAGGAAATCCGAACAGATGAAAAATTTTTAGGGGATGAAAATATGCCTATATCTACCGTTTAAATACTAAAATACGTTTAACAGTGCTATGTTTAAGTGGTTTTGAACTATATTCTCGTTGGGTGCCCCTGTGACTTTTGTTGGAGAGCACTGTTCTTGGAGGCGAACAAATCTCCAAAATTTTAGGCGGCGATTTCCTGCTTCTCAGAAGATTTTAGGTACTGTTTATGTATATTTCTATCTCATAAGAGTGAAAGAGATCTGTAGCTCATACCTGGATTTGCTTAAATAAAATATTCGTCCAGCTAATAGTAGGGGGAACGCGAACAAAGAGCAAGGTGAGAAATCTTGCATCGTCTCTCATAACAATTTTATTTTCATCGACAATTTTATATTATTTTGCAAACAGTGACTGTTTGTAATCCTTATAAGCAAATACATCTTCTACAGGAAAGGAAAAGAAAGACCAAAGCCTGAACAGCTGCCAGCACAATAGGGATTTCACCGAAGCGTCATTTAACGGCCGCAGAAATACATGTAAACCACAATCTTGTCTGTACGTTCATTGAAGTGCGCGCAGTGTATCGATTTTGTAATAGACCTTACCTCACAGTTTTAAAAATCCTGTATGATGTTGTCTAGATCTTCGATAATGGTTTTATTTTTTGGTTGAGATTTATTCCCTCGCGTAAATTTACGTGAGGATTTTCATACACACACTGCATGCAAATTATTTTAAAGACACGCTTTCAGTTTCCGCCCTGGGTTATGAAAAATGTCGTTCCAAAGGTTATCACAATATTCAATTTTATTTCAGTCTTTTCTGGTTTAAAATGAAACAAACTCTTATTGGATTTTGCGTTACTCGCTTCACGTCGGCTTTCGCTTCGGCAAGTTTCTTAGCCCGTTTTCCGAGACTTGCGTGCTACGTGGCTGAGACAATCTGTTCATTCCAAGACACTTTCAACTCCTCATAACGGGGAAACTAACAGGGGTAGACCCGGGTAGACCCCAAAAATTTACAAAGAAGAAAGGTTGAAGTAACAAGTTGACCGAAATAATCCGATAAAACCGCTAACAGTAACTAGTAATGAATGCAAGAAGAACGGCGAAAATAACACTCAGGGCACTTTCCATTTAGTCAAAATTTTCGGAATTTCTGGTTCGGCGGTAAATGTAACACGTTTCGTCGGCTCGTCCCACTGGAAAATTCCCAGAAAAAGTGGAAAATCTAAAAAGGTGGGCCCGTTTTCCCGGTTGGAATTTCCGAGCGGAATGTCGTGTTCCATTTACCTTTCTCGTAGTTTGTACCACCCACGGTCCACGGTCGGGCACCGCGACGTACCGGGGTTTACGACCAAATGGAACAACTTTTTACCCAATCTGAAATTCCACTTTTGCTCCCACCGAAATTTCCGGGTTTTTTTCCTAAATGGAAAGCGCCCTCAAATCATCATTGCTGCTTGCACATGACCGAGCAATTCAAACTTGTCACAAACGCTTAAGAAAGCAAAATATTTAAAAATAACGCAACTACTATCAAGATAAAGTGTTCCAACAACTTTCTTCGGCGGTATAGTGTCGAAATTACCGACACAAGCTTGGAATAAAGCGAAAATTTCACCACAAATACTTCTGAAAACGGCTCTTTCCAAGCGCGAAAATCGCGCTACAAATGACGCATTCTGATTGGTCGAATTTCGTTACGCACGGGCGAGCTCGTGACTAGTAGTTTTACAGCGAGTAATAATCCGGCAAGTAATTTACCAGCTAGTACCCTGGGTGCCAGAGACTTTTCTAGCGCGGTTTCCGGAAGAAATACGAGCTCCCCTAAAAACGCCTGCGTGGGAGGCCAGTAAATTTCCGATTGATCTCGTGATAATCTTGTGATCAATACTTGACTATTTTGGACCCTGCTCACTACGGTGGCCCATAGAGGACACGCTACTTACATTTTTATATCGCGCGATAACAACACAGTTTATCGCGCGATAATTTGAATTTATCGCGCGATAATTCTCAATTTATCGCGCGATAAACTGTTTTTATCGCGCGATATAAAAATGTAAGTAGCGTGTCCTCTATGGGCCACCGTAGCTCACACCCTTTCATCGACAAGTTTATATTATTTTGCAAACAATGACAATCCTTGTAAGCAAATAAATCTTGTACAGGCAAGGGAAAAACAGACCTGGTAGCGCCCGAACAGCTGCCAGCACAATAGGAATTTCACCGAAGCGTAACGGCCGCAGAAATAAACCACAATCTTGTCTGTACGTTCCCTGCTAGCAGGGAAGTCTGTACGTTCATTGAAGTGCGCGCAGTGTATCGATTTTGTTATGGACCTAACCTCACAGTTTTAAAAATCCTGTATGATGTTGTCTAGTGTTCGAGGAGTATCACAAATAAAATTTACCATGTCTGATTCTTTTTTTGTCTTCTATGATTTTGATATCTTGTCTATGATTAAAAGGAAAAATCCTTTTGGTTATTATTGTGTCATTTTGATTTTAAATTTGTCACGTTTGATTTCTCTAATAACAATTTTGATTTCCAAAGTTTGTCGCGTTTGATTTCTCAAATGTCACTTTTGATTTCCAAAATTTATCGCGTTTGATTTCTCAAGAGACCACTTTTGATGTCCAAAATTTGTCACGTTTGATTTCTGAATGACACTTTTCATATCCAAAATTTGTAGCGTTTGATTTCTCAAATGACACTCGAGTTTGATTTCCAAAATTTCTCGATTTTTATTACTAAATGAACGCTTATGTTTTCCAAGTTTGTTGAGTATGCTCTCTGAAATGCGTTTTTGATTGTTAATCTAGGTCTTTTGGTTTCCCAAATGGCGTTTCTGATTTCTAAAATAGTATAATGAGATAGATGTACCCACGTGCCAAAATGTTTCCAGACATATTACCCGATCATATCAATGATGTAGAAGGTACTCTCTTAGATCTAAAACAAAATGCGCAAATAGCGCTTGCCTTTAGGAACGGACCATTAGAAAAGTTACTGGGGGGTGGGGAATTTTCGAGCCGCAGGAATTTTTTTTTCGTTATCAGATTCCTTGTATGAATTGTTTTAGGACATGGCATGAATAGTTTTTAGGGTTAATTGGCGTGCATGAATTATTTTTCATTTAATTTTCCCTTGCTCGAAGTTTTTTTGTACTTCGCCCCCCGCCAAAAGTTTCCGTCCCTTACTTATCTTGTTTCCTTTACGTGACGTTGAGAAAATGTCACGACTCCAAGATCGATACTCGGATCCGATACAACATATAAACTCAAATATACTGTAACTCAGTTTGCCATGCTAACATGGAAGGTTATTGTTTACAAAGATCCTGTTCATTAGTGGTAAATAATGTTTCTTTTCTACGGGCTTTTCTAACTCTAATTTTGATCGCATCACAGAGTTGTAAGCTTACATAACGATCCATAACACATCGAGCAATAAACGTACATAATAGTGACTAAATTCCATGACAGAACGTAGCATTTTCACGAATTCCTTGGCCTGACATGGCAGCCAAACTAGCCTGAGTATCAGGCCTTCCTAAGGGGCTAGGGGAGAGGAGATTTTAGATGGGGGGGGGGGGAGGGGGAGGAGGAGCTCTTTTCCCTTTTCACTTCCATCTTTCCCCCTTTCCCCTAGAAACGCCTGATACTCAGGCTACAGCCAAACACGAGATAGCAGAGAACAGAAGAGCAAAAGGTCACGTGTAAACTCATCAAACAAGTGGGCTACCCCCAGCTGGGAGACTAGTGAAATTTTGGAAATCAAAAAAATCAAACGCGACTAATTTTGGAAATCAAAAGTGTCATTTGAGAAATCAAAACGCGTGAAATTTTGGAAATCAAAAGTGTCATTTGAGAAATCAAACGCGATAAATTTTGGAAATGAAAAGTGTCATTTGAGAAATCAAAACGCGTCAAATTTTGGAAATCAAACGTGTCATTTGAGAAATCAAACGCGATAAATTTTGGAAATCAAACGTGTCATTTGAGAAATCAAAACGCGTCAAATTTTGGAAATCAAACGTGTCATTTGAGAAATCAAACGCGATAAATTTTGGAAATCAAACGTGTCATTTGAGAAATCAAACGCGATAAATTTTGGAAATCGAAAGTGTCATTTGAGAAATCAAATGCGATAAATTTTGGAAATCAAAAGTGTCATTTGAGAAATCAAATGCGATAAATTTTGGAAATTAAAAGTGTCATTTGAGAAATCAAATGCGATAAAGTTTGGAAATCAAAAGTGTCACTTGAGAAATCAAACGCGTCAAATTTTAGAAATCAAAAATGCAATTGAGAAATCAAACGCGACAAACTTTGGAAATGAAAAGGGTTATTTGAGAAATCAAACGCGACAAATTTAAAATCAAAATGACACAATAAAAACCAAAGGGATTTTTCCTTTTAATCGTAGACAAGATATCAAAATCAAAGAAAACAAGAAAAGAATCAAACATAGTAAATTTTATTTGTGATACTCATCGAACACGGTAGTCTAGATCTTCGATAATGGTTTTGTTTTTTGGTTGAGATTTATTCCCTCGCGTAAATTACTTGAGGATTTGCATACACACACTGCATGCAAATTTATATTTTAAAGACAAGCTTTCAGTTTCCGCACTTGGTTATGAAAAATGTTTTGTTTCCAAAGGTTATCACAATATTTAAACTTATTTATCTTTTCTGGTTTAAAATGAAACAAACTCTTCCTGGATTTTTCGTTACTCGCTTCAGGTCGGCTTTCGCTTCGGCAAGTTTCTCAGGCCGTTTCCCGGGACTTGTGCTACTTGGCTGTAGGCTCCCCCTCTCCCTCCCCTTTTTGCGCCTGCCACGCAGGCTACGTGGCTGAGACAATCTGTTCATTCCAAGACACTTTCAACGCCTCATAACGGGGAAACTAACAGGGGTAGACCCGGGTAGACCCCAAAATTTACAAAGAAGAAAGGTTGAAGTAACAAGTTGACCGAAATAATCCGATAAAACCGCTAACAGTAACTAGCAATAAATCCAAGAAGAACGGCGAAAATAACACTCAGATCATCATTGCGGCTTGCACATGACTTGTCACAAACCCTTAAGCAAGCAAATATTTAAAAATAACGCAACTACTATCAAGATAAAGTGTTCCAACAACTTTCCTCGGCTGTATAGTACTAGGGAGTTTAAGATACGGCGACTACGGACTACGACTACGGTTAAACATGCTACTGCGCATAATCAAAACCACGTGACTGTTCATTTTTCCCTCGTAGTCCTGCGGCTACGGTGAGTTGTTGAGCTGTTTCGCGTAGTCGGGACTACGGAGAACATTTTGCTAGTATTTTGCCGTCTCGGTAGTATTCAAGAATCTCGTCTTTTCGTAAAAAAGTTTTCAATTCACCTTCTTTAAGTGAGAGGGAAGCGAAATATGTATGTTGTGTCTAATTTCCGCTCAGATTTACGCTTTAAATCCACTGTTGTGACTACATTTGTATCTAGTTAAGCTCACATTTAAATAAGCTTAGCTATCTATTTATACGCAGAATTGAGATTGACGGCCGAGGAGAAGAGAAATCATGCAGGTAATTTACTTTCTCTTCGCACTTAAGTTTCAATGTTTGTTCGAACTGATTAGTGTGTAATGTGTAACCTTTGTTTATGCGAGTTTTTGTATCGCTTTTGCTGACTGAAAATGATGTAAACATCTTCGAGACAATCGAAACTCGGCATTTCAATACTTCAAACTACATCAGATCAGTAGTCGGAGAAGTCCATCTTCTAAATCTAATAAATGAGCTATTACTATTTCTGTCTATTTCCTTAATATTTGACGTAAGTATTCATGGGCGAAAAAAATAAAACCTGTGTACGCAAAACTTTGTTCACCAATTTCACCCGACGTAATTGCTTCCTTTAAGTATGGAAGAATTTGTTCATTGTTCTAAAGATAAGATCACATGCAAAACTGACTTGCATTTTTGTGAACTGTTATGAAAACAAAAAAATCTTTGCGTGTATGGTTCCCTCTTCGCCTCTTCTCTCGTAGTCTACTGTCTGTAGTGCAATCTTAACGTTCTATATTTGCACGACTCAACCCAGTGCTACAAACAAAGGACAACGATCGTCCAGCCGTAGTTCGTAGTCCGTAGTCTCCGTATCTTAAACTGCCTATGTCGAAATTACCTACACAAGCTTGGAATCACCAAAAGCGCGAAAATCGCGCTACAAATGACGTATTCTGATTGATCGAATCTCGTTACCCACGGGCGAGCTCGTGACTGGTAGTTTTACAGCGAATAATAATCCGGCAAGTAATTTACCAGCTAGTGATTTCCCGGCTAGTAAATTTCCGATTGATCTCGTGATAACTGGACTATTTTGTATCAAATTTGGACCCTGCTCACATCCCTTCCCTGCCGATTACTTATGCTGAAGCTGAATGCGTGACTAGAAAAGAATGCCCCTTTTAGCACAACAACTAACGGATGCCAGCGTTTTTGCCAATCGGAACAGCGCAAATCATCCATATTGTTTCCTATCCAGTCAGAAAAAAGTCCAGATTCTGGCTTTTTTGCATGTAATCTGTGAAAGAAATGTATCATGCCCTCCTCCCGAAAAGAGATTACAGAGATAAAGGGAGAGGGCATGATCGCAGGCTACTGGAGAGTTTGCAATTTCTGAGACGATTGTTGACTCAGCAAAATCTTGATTGTCTGGACTTTTCTCAACTGCACGTGCTTAGTGCGTGCACAGAGTAATATATAAGATAGACCCGGAAAATGTGTCGTATATATGAATGCGCCCTTTTTCGCGTCCACCACCGTTATAAGGTAAATTTGTGGGGAATAGGTTAAGAAGGCCCACAACGTCCTCAGTCTTCACTTTCAGGTTTTTTTTAATCACAGTTTTTTCTTTTCTCCTACAAAAAAAAATCCACCTCTCACTGGCATCAATCGAGCGAACCCTAATCTATGGCACACCTTGAATAAACATGAGCTGATTGGCTAAAACGATATTGCTGACAGAAAAATAACAAACGTACTCTATTTCACAATAACACGTGGAATAACGTGATCTTTGCCATTCAGATAAAAATAAACGCCTTCAAAGATTGGCAGCTCGGGACAAAATAAACATTAAAACCCTATGCTATTATCGAGTTTCCGACAAATTGCGCCATGTTCGAATACATAGTCGGTTTTAAAAACTACGGTTCCATGAGTGAGCGTTTATTACATCCTCGACGTCGTCAGGTTCTAGGTTCCATTGAAAGACTTATTAGAGTGACCCTCTGTTTCATTCAAGCACAACTGGGGGCAGGTGCATGGGCTACCATAGAGGCTGTAGGCTTACATCGCCCTGAACAGCCTGCAGGGTCCTCTGATCAACGGGATGGAGACATCGAACAGGCAATAAGTGGCTCGAGGAACGACGAGCAAAGCAACAACATACAAACAACAAATCGCCCTGCAGCGTCTTGCGATAGTCGATCCCAGTCGTGGTTCTCTAAACTCATCAAGCTGTGTAGGAAAAAGAAACACACTGAACGGGATGATGAAATCGGCCTGGTAAATGGTTCGAGTGACGACGAGCAAACAAACAACGAAACAACGGAGGATGAACGTGCGCGTGAAGCAACAGAGCACTCATCTGGGGGGGCTGTAGGCTTATACCGCCCTGAACAGCCTGCAGGGTCCTCTGATCGACGGGATGGATACATCGAACTGCCAATAAATGGATCGAGGGACGACGAGCAAAGCAACAACACACAAACAACAAATCGCCCTGCAGCGTCTTGCGATAGTCGATCCCAGTCGTGGTTCTCTAAACTCATCAAGCTGTGTAGGAAAAAGAAACACACTGAACTGGATGATGAAATCGACCTGGTAAATGGTTCGAGTGACGACGAGCAAACAAACAACGAAACAACAGAGGATGAACGTGCCCATGAAGCAACAGAGGACTCATCTGGGGGGGAACGCTGGAACTTGCGATGGAAGACGCCGTTTTACATTCTTGTTACTTTCACATTTGCTGGCATTCCTCTACTACTTGTATACTTGTATCAAACTTGTGGATGTGCTCACTTTAAACATCTTGCTCATTATCATTGCGTAAATGGCACTTTCCCTCACGGAATCCCCCAGAAATACGCTTTACGCATTGAAATAAGCTTTGCTGTCTTACAACTGTCATGTCGCGCAATATTTGTTGCTTTTTGCTTCCGGCAAACCGGATGGGAAGGGTTCAAAATATTTCTGAAAAAGGTAGTATTGAATGATCGAGAATATACGTTGCCTCTTTTTGGGTATTACTTGGCTTGTGCCGTGCGCTTCGCTTTTCTTCTCTGGGACGAAGGTGACATGGGTCAATACAAGAAGCTCTGCAAGGCTTTGATAAGTCTCTACATCATCGACGACTTAGGAATACTGATTGTGGTCTATACACTGAATTACGTTAAGATCAAAGATTTGTCTGAAAACAAGCGAGTCCAGCGTTGGTTTACTTTTGTGCTTTTTTCCTTCTGGTTACACTTCTTTGCTTATTGGTTTATTTCAGTAATTCAGTTTAGTTTCGGTGTATTTGCGCCAAACGCACTAGTGTCGGGAAAGGCATACGATGTTCTCACACTCTCGGGTCAGGTTGTCTATTTGTACAGGATACGTAATTGTCTTTGGCATAAATTGAATGACGACGAAGAGCCCGCTATTGGAGTAAAATCATCCGATGAGAAAAAATTAGCATCTCAGAAACCATTTGCAGTGGGGTGACCCATAAAAACAACATGGAAACACAGAACCTTCAACACAAATGGGCGACGTAAAATGCAGTCGAAATGTCTACAGCAGAAACGCATAACACGGAATAGAAGCAAAAAGTCCAAAACAGAAACACAAAAGAAGTAAGGAAACGCAAAACCAATAGCCAAGAAGAAACTAAATTATGAAACTGGAAAGCCAGACGGCAAAATACTGACAAACTTTTTAAAATTTCGTTTACCGTGTAGCATGAAAATTTTGCGGGAGTTTTATTTTGCGGATTGGCGATTTTTTGTGGTTTGCGGGAACAAATTTTTGCGGTTCGAGATGACTGAAATTTCTGGTGGGAACTAATTTTTGCGATTCTCTTTTCAAGTAGCAGAATATTTAAGTGGAAGAAACCTTAATATGGTATTTTCAACTTTTATTTTACAGTATGTTGAGTCAAAGTTCACTCTACTTACATATTTAACGGAGAATAATACCGTAATCATTGTAATATCTTACTGCACAAAGGGACTGAACAACAGCAAAACACTAAACAAAAGCCTATCCCTGCCATACACAACAAGTCCATTAAAAGCAGAGTTTTTAGTTTGACTGAAGGGAGTTCGCAAAAATTAGAACCCGCAAAATTTTCATGCTACACGGTACTCAAAGCGAAAATCCCACGCCTCCTCTACATCATAAGTACAAATAGTAAGTAAAAGAACATCACGCGCGTTTCATGATATACTTAACCTTGTTGTCTATGTCCACAAAACAAATATTGAGATAAGAAGATGGCATGAATAATTCGAGGCATTTCCCGTTTCTTAATTGCACTGTAAAATTCGACTAGTTAAAATGACTATTTTAACTGGTTGTAACTATAACAATAGTCATTGTAACCATTCTCAACAGTCGAAATTGTCAACAAAAAAAATTGTTAAAATAACCTGGAATAATGCATCAAACAATTCCAGATGCGCCCAGCCCCCTGACCCCCGGGCATTGGCATTTTTTTTGCCTTGGATGGCAAATTCCCGGGGGTGGGGACGAAAAAAGAGGGCAAATGCCCCGTCCTCCGACAACACTGCAACATTTTTTCATTGATCGCACAGTCGAGTAGTGTCATTTTAAGCATTTTGATGTGCCGTATTTTGTTTCCATTAACGTCTTCCTTTGTAATAGTGCTATTCTAATTAAGAGTTCACGCCGTGACGACACCAGTTTATGGTTTTAGTATTGTTATAAAATTATTGACATTAAAATTAATAGTGTGCTGTAAGGTTAACTGCTATGAATAGTTTTATAATATGAAAGGATGTTCTTCAAATAATATCAACAGAAACTAAATTTAATAACCAACAAAGGGTTGGTTCACGTCGATAGCTCCCGAGTTTCGCTATGTAATTCTGGCTTGATACAACGCAATGAAGGTCAATAGCCTGCGTGGCAGGTGTTTGAAAGGGAAGGGAAAGGGAGTTTTGGGAAAGGGAGTTTTAGGCGTGTGGTCTCGCGCCCTAATTCTCTTCTCCTTCCCTTTCGAACGCCCGCCACGCAGGCCAGAAGGTCAATGAGGAAATGAATGCATAAAATCGAGAACACTGATGCCTTTACAAACCTCTTCAAATTTTTCCCGTCCTTGACAAATGAGCCAATCTGCTTGTTTTTCTAGTAGAATCCTCTGTGTAGTTATATTCTGACAGGAAACCGCGTGCGCTTCAAAAGCTCCGGGTTGACCCCGGGGTTTGCAAATGCCCGCCCCCTCCCCCCCGGGACTAACAGGGCGGGAAAATGCCCCGCAGAAGCCACTAGTCCACGGGGGAAGGGGAGGGGGGCGCAGCTGGAATTCACTGATGCTTAATATTTGGTTTTTACCATTGAGGTTAGTTGTAATAAATTTAACTATTCTGATTAGTGTAAACGACCAAAATCATTCGTCGTGCGTCCGACAGAGGTTCATATTTCATACCCAAAGAAATCCCAACTTCAGAATTTGTCTACCCAAAAAATCCCTACTTTTTTTAGCATACCCCAAAAAATCCCTCAGTGTTTTTGCATCAGCAAATGTTATTATTTATCTTCTGGAAAGCTAAAACATGCCAACTTCAACTTTGGTTTTAGTCAAAAACAAAACTATACCAAAACAAATA
>CALNXK010000105.1:0-35000 GCA_942486035.1 Porites lobata | reverse complement strand
AGCTTGTGTACAGACGCCTCTTCCCCTGAAAAACACTCGGAGAGCGTGCATCTTTACACAGGTTACAAGTTCTCTTGACTCCTTCAACAAAATCTAATTATGCATGGACAGGTATTACCTCCGCTATATCCCTAACTTGATTTTCCTTGTCGCCTGCGATAACAGCTGTCTTTCCTCGCTCCTCATCGCAAGAGACGTTTCGCACTGCAAACTTCCAAAACAGGCGAGGGGAGACGGCTGTATTCGCAGGGTAATTTTTTGCTTCTGTACAGGCTTTGATGAGTAATCTTACTTTTGACCGACTTTGCTTCTTGTCAAAGTTCTCTACATTTGATTTTCTCAGTTCAGCATGCAAGGTTTGCTACCAATAAATGAGGGGAAGGAAAATATACATTTTTTTTCAGTAGGGCTAAGAAATTATAAATAAATAATAGACTTTAATGGCTATCACAATTAATTACTGGTGGTCCCAGTGGT
The DNA here is from genome assembly GCA_942486035.1 of Porites lobata. Taxonomy (NCBI): domain Eukaryota; kingdom Metazoa; phylum Cnidaria; class Anthozoa; order Scleractinia; family Poritidae; genus Porites; species Porites lobata. The sequence continues at coordinate 34,523 of CALNXK010000105.1, read as the reverse complement.
TCACACTGTCAGTGTGGCAATGACAATGGCAATACTGACGCCGGCTGTGTGAGGCATCTTCTGGAAGTACGTCAAACCTTGGTATTGCAGTAACGTTTCCAAATCAAAGGGGGCTATAGAGAGGTTCTTTGGCATTTGTTTGCGCTTCAAAGGGCATTTTACACGGCGGGCTTTTCACACCCCAATAAAGCACCTTAATTACCACTTGGCCAATTAACTTAATAATTACAACTGACTTAGTTACAGGAACCTCTTTTGGGGGGATTGAATCATTAACATTCAATGTTTTTTTTTCATTCTTTTGCGGCAGAAACAAAGGAAAAAACAAAAGGTATATACAATAATACATTAACAGTATTTCTGAAAGGGCAATGTTTTTTAGTAGTATTATCATTAGATATAGAAATGTTAGACTGAAATTTGTTTAAAACCAAAACCTTATCATGAAAAAAATAAAAAGCTTGTAGTTTGAGTTTAACAGAAATGTTCGGGTTTTGTAACTTGGTAGTAAAACATATATTTTCCTTTGTTGCAGAATGATTCAGATGCAGAAGATTACGAATGGACATGCGCAATGGGAATATTGACTCTTAAAAAAATTTCAAGGGTTTTTATATTACAAGGAAATGACTGCAGAACTGCAATAAAATAAATCATTTGTATCAGCCGGTATTCATGCCAATGAAAAGTCAATATTACATACCTGGAAGTACGATGCAGTCCTTTATTTTCCATTCTAGGACGCCATTTTACTGAATAGAATGTTTACAATCGATTGCATAAATGTACGTTAATATGGTCCATTTAAATGTGTTATTTCAATTCTTTTACAGTATTTAAATCTACTGCACTATTCAAGGTTAAGTTAACAATTTCTTGTAACCTATTCTTTTTTAGTTATATTAACGAAAAGTAACTAAAAAAATGGGTTCTCACAGATGCATCCCGGGTAGTTTTTTAAAAAGTTGAATTAACTAATTTGAAATGGTCTCATAACTAAATGAAATGCGTTAATTTAACCAAAAATATTGGTCATTCTTACTTAAAACAAACTGGTTAAAACTACCTTTTACTAATAGTTAAAACAACATAAATATTGAACTAAAAACAGCCAAACAAAAAGGTCAAAATAACCCTGCTGAATCCAGTTATTTCAAACCAATCTAAATTGGTCAATCTGACTAAAAGAAAAGGATTCTCTCAGATGCATTTTGCAACAATTTTCATTGGTTATTTTAACTAGTCAAATTTTACAGTGTGTAGGCGGTGGTTGCCTAGCCAGTCAGGAAATTGAACGTGTTAAGGTCTGTGTGAAAGACTTCTTATATGTTTAGTGCGGCCAGTTCCAGCTATTGCCATCAGCCTGTACTGACATCCCTTTGAAGCTTAGTTGAAAAATATTCCCACCACCTCCCCAGACTCCGACCTGCGACTGTCTGCATCTTTTTATATTTTTATCTCCGTTAGTTTATGGTAAGTAATTTCTAATTTCTGGCGGATTTTTTATCCCCACCTTTCCTGAAAAAATGTTAATTAGATATTTTTTATGCCAAATAAATAGGTCTCTACTAAGAGTCTACTATAGGAGTACCGCGCTGTGAATCACGAGCAAGCGAGAATGAGATTATTTTTTCTTGTCACGAAGTGTCCACTGTTTTTGGGGGTACCCATTCTAGTCACAGTTTAAAGACTACCATTGGAAGTGTGGCCTGGAAATATACTCCTCTAAACAAACCATCGCGGAGAAAAGAAGAAGGAATAGGCCACTTTCCAGATATATAAATTCAGCATGATAGCGCGTCTCGCAGACACATTTGACCCGAGAGTTCGAGTGAAGGAAAGTGGGGAATTTCATATATCCCATGATGTATCGCTTCATACTATATTATCAAGCGGTCAGTATAAAACACGGACTGCGGACTGCGGACTGGGTATAAAATATGGACTAGGTATAAAATGAGGACTCCGGACTGAGTATAAAACACGGACTGGGTATAAAACGTGGACTACGGACTATGTAAATAAAAACAGCTTTAGAAAGGTAAAACTGAGAGAAATGGAAAGCGGACTAGCAAAAACAGTAGTCCCAGCTTTAACAATCCTTTGGCTGTTCACGTAGTCTATTCCCCCCACGGACACGGAAGGTTATGCCGGTACTCAAGGCAACTGAAATTAAACTCTGAATTTTATAACAAGAAGGAGTTAGAAGAGATTTCAATTTGCAGTTTTAAACCAATGAGAAGCACCGTTATCGTTATCACTGTTATCGAATGCCACAATTCCCTATGAGGACTGAATGAAGAACTCAGACGAGAAGGTCAATGTAGGGCATTCCGCGATGCACAAAAGCGGTATTTAGAGGGGAGGGCAAGGGGGGAGGGATTACTCACATACGTGAATAATAACCGAAATTAGTCATCCAACGTTATATTCCAAGCGATGATTATGATGACATGATTTACACCTTGCTCCTTATCCCCGGAGGGGGGCAATACTGACCCTGGGAATTCTTGGTGGGGGGTGGTGCCCGGTTCTCCGAATCCTGATCTTATTGCAGACCAAAAAATGTTATTTTCCACTCCCATTTTCAGACCAGATCTCTAAAATCCGTATCCATTTTCGGACCTGGCCTAATTTAGCCTGTTCCAGGCTCTCAGATAGTTGGGGAGACTTCCCAGTTTTTTCCCATTTTATTTTCGTGTTCGAGCTTTCTCAATTCAGCGGACCCAGCTATCTCGGAGCCTGGAACAGGTTAGGTATAATTAGGCGGAAATTATGTCATCATTACCAAGTTAAATTCTCCAAATGCATTTCAAAGTGGCACATTTCTATTTCGTTCCTATTCATTTGGAATTGAAACGATGAATACGTCCATTCATGTACGTTCCCGTAGCTCCCTCGAAAACCATACCCGATTCCAGACCAAAATGGGCAAAGTGTTTTCAGACCAAAAAGGCCGAAAACTCCTACCCTTCCCTTATATAAGGGAGTACCCCCCTGATCCTGACCCCTTTCATGATTGTTGGAGACGGAGACAAGGTCTACAAATGGGTGAAGAAAATAGCATTTTGATCCGGCTCATGATTCTGAGAACCGGGCAGCACACCTCCACCAAGAATTAATAGGAGTATTTACAACTTTAACTCACGTGTCTTGCTATTTAGCGATCTTTTGATCTTATTTTTCCTTACCTAGAACCAATTAGCACCGTTTCTACCAAAGTAGTCCGTAGTCCGTATTTTATACCCAGTCCGCAGTCTGCAGTCCGCGTTTTATACCTAGTCCGTGTTTTATACCCAGTCCGTATTTTCCAGTCCGCGTTTTATACCTAGTCCGTATTTTATACCCAGTCCGCAGTCCGCAGTCCATGTTTTATACTGACCGTATTATCAAGCTTCCGAACGCACGGGATCCTATCAGTTCAGCAGGGACGCGACAATTGAACAAAGATGGAAAGCGACTCGTGTGGCCGATAAAACCTTCTGTACTTTTGCTGTGTCGATCTATTAACGATTTTCGTTTTACTATTCCAAATATATCTCTTGTTAAGTCAAAGAGAGTGTTTTGGCCGCCGATTTTTAGTTAACTTAAGCCTTACGATCACAAGGCAGTTCACGCAAATGTTCTTAGAAGCTAGCGAGGAAGGTCTTTGCCTCAGTACGTCCTGTTTTAACGTGCGTTGATAAAGCTCTCCATGGATTAACAAGCGATTTCCACGTACTTGTATTGAACTAAATACATATTCTAGGTGTGAGATTTCTTTTCGTTGCTCGTTTGTGATCGCGGCGCTCATATTATCAGTTCAATAATTCATCAATGCAGTACATCAACCATTCGTTGACCGCACATGCTTTTACTTCAACAAGCTCGGCTTTTATAGTCGAAAATACCGAGACCGCTAAAGTACAAGTGACGTCTATCGGAGATAAAATTCCAAGGAAGGGAATAGCTCCAACAAACAATAAAAATAACAAAGACATCTCTATATTTTTCGTAACACAACACCAGAACATCATCTTCAAACATAAACAGAAAAAAGCTTTATTAAGAAATGGCGAAATATGTATACAAAAACACCCACTTCTTCTTTACAATTTATCCTAAAAGAATTATCGAAATGTCTTTAAAGGTTTTGTACGCCGGTTAAGGTCCTACGGCATGCTATTCCATGACGTTTGCTGGCCTGTATATTTCAAGTTCGCCTCGAGCGGTTGCGACCGGAAGCCACCATGAGAAACCAATTTTACCTTAAATAATGAGACAAAAAAGCTTTAATACTATAAAACAGTGAATTTAAACACTCATCATACCCTCAAGAGATAATATTTGTGTTTTGATCACAGAAAAAAAACGAATTCAAGAAAAAAATGTCCCATCTTCGCAGGACTTAGCGTAAAGAAATTGAAACCTTCGCCTTGCATCTTAGGGGAGAAAGGGCAGAAAATGCGATATTTCAAAACGATCAAACCCATAGAAATCGCGAGGTCGAAAGAGGTCGGAGCGTGGAACTAGTATCAAGCAACCCTTGTCCGCCGATTTAAATAATTTATTAGGGTAAAACCTTTCTAGAATAAAGACAGTTTTCGATAATTGAAAGTCATCTAAATAAATATTCATTTGCGAGTCAAAGGCTTAACAGGGTCGTAAACGAGAGCAATAATGCGTGAAACGACCATGGAAACATTTTCCATTATCAATCAGATACCAAAGATTAACAGGGCTCATTGAAACTTACCTTGGATGAGCTGTATCTTGAAATTCAGGTCGTTCAAAATCACCATCGAAACCCTCGAACGCTCTTTCCACCGCGGAGAGAAGACAGAAATTAGCCGCGAAGCATCATGGGATATATGAAATTCCCCCGTTTGAGTGAAGGGAAATCTTTTCGCGCCAAAATGCAGTTATGCAAACATCCCGTATATACAGTGTCGCGAAACTCTTTGCAGTGTCTGCAAATGTACGCCATATGTGAAAACCAAGAATACACGTGCACGACAAGAAAATTTTCGCACTTTCTAGGAGCGCGACATCATAGCGGAGCTCTCGCGCGCGAAGCGCGCAGCGGAGCATCATGGGTAAGAAAATGTGGTAAACTAGCCATCCAAGAAAATTTGGTAATCACGTGACCGTACACCGAGCGAGCGACCGTCCGTCCGCACCACAGGCATACCAATGTAAAATAACTCAATCAACAGTTATGGCAACCCAAATGCGACTCAAAGTTTTATTTAGAAGAAAAAACAACAACAAAGTCGTGTCTTTTTCGGCGTTATTTTTTATGTTTACATTAACGTGGACAACAGAGAAAGAGCTAGAGCGAGTTACCGAAAACAAAGGAGACGAATTTCTTAGGAAGAAAAACATGGAAATTCAAAGCGGTGGTGAGAAAATGAGAAATGCTAGCGACCAGCAAGGTGAAAATGAGCGGCAATGAAAATTAAAAGCGAACATGAACACAGGAGACAAAATATTGGATAAGCACATACGACAATTCCTCCATGAAAACAATGTGTAACTAGGAAGTTTGACGTTTTAGCCGTACAAAACAGCGTTGTTGTCGTGCAAAACAACAACAAGGGAAAGACAAAAAAGCGTGCTACACGTGCAAATTTTTTTTCTGCTAATTAGAAGAAAAAGTGTGCTGCAAGTGCAATTTGGTTTTTTTGCTAATTACATCTATTAGTCTTCATATTCATTGTCGTCCGCGTTTAGCATTACACGATTTAATTTTTTTTTGTTTACACGTATTATTAACCAGAGCTTCGCTTTTAGCCCTGGCTAAATCTATATATTAAAATGGAATAAGTTAATCCAAGTTTTTGAGCAGTACAAATGAAAACATTAAATTTAGGAGAGAACATTTGAAAATGTTGATACTTTGCCCTGAAAATTGAACTGAGCAAGTTGCCTAACGGCGGCCTGCGGGCAACAGAGGGATTTGCTTATGTTCTACCGCGCGTTAATGAAAATCCACCGTATTTTTTTTTATGAGAAACAGTCGAACCTCCACTAAAGGCCACCTCTCCGCAACGGCCACCTCTCTACAAAAGCCATTTTTTTTAGCGGACAGTCCATACATTCACTCTTTTTTCAACCCCTCTACAACGGCCACCTCTCTACAATGGCCACTTTGTTCTGTAGCCATGCAAGGTGGCTATGGATACTGTTCCTTGACTAACAGGGATAGCATAACCAGCATTTTTCCTGAAAAACTTGCCGCTAATTCTTCACTAAACCAGCCGGCGCCTTTTGGAAGATGTACGCAATAACCAATCGATTCGATGGTATATTGCTGGCAGCCTCGTTTACAGGGAAAAGATCTTCAGTTGTGCAGAGCCAGCGCGGCAGCCCAGCCGCTTTATGGCGCCTGAGTGAAGTAACAAAAATGCATGGCATTTGTGGCTATCCGAAATAGCCGAACTTTTGACTAAAACGAGGAAGAAAAGAAATGCGATAATACGCTGAAAAGTTTCTCACAGACTGTTCACTGTCCCCTAATTTTTCTTAAGATCATCAGGTTCGAGCACTTACCGGTATACAGGCGGCGAACTTGGTTTCATGTGTACAGAGGGGGCAGGCGTCGGGCCTTAAAGCGGTGGGGAAGGGAGGCGAGAAAAATAGATTCCCGTTTTTAAAGATTCCCCCTTCCCCCTTTCATCATTTTAAAGATAACCACATCACTTTAGCTGGCGTTCAAGCAGCGCCTTGTTCCAGCAACACAGGGATCTGATTGGTCATTAGACAATAGACTGATAGATGTTAATTTGCGTTGACAACTGGTTTAGCCGACACTGACAAGTCGTCGTTTCTGTATAAACGCGTTTTCGTAATACAGTGGAACCCCGCTCTACGGACACCCGTATATAACGGACAGTTTCGTTTGTCCGGATAAAAAACTCATATATTTTCTCTAAAAATAACACGCTTAATACGGACACTGGTTAACTGACGCATAACGGACACTTTTCTGTGTTCCGAGTTACAAACTCTCATTTATCGCCAACCCCGGTTTACGGACAGTTCTTTTCTGCGCCCTGTCTATAACTGAATATCTTACCAGAGAAAAGCTAAGAAACGGCAAGTGACCTTTTAAAAGTTCTAATAGTGAAAACTCTCTTGTAGCCTGTGTGGCAGGCTACAAGAAACAAGAGGGTATTAAAGCGCGCCAAAACATGCACGTCTTGTTCCTGACTTGAAATGGATTTTCTACCAGCAAAAAATGATAACTAACTAAAGATTAATCTCGTCTTTAGCTGGAAGAAGCTAAATTCAAGCCACAGCCAAGGCAATAGGCCACTTTCGATATATTAAAATTTAGCATATGATAGCGAGTCTAAGAGGGCACAAACCAGGGTGACTCTAGGACAATCCAAGAGATTGAGAGGGCTGTCGTGGCAAACTTGGTTTTCTGTAAAATTAGAACTTCGGCCTGACACGGTACCTCGTCGATTTGGCTGATTTTTGGCATGTAGTCTTAGAATGGTTTCCTAAATACTGAGGCCTCGAGGGGCCGCCATGTTGGTGAACTGAAGGACGTTTACGATAATTAATTCTAGCTTTATCATTAAAATAACGTAATCGTGACTTATACAGTTGCAAAAAATTATCCTTCCTCCTGTCATTTAACTACTTTTATCCGAAAATAGTCTAGCCTGAGCTACGAACGACTATAACTTCTCACAGCACTTTTACGGTACTTAAAAGGTACACAAATTTTGTAGAAATTGGAAGGCCAATATCACCTATACCACATCGATTTAAAGTGAGCCGTTTTCACTAAACATAGTTTGTTTATAGATAAGATATAGATTAGATTGTTGAATAAAATAATTGGGCAAATGTAACGGAGCAGAACTACAATTGCATGATTTGCACAGATAAAGTTAGAATTGTCCGCCATATTGACACCAATCTTTTCGCGCCAAAATGCAGTTATGCAAACATCTTGAACACCGCGGCAAAACGCAATGCGCATGAGCAAAAAATTTAACATCCGGTCAGCTTTTTATTTCCGGTCTAGTATATAAACCAATTGCGTAAGCATAACATTGCCGTCGCGCCAAGTTTAAAAGCAAAAAGGGCGAAACAGACAAAAAAGGGGGCCAAAAAAATCACTTCATTCGAAAGCTTATATATTTTTCTAGTGTCAAACTTTTGCACCACATGGTTATCTGTTTGCACCAACGGTGAAAATGAGGTTTGAAGTTTGCAGGTCGCGAGCACTCGACAAGACGAATTTGTTTTCACTGGCTTTCTTGCATCCTACTGGTTTGGCATAAGTTAATTTGGGAGAAGGGGATAACTAAGAAAAGAATGGCAATACTTATGAAAGAAACCAAAATAAAGCCGTCATCATTATCATTAACACTAGAATCAGGAAATAAAATTTTAGTCCGTTCAACAATTTTTTTATTATCAGAGAGAACAAGAACTCAAAACAAAAGATGTGCGGGATTTAATAACAACCTCGACTTTGATGACTGCAGTCACGAACACCCGGAGCTTTCAGTGCCTGGAAACTAAACATGCCTATAAAGACTTTCATTCAAGAAAATGCCTATTTAATTCTTTTACATGGTTGTTCTTTGGTTGTTCTTTGCTTCAATAATTTCAGACTGTGCGGCTCGGCTGCATCTCACGCAAACACGAAACTTTCAGCTACTAAATACATGGCATGAAATTTCGACTTCTAAAAGCCATCGAACCAGCTCTCGCTCTCTGATTCTGAGAATGAAAAAAATAAATAGAGTTGTCAACTTGCTGCCAACTTCAGCAGTATGATTAAGCTTATGTTTCATGGCAATCAACTCAGAAGAGTTTCGTTTCAAAACACGAAAATAAAAAATAAATAAATAAAGCTCGAATCGGCTTTAAGGCATGAAGCCTGAGAAACTGAAGAACTGAAAATTAGAACTACAATACACAAGCTTGCAATGATAACTTTTTATATCTTAGTTACAGCCAGGTTAAGTGAAAAATAACAGTCAAACACTTTGTTTTCGTGAATGAAAATCAGTTTACCTGACGCTCTAGCCAAAATTACACACTGAGTTATTATCAACTTACCTTTTCTGAATCTAATCGACTAATTGTTTCAGTGATCTGTGCCTGGTTATCCATAAAAGCCATTTCAATAACTACAAAATAGTCAAAAACACGAGCAGCATGAAGCGGAACAACTGAACCACAAGCTGCACACAGAGTGAAGCCGAGCGCGCGCGGGAGACTTTGATCTGACTGGAAAGTGTGACTGAAAAAGAGACAGGAAATGCTCAACCTGGCGCATGCGTAGACGTTTTGCCGCGGTGTTAACATCTTGTATGTTCAGTGTAGCGAAACTCTTACCATTTCCGGTTCCTGTGTATTTTTACTTCCGCTTCCTTTCGAATTGAAATTTCGAATATGTGACGTGACTTTAAGTTCAAATTAAAGGTTTCATTTGGAATTTTGTGGAAGATTGTGGTTGCATTGTTGACGATTAAGTAGCTTATTAAAGCGGAGAAGGTGAATTAAAGTTCACATCATGTAATTTGCATTTTAGTTGGAATGGTGATTTGAACTTCAACATCCGCGATGTCGAGTTTTCCCTTTATACAGTCGACTTCCGATAACTCGAACCTTCAAGGGAAATAGAAAAAGGTTCGAGTTATCGGGAGTTTGAAGAAAATAGCCGAGAGTGAGGTAAAAAACAGTTTTTACTGCACAGTGAACATTTTAATCACATTTAATTGTAGAAATGTCAAGTGAAAATTAAAAGATACTTCTAGATTATAAATCAGGACGTAACGTAACAAAACATATCCTAAATAGAGCATGTGTTCAACTGTTTTGAGAAGAAAAGCTGCTTCACGTTAGCCTGTGACAATCAACTTCAGCCTCCTCTAGTAAACTATACGCCTACAACACGTCAAAAGGAAATCCGAAATTCAATGTGTCGGACGCCAGTAGACGGCTTTTTCCCGACTTTTTAAGGGCTCAAAACATGGTTCGAGTTATCCAGGGTAAAATTATATGAAAATGACCTGAGGGGAAACGAAAATTGGTTCGAGTTAGCGGGAGTTCGAGTTATCGAGGGTTCGAGTTACGGAGGGTAAAATTACAGTGAATGTATGACGGAAATCCAGGGGAAATCGATTTTGGTTCGAGTTAGCGCGAGGTTCGAGTTAGCGAGGGTTCGAGTTATCGGGAGTCGACTGTAGTTTCAACTTGTTCAAAGTAACTTCAAGTTCGAATGATGCTATTTCGACTGCGTTCATTGCGATTTCAAATTCATATGACGAGATTTCGACATGGATAGTCTAATTTTTGAACTTCAAATTGTATTTTATTTTCAATTATTTTTGTCCGCAAATGTATGTACGCCATAGTAATCAGTCATTCTCTCGTTGTCAGTTTTGTTTGAGTCCGTCAATAAGTCTACACGGTGCTGGTACCAGCCAGCACCGTACAAACAATTTTTCAATTGTCACAAAAAGACTGATCGCACCAATAACATTACGAGTCTTTATAGCTAATAACATCACGGCTTAACTGACAGACGACCAATGACATGGCGACTTAATTGATCAGTCAGGTCAATAACCAGAGTTAAATATCATCAACTGACGTGATACAACTCACTCTGAAGATGGCTATCGCACAGGTTGTCGAAACGTCAGTCACCGTTAACAACAGTCCTTAATTCAAAAGTACGTTAACCCGGACGATCGACATACTCAACCTACTTGTTACAACACCAGAGGAGATTAACAGATTATTGCTAGATTTCGAGAAAATTCCCACTGATTTATAAATTTCATTTCATCGTTATCCTGTTGTTAAGGAGCGGCGATGTCCACAGAACATGGCTCTAAAATTAAGTTCAAAGTTAGATACGTTGCTTCATGCACTACACCCAAAGTTATGAAGCATCAAACGCGAAGAGGTAAGACCTTGAAAAATAGGCACCTCAGGCTCCTTAAATGAATGTGATGACAATATCAATATTTTATTGTTTTAGGTGAAGTGACGTACGTTAAAAGCGGCACATGTTCAAGTTCCCCAAAAGAGTATACAAGAGACAGTCCAACAGAAGCTTGCTGTGCTTTCAGAGGATGGCCTCTACCTCGCATAATTTGGAGGAAGAACAAACCAGATGCAAAACTAATCGTCAACAATTCTGACGGTTTTTCTCTCTCAGAGATGCTGGAAGGAAACGGCACGCTCCGTTCTTTTCTTCGCATAAGTAAATCTAAAGAAAAACATGAACGGGATTACGAGTGTATTGCAGAAAATAGTATACCTGGCTGGCCAAGTCCTGAACCTGTAATATTCGAACTGAGTCTTCAATGTGAGTGGGGACCCGAGGGGGCTGGGCATTCCCTATGATGGCCATGGGTGTTTCCATCTGATATGGGTACCTTTTTCAGACTGAAGGCATTTCAAACGGTACAAAATCTCGAGCTGAAGTATATCAAAGGGTTTACAGAAAATCTACCATTCAAGTATTTTCCAAAAAGATCCTTTAATAAATAAAAATTCTTCAAAAAACGCACCTTATGGCTATGTCATCTTACGATTAAAATGCTAAATGAAAATGATAAAGAGGACTTGATGTTTTGGCAATTTATTCTTATTAGCAGGCAGTTTTAAGAGGTACACGTTTTCAATGTAAGGTGAACGAAAGGGGCACCTTTTCTGTCAGAGGTGGTGTTTAACAGGTTAAGGGGTATGACCTCGGGGCGGAACCTCCCTTTGTAAAACCTTGATAAGTAGCCCCTTCCCCTGGATTGACCTTAATCACTGAAAAAATCTCAATTTAAATTCCGTATTATCTAGATTAGAGCAGGTGGACTCTAGAAAGTAGATCATATAAAGCAAAATTTCAGATTTCAGTCCCTTTTTTTATAAGAGTGTTGTGAGCTGCAAATCTCCCCTAGTCGAATGATTTTATTCTGTAGGTACCTGAGAAAACAGCCGCCATTTCGAGACGCCACCAACTGAATGACTTCTTAGGGACAAGGGAAGAAATTTCAACACTCATGAAAGGGCACTACCCAGATCTGGGTATGGCCTTTGATTGGTGGAAGTAAAGTTTTTAACCAATGGGTGGCGTCGCGAAATGTAGCCTTTTTAAATGCTATTCTGTAGGCAGAGGTCACGGCCTTCGCGTGTGGCAAAAGGAGAAAACGTTGTATTTGTTTTGAAAATTATTTGAATACATTTAATGCTTAGTTACACAAGGATCATTCATTTTACTAGGCCATCGCTTATTTTACTTCGGTCTTCCCCTCCGCTATATTTTTCTAGTTTGGTTTTGTGTTTGTCAGTCTTTGACTTGATGAGTACTACATTGTAACTAATAGGTAACCAAAAGAGGAATATTTTACTATTACAATCTTTCACTTTAACAACGACACGACGTTGTTAGTCGAGGGTGGGTGGGGTACTCCCTATAATGGCCTATACGAGCAGGCTCCCCTTGAAGGGAAAATCTTTTTCAAGCTTCGGTTGTGGCGGATCCAGGGAGGGGCCCTGGGGGCCCGGCCCCCCTTATTTTTCGACCAAACTGAGGCCGTCAGGGACGGAAAAAAATTTTTTTGAGACCCTCCCCAGTCCCCCTTATTTCAAGGGCTGGATGACCGAGCCCCCCTTATGTGAAGCTCTAGATCCGCCACTGTTCGGGTACATGAAAGGGAAGGGATTTCACTACTTGAACTATATAAAAAAGGGTCGGGAAATCTACTGTTTCGGTCTGTAAAAAAATTAATTACATTTTCAATTGACGTTGATTTTATTTGCTACCTTATTTGCTACAGGTCCGTCACCTAAAAACCCGGCAATTCCCTTTCGCAAGATGACTGCAAGTGCGTCTTCCAACGCCAGTCTAATATGTGTGGTTGAAATTGATCCGGATGGCTGTGCAGACAGCTTAGAATTACAATGGCGACATTTGCGTTTCAATAGTTCAGTGGTAATAAAAGGCGATGAAAAGTATGAAATACAAGAAAAGAAAACGGACTCCAAGTGCAAAATAGAGTTTATCCTTACTATTAATAACGTCACTAAAGATGATGAGGCGAAGTACAGATGTAGGTCAGTCTGTAGAGCAGGTCGTGGATACGTAAAGTCGGCCACCATTGAGTAGCAGTAAGAGGTGAGGAAGAAGGTAATTTAAAGGGTATCTCCGTAAAACCAGTAACAGGCCCGGAACATCCTCAAGACGCCCCCGAACACCCCCTGACAGGCTATACGGCTCGGAATACCCAACAAAATATACCAATTAAGACTTGATTGGATCCAATGTGGGATTTGAAGTGTTAACACGACTTGATGTCATGGTTTTGAATAAAACAATCAACGTCTGATGTTCTTTTCTTTATGTCGGTGCTAGCAGGAGGGGTGAGGGAGGGGGTGTTTTGCTCACTGCGTAGCAATGATCCTGGAATTAAGTATTTATTATAATATTACTGACATGTACAGTACTGTGGTACCATCGCCGGCGCACTATTAATGTTCACAACCTTGTTTGAGACCTTAAATGCAACAGGCTGCTGGTCCAAATAAACAAGCCTGTTCATATCGTTTAATAGTGGTATTACCCTGTTAAGACTCTTGATCCTGAAACCATACCCTGCTGGGCGGCACATTATACCCTTAATGTCAGATCCCGAGGGAAACAGTTAGTTTTGTTTTCCCGAGAGTCCGTCCTGATGTTTCCCGAGACGAAGTCGAGGGAATCCTCAGGACTCGTGGGAAAACAAAACTAACTGGTTTCCCGAGGGACCTGACATTGAGTGTTTTTTTTGTATTTCTAGACTTTCACTTCAACAGCAACAAAAGAATAACGGGAGCGAACCAAAACAGTCGACTCGGTACTTATAACAAACACAAAGCTAATTCTCAAAACCACTGAATGAGTGATTTACAAAGTACTTTCCTCATATTATCTGCATCTTTTTCCTCCACTAGCTTTTTCTCTTCTGGGATAACTTTAAAAATCGTTGCTTTTTAGTTTGAGGCTTCGTGATTGTGTTGTTCCAGGGTGTTCCAGCACACTAATTACAACGCCAGAATTAATGATGGAATGTCGTAAAGTTCGATCTGTTGTGTGTGTGATGTTACCGATTCAAGTGAAACCTCTTCAGCAGTACTTTGGGATGGTTATAACGTTTTAGGACACAAAGTCAGACGCAAAGTCAGTTCGTAGTTCGCCAACTTTTTACTCCGTCCTCTCACATTCTACATTAGTGCCCAGTACTACTCAATGATGTACTATTTATTTAGTATGTGGCTCTAACTTTTGAGTCTATGGATGAAATGAAACCTCTTCAGCAGAACTTTCACATGATACCATTTATTTAGTATGTAGTTCTAAACTTTGAGCCTGTGGATGAAATCCTATGGTGTGACCACTCAAATGAAACCTCTTCAGCTGAATTTTCACACGGTACTATTAATTTATTGTGTATGTAGTTCTTACTTTTGAGTCTGTGCAAGTAATCCTATGACATGACCATTCAAATGAAACCTCTTCAGCAGTACTTTCACGCGGTAGTATTTATTTAGTATGCATGTAGTTCTAACTTTTGACCATTCAAATGAAACCTCGAAGAATACAATGTAATTTCCCTGTAGTCTTCGATCACCAAGTAACAAGAAAATAAAAAACTGTCGGTAAATGAATGACCGTTCTCCCGCCTCCCCTCTCCAAACTTTGGTTTGGGTGACAAAAGGTTCTCAGACAAATGGGGAAGAGTGGAACTTTGTTGTAGTTTTTGATGAAATTGAATGATCTTCCGTCAACTAATGATTTGTCGAGGGTGGTGATTTGCGTTTCAGGGTATTTTCTCTATAAAGAATTAAGGTATTACTAGTCCACTGAAATTAAATTTCCAGAATTGACTGCAACAGGTACTCCGTAACTGGATCAAATAACATTTCATGATCTTCCGCAGGGTTTGTAGCCGCCAAAAATGCCACCCCTTCCAGTCGCAGGAGTTGGGTCCTGCCTATCATCATTATTTTATCAGCAATCGTCTTTGTGTCGATTGCGATAGCTACGCACTTCTTTATAAACAAACAGCGCACCTATTCACCACATCGAGCGGGTGACCTTGAAGAAGGAATCATGAAGACCAATAATCTTTTCATTAGTTACAGTTCAAAAGATGGTGCGTGGGTCAATGAAAATCTGATTCCCATTCTCGATAAACACTCAATATCCTACAGCATTCACACAAGAGATTTTGAGTTGGGAAAGCCTATTGTCCAAAACATGGCAGACAGCGTCTAAAGCAGCCGCAAAGTTCTGATTGTCTTGTCTGACAACTATTTCGCCAGCAACTTCTGTCGAGAAGAGCTGCACTTGGCTGTCCAGCGGGAGAAAGACGCTGCAGACTCCTCACTGATTCTGATGGTGTTCAGTAAGTTAAAGATACAGAGGTTGCCAAGGGCGTTGGCTTGATTTTGAGAAGGATAAGCGACATTGGGAGAAGAAATTGTTGAGTGTTACACGAGATAAAAAAGCTCCTTAATTTGTATACCAAACTGAATTTTAGTCTTAATACTAGATCTCAAGTAAGCGTAAGTGAGTGTCAGCAAGGCTCACAGCCAACCCGATATTATTCATTTCTCTTAAAGGCGACTCTCTATTCTTCATGGATCAACACCTCATAATTAAAAACACCAATGGAATTATAGTTTCCTGTGAATAAAGCTCGGGTATCTTATCATACTAGTAACAACCAAAGATTAGTGGGTGCGCCAGGCGATAACGACCGAAGGTCCAAACGCTTCAGTTGCTCCTCGCTGTGCTTTGCGTACGTTTCGCGTGAGGAACTTACATGAAACACCGTGAAAATAATGTCTGTGATATACATGTACGATACTCGATTATTAAATATCATATAAACCTTGGTGAACGTGAGCGGCAGTGAAATCCAGAGGAAAAGCAAGCAAAACCTTTAACATGTATTATTATTCATTCAAAATATTTCCCCGATTCTGATTGACTAAAAGCACAAGCATAATTCACCATAACCAGTTACTGATGACCAAATTTGGAAGAATTTTGCGATTAATCAACCGATGACGTCAAAAGTGCAGCTTCCTTGCCGGTTACTGCACCGTTAACCCAGAAGACCTGTGGACGAGGTTGAGTTGTGTTAGTTGTGAAGACAAAAATGGCGGACATTTCACTCGTTTTAAGAGTAAGAACTAGGCGAAATAATAGCTAAAAACATGGCAAAAACAGCAAGAAGACAACTCGAACAACTCTGCATCTGCTACTTGGAGAATATTTGCGGAGCGGAACAATCCTAAATGTGCAATATCGAAGATCATGATGTTTTTAAAACAGGAATTATTTTGAATGAATTATAAAACATTTATTGAATTCGGCTTTCATATCATATGAAGAACTATGGAGATCTCGACGGATAACACCCTCCTCGATCTCCATAATTCTTTATAAGATACTCAGCCTCATTCATTGATTGTTAATTAAGGTTGCTCAGTCTGTCCTAGCAGCACGCTCTTAACTGTGGTACAGACACGGATGCTTTGTCATGCAATCGTAACTTATACAACTGATCTATTTAATGCAAGTGATTTAAGAGCTCAACTTAAAATTATTACAAAACTCGTGTGTGAATAAAGTTTAACTTGGCAAAAAAACAATCGGCTTTGGGCGTTTTTCCCAAAGGGTCTGGTCAATATGTGTATGTTCTAAGACATTTAATTGCTTTGATATCACTCTAGTTACATAAAGCAGAAGGCGAAACGGCCGTAAAATTTCTCTTTCGTCCGAAAAAGTCACCATTCTGTAATTGGTGTCATTAGTCATATTGAATACGTTAAGGACCCGTTTATGTCGTATAAGTTGTGAAAAAAAAAAAGACTTCTGGTCGCCATCTTAGAATGAAAGCGAGGCTTTAGTGCACATGAATTACCGCGGGCAAAATGGCTTCCATTTTTCAAAGTTGCATGCAAAGATTTTGTGACGACAAAGTATGCATGATTTATTGCCGGTCCATGACACGGTATGTATGATTCATTCCCGGTCCATTTAGTGAATGATGTGGTGGTTATAACTCAGAATTGGTGCGAATGTACAACAGTTTATTAAGGTATTTCATTCGTAAAGCTGAAATTTCGAATGTAAAGCTGGAAAATCTGGATGTAGCCATTCAGTAAGTATATTGTATTTATTGGTGAAATTTCCAAACATTGCCAGAAATTAGGGACAAGATGGCGGTTGCGCGTGCGCACTAAGGCCACAATGGCTGCGAATTCGTATAAGAAAATGTATGGAGATAACGAAACTTTTTCAAATATATCGATTATAAGCTCACGGGTGTTCGGTGCCCGACTCGAAACATGTTAAGTGCTGTGTAACCCTCGCATCTGGGTTAAAAATAGCTAATTAGAAGTAGGTTTACTTACTTCCTGATGTGGCCACTTTTATTCCTTGTTGTATGCTCCATTTCTCCATACATTGTCTTAAAATCTTGCCGAAGTCATGCGAAATACTCGTCGATTAGAGGATAAACCCTTCACTGAAGTAAATTTGCCCGACTCGATATCACTTCTGCGATGGAAGATGTTTCCAAAACAGTCGTTAAAAGGACGATTTTTGCACTGCAAAATACTTCCAAAGGCGCATTATTTCCCTCAGTTTTCCATCTGTAGTCCAGTAATGGACGCCATGGTTGCGAATGACACATTTCGGTCGGACAAAGCTTCACAACTCCAAACCTCACCGAATCGCCATTTTGTTTGTTGCTACAACTCCAGAGATGCTTCACGGGATATAAACTAGGTTCCAGGCATTCAAAAATCCTCGATTAGCCTACCAGGCTTGGTTTTAAAACAAAATTGTCACGAAAATGTCACGAAAATGTCACGAAAGGTACATCCGCGTACTGTTTTGTTGCTATCAGCCGCTCGGCCGCGTATAAACCTAACATTTTCTTGCAAGGTGTTTAATTCCAGCTTTTTTCTTCGTAAAACAGATCCACAGAGCTCAAATTATTTAAAAAATCGCAAGGGATACGCTTTCCCTGACTACGATAGTTTTTGTCCGCCATTTTAAAAACGAGATTCCGCTGACAATTGATCACGGGCGCGAAATGTCCACGATTTCTGGCAATGGGTCAAATCTCAAAACCGTGCCTGTAGTTCAGAGCGAAACATCGCATCCACAGACATGGCATCTGCTCCCTTGACACAACCAGGAACGCAGTAAATTTCACTAGAAAGTACTCAGTTAAACATTCAGTTAGCTTGGACATAGAGCTCCTTTTAGTGAAGCTTGGCCCGAATACTTGCACTGCCTAGGCATAATCCCCCAACGTACACTGCGCTCCCATTATGCGCCTGTAATAGGAATTTTCTGATGATACGCAGCTTTATTTATCTTTTAAACCCGAAGGTAATGCAAATGAGAAGGAGTGTTTAGAAGCTATGAAGTAATACATAAAGGCTGTACGGGCTTGGATGAAAACAGATAAGATAAAACTGAACGATAGCAAGACAGAGTTCCTGATCATAGTAACTCGTTCAACAGCAGAACAAAGTTTGCATTATTTTGACAAGTTATCTGTAGGAGATTCGACTATTAAACCTTCCGCATGTTGGAAGTCACAAAGGAGAGATAGTGTCGCGACACATCAGTTGAGGGATATTTTCGCTGTTGCGCTGATACTCTTTAATTCGTGCAATGCAAGACGTTTTCCAAATTGCTGAAAGGAAGTGAAAAATATAATTCGTTATTTTCTTCTTTTTCCTTTGTAGACTAAAGCTTTGGTTGCGTACTTGGAAGAACTGGACCAACTTGCTGACCGGAAGTAGACATCAATTTTTAGGGTCCAGTTTGAAGAAGGGCACGACATTGAGTTGTTTATCACACCTAGGCTCTCTCCTTGGTCTATGGCATAATTGTTTACTATTTCTATCTTTACCTGCTCCCCTTTTTGTGTAACATGGGGACTCCTAGCAAGTATCCTCAACGGTGTCTGTATGGTGCCTTGTATCGTTTTGTGATTTCTGTTGGCGTCAAAGTATTAGTAGTCTCCTACTCTTCCGTTCTTCGTGTCGACACGAAAATTTCCCCCTCAAGCTACGTTAAAACGAACAACATGTGTTGTAACACTGCTGCAAAACGAGTCGAATATCGATGTTGTACTTTTTACCACTCACGAGTCAGGTAGGGGTGTTGCAAGTTGCGTGAATACTAAATTATGATTAGATAAAATTACGCGGAAGTCACTCCATACACGGGAGTTAGGTCACTTGCTGCAAAATAAGTTTGCCTTTGGTCGGTAAATCGCGCAACATGTACAGCAAAAGGCAGAGCTTCTCTCTACTTTCTGCAACAGACTTTCGCAACCTGCAACAACCTGAACGTGGCTGTAGTATCATATTAGGCTGATTTAGCAACAGAACGGGGACGTCAGTTGACGACGGCGCTCGCAAATCAAACAAATGGCTTGACCAATGGCTGAGCGGCAAACTGAGCACCGGAAGTAGAGTTTAGTCCTTTTCGCGCGCTTTGCCGTCTTCAAATGACGTTCCTGTTCTGTTGCTAAATCAGCCTAATGACACAGTACAGATCATTTTCGCTCACGTGGTCGGAAACTTTTTTTAAAGAAAAGAAATTTTTACGTGAGAAGAAAAGAGTCCAGTCCAAGTCCCAGAGGTTTTTTGGGTTCACCAACATGGCCGCTGTTTCATTCTTTTCAGTGGTACATTAGTAGGGAGCTTAAGCAACGACGACAGCGACGGCAACGAGGACGGCAAAAAAGCAATAGGTTTAGATTGGCAAAATAACAACTTTGTACGTGGATCACGCTGGTTTGTACATTTCTTTGCCGTCGTTGCACGACTACGATGTGAAACTGCGGGTGTGAACACAAGACAACGACCCTCTTTTTCTTTTCCTGAACTCTAATACAGTCCTTTAGAATTCAACTCCAGAAAGATTCGCCAACATCTGATGAATAGAGCGAGATCGAATTAGCGCGATAAAGTTGAAAGCAGCGCGAACACACTTTAAAACTGACGTTTTCTTGGCCGTCGCCGTCGTTGTTGCTTAAGCTCCCTAGTGTGGCATGGCCGCCATGACGTCACGTGAAAACCAGCTATTAATTTTCTCTTAAACGGACAGGGGTCCGTTTTGAAGACCTAGGTAAGAGGCGCAGGTAAAAAGACTGAAGAATGTTATGGACCAACTCCAGGAGGTCTCCGTTAAGAGAGAGTTGACTACACTAGCAGTGCGGTGTAAGCGAGAATAAGAATTCTTTTCCCGTTCGGGTTCAGTTAAAGAACGGGAGTTTTCGAAAGCTTTGTCTCCGAGTACGCACTTGTGTTAACGGAAAAACACTTTAGTATGTGGGCGTCAATATTTTAATCGTGTGTTAAAAGTTGATATTAGTATTTTCGAAATACGGAAGTCATTGGAAATCCTTATCTAACTGATCTCACTGTAAATCATATAATAAATAGAATATTTTTTTTTATTAAAAGTGAACTTATAAACTCTTGGCGTCAACTGTTTGATTACATCCCCGATATTGAATCAGCCGTGTGCGTGATTCAGCATTGTTAACACGATCTTCAAAAGACCGGGTCGATTGTCATAGTGTCACAGGTCCTAGCTTGTGTTCAGAGGTGCTGGCCAATTTTTTCGCGGGAATCTCGTTATGTGAGCTTCCGCTCGTCGTTTCTTTTTTAACTTTTTCGGTTCGGGGGCAGGGTCCGGGTACGCGCAGGCTATATGTGACTAGTTGTTGTACAGCAAGAAAGTCAACAGAGAGAGAAACTTGCGGCATTTTGCGGCACTGAATGGAGATGTCTCTCTTATTTATTCACTAGGCATATAATTTATTGCGCATGTCACTTATCGAAGCAGTATGCTGGATGTTTGTCGCGTGAACCAAGTACCTGCAACAATTCTCCATTAACTCAGTGGTAGAACATCTGGACTAGTAACCAGAGCCCAGTTTTTCGAAGGCCGATTAGCGCTTAAGCCAGGGCTAAATTTAACCCGGGTTTCTATTTCTTTTGTTCAAAAGCATTTTCTCGACTAATTTTCTCTGTTATTTTTAAGAGCATCCAATCGTCAACTTGTTGACAAAAAGAATAAACCTGAAATTACTTCATAAGCTTTCATATCAAATTTCGCACTAACCCTGGGTTATCTTAACCCAGTTTTGAATAACTCGGCCCTGAAGGTCATATACTTTCGATTCGTTTCTGTCACTCACATTTTGCGTCTTTCCTTTCAGCGTGACAATGGGACATGGAGGTCGGCCATGGGTGAGTGATTACAACCATGAAAACTACCAAGCAGCCAGGAGGGCACTCAAAACAGGTTCGTCTTAGGCCCCGTCAATATGGAGAAAACTTGTCTTGGCAGAGGGGTCATTCACCTACCCGAGCTACCCTTGCAAAACTCGGCGAAGAGTTACATGAGACCGTTTACACGAGAAATAGAGATGGCTTGGGTAGGAGGGTGACCCTCCTATGTAAATACAGTGTCATGGAAGGAAGGAAGGGAGGAGTCGTGGATGAGAGACGTGCCCTCTTTACAATATATATTAACATGTGAACAGTAAGCTTGGACGTCAGTATACAAAGGCGTTACTGCCAGCCGCCCTCAGTCCATTTATGAGCTTGCTGTAGCCACCCAACCCATGATGTGAATGCTGTGAATGATGTGATGTGTGAAGCTTGACCACACCTCCTGGTCTACGTCCCCTACTCTTTTGGAAAAGTGGTGTGGGTTCTTTTACGTCCCATAAGAACCAGATAAGTGTAAGTGCTGTGAGATGGGACCTACCTACTGTATTCTTCTCTTCTTTACTGCAGTGTTTGGAACTGACCCCGACATGACCCGTGAAGGTGGAAGCATCCCCGTGACTTTAACGTTGCAGGAAGCCACCGAAAAGAATGTTGTGCTTCTGCCTTTGGGTGCTTGCGATGATGGCGCGCACTCGCAGAACGAGAAGATGGATCGAAAGAACTACATAGAGGGAGTGAGTATCTTTGTGATATTCAATGACGACATGCTTTATATCTCCTAAAACCATTTCTTAAATATCTGCACATGCCAGTTTGTACGGTAAATGCTAACTCGGTTTAAAATCCAAAGTGGTAGGTCGAAACCAGTTGGTGACCCCCTACCGTCTTATAGGACCTTTCCTTTGAAAATAAGTCTTTGTTTCTCAGCAGCTGGTGACCCCCTCCCCTCCTCCCTTATTCTTAATTGATAGATTGTTGCTGACGAGCCTTGTGCGAGCCAGCACACTATTCTTTACAATAGCGGGAAAAAGCCAAAATTTGTCGGATGTAAGATCAGAAGCATGCGCAGTCGATTGGTTTTCTTATTATCTGGGGTATACTCCTGTGCGATGACATCACGTAAAACGCACGTGGACGAGATGCGCGAGATGCGCACGCGGAGAAATTTCGAGTAACTTTTCAGCGAACAAGCAGATTATAAACGAGTTGAGCGTTTTATTTTATTTTCTAGATATCTTAAAACCAAGGCCTCGTTTTTCGTGAAAAAATTCCAAGATAACTCGAGGCAACAAGTTGCTCAATACAGTGGAACCTTGATATAACGAACCGCTCCCTATAACGAAGTCCTCGGTATAACGAACGATTTTGTTGACCCCAATAATAGCTCACTTCGGAAAAGAGTGATAGCCTGGGACCCAACTAAGCGCGCACGCATTTATGGGATTTTTGGGGGGGACAAGTCGAGCAAGCCACCTTGAATTATGATGAGACATGGAAGTTGTTGTTTGGCTTTGTGCCCAAATAACTTCAGGAACTCCCCTGGTCTGGCATTTTATAGAGTACCAAAGGCAATACGTTTCCAGCGAGAGTATCAGCAGAATATGTACGTTTTCTTCGGAACGCTAATTTGAAGCTGTTTCACTGTGCATTATTTTGGTTTTTCTCAAGGTAACATTACTCCAGGAACATCTTCTTTCAGCTTTAGCTGTTTTAACCCCGCTAAAACATTCCACTTCGCTTTCAGCCATGTTTGTTTGCATTCGCGTCCCTCCAAATAATCCCATAAATGCGCGCGCGCCTAGTTTCGGTCCCAGGCTATCACTCTTTTCCGAAGTGAGCTATAGTAAAGTATATGGAAAAGAACCTGGATATAACGAAACCTCGTTATAGCGAACAAATTTTGCCAGTCCCTTGGCACCTGGTTATATCGAGGCTCCACTGCCGAGGGTTGCCTTTTAATACAGGCTTGACTGTACAATAAAATAATGGGTACTTCTAGATCATTTAATGTTTAGACAACAACTGCTGGTTTGCAGAAGTAATAGTTGTAGACTGTTAAAGTTTGATCCAGTTGATAATCATTTTACAAGTGATTGAAGCATGCTCTTTCACATCTTAGAACCACGTGATAGCTTTTCTGCTTTTTTCACGAGTGAAGCCGCTGTTTCGCATTATTTTCTGGTGACTGAAACTTCGCTGTTTCTCTTCTTTCTACCAATAGATAAAAGTTTTGGCCGCTTATATGGAAGAAGTGGCCAAGATCCAGTAGCAAAAATACTGTTGATGGATACGACCATAAACACGCTCACGACAGACCGCAAGATGATTCCAATGAGCAATTTACACTGCTTTAAAACAATCAAATTCGTATTTATAGTCCTTGTTTGTTGTCCACTGGCTGCACCAGCTTGAATATTTAATTTAGATTTTAAATTAAAGGAAGAGAAATACGCATGCTCAAACAAACGTGTCGTAACCTGTGACGTCACGGCGTAGGTTTTTCCCAACAAAATGTAGAATTTCAATTTAGTAAAACTCTAGTTCTGATTTTCATGCAAACAAATAAATGAAAATCTTCTGCAAAGTCGTTGTGTATTTGATTATATAAGTTGATTGGTTACAGCCCTCCTATTTTTGGCGTGAAAATGTTGAGATCGAGTTCGATCGAATTCCGAGTTCGGAGAGAGTGAAATGTGCCCAAGACGATGTGCATTTTTCTCTCAGGCGACGCGTTGTCCCTTTCGTAAACGGTCGCTACCATTTTACGACACTTGAAAAAGTTTTGACCTGTCATTGAGAGTGTTTCTATTAAAAAGAAATAAAATGGCAACCCAGGGTCAAACCAGGGCCCTTAACCGGGACCTTTGGTATCCTAATCTCTCTCCCTTATCACAACACTACCGCACCGACCCGCCAAAATTTCCAAGAATTTTTAACAATTATTCCTCGAGCCCGAATGGGCTCTGAGTCAATAGCCCATGAGGCCGAATGCCAAATGGGCTATTGACTCAGAGACCATGAGGGCGAGAGGAATAATTGTTTTAGTAAAATCCAACTAGTTGGTCAAAAATATCGAGAATAAAAAAATGAAGCTTGGTAAAAGCTCGACTTTAATCCTTTTTTGCCGCCAAAAAGCCCACGCTTTTCACTACTAGTGGGCTATAACATATTATTTACCCTAGTAGTAGCTCAACCAATCAGAACGCAGCATTGATAATAGACCAATAGCTGGATTTTACTAAAAGTAAATCCACTAACAAACTGTCTTTCTTAACTGTTACTTCAATAACAGGTGATCCTTGCCCTTTTCGTAAATTTTAACGAAAATTCAATTTGGACTCCAACGTCGTTCTTTCTAACACTATTCGAAAACGTGTTTTTTGCCTTTTTGTAACTTAATCCAGGGAGTATATTACATCTATCATGATTAAAGGCTTGGTTACTAATGGTGGCATCGACTATTAAAAATGGCAAAGACCGTTTACGAAAAGGAAATAGGCGGCGACGACCCTCTCCCTCGATGATCATTCTCGACAATCACACGGAAAAATAAGTGACAGAGAACAGTCTGCCTTTCGTGTAAAACCACATACGGTAGTGACGAGATGGAGTTGTGGGTAGAGTTGCACGCAAGAACTAAGCAAGGGACACCGAAATTTAAAGCCATTTTGCCTAAGGAAGTTGTGCAGAACAACTTATTCACAATGCTTGGAGATACTCGTCTTAAAGTAGATAGCATCCATTGAGCAACGTTTTGTGTATTCTTGCATTTCTTCCATTCGGTTTAAGTCAGAATTCCAGCAGGTATTTCGTCTTCTAATAGCCGTGAACTCTGAGTTACAAAAAAATCCAAAGGAAGTACACAGCTAAATATTATGTTTAGCAAACGTAGCCCCAGTAGCCCTAACAGAACAACGGAAAAACAAAAACAAACCAATTATTACACCCCCGGAGCCCTTCAGCTTTATACTCCATCGAAATAGAACGCCAACGTCGTCCACGTGCAACCAAGGAAATAGGCATGATGTCTGCACACACTTCAAGTATCTTAAATAGATGACATGACAGTTAATAATGCTTTGCACATATTAAACCCCTTTTCGCGTCAAATCCGGCTGCAGAAAAAAAAAAGGTGCTTGTCTCAAAACGGTTTAATTCTTATCGACATTCTCAAAACCTATACAGATCTGGAGGTTAGGTAGGTCAAAGTTATTAACTTTACAATGTAAAATAAACATGCCAACTTAGCACAATCTCAAGTTCATCTATAATTGAAAGGAAAACCAAAATAGGTAGAATTTCGCTTCACAACACTATACCTCTTGAAGTGTCGCAATCACCGATATAACGTTACAACACAAACTACACTAGTCTCTAGATTTTTCGAGTATCGAAATGTTAAAAGGCACTTGTGATCTTTAATCAGAAGATATCAGGGGAGGCAAAACTGAATTATAGGGTTTCATTGCAAATATTTGGGAGGGAAATCTGAATAAACCAATCTTCGAAAATCATGCAGTGAGTAAATTTCCAGAAAATTGCCAAAAATGGCTTAGGTGAATGCCTCACGATTTCGTGTTAAAGATATTTCGAGACACTGTAATTCTTTGCTTCTTCGAATAGATATTTTACACTCAAAACATTCGTTGGATGCCTGTAAAATATGTTCCCTTCGTTTTTTTTCATAGTATGTAAGTAAATAATAACTGAATTTTCAGGAATAAAGGTGTTAGTCCTTGAGCTCAATTATATATTTTAGCTACCCGCCATTAGCTTATCTTTTCCGGTACATGCTGCAATTCTAGAGATCTTGAAGTACAGTTACAAGTGATGCTTGTTAAGCGCTTAGAGGGAAATATCCCGGGCTATTCATCACATATGCTACACAGTAAGCAATATGGAAAGAAAGAGGAATAAAACCAGAAGCTAAGAACAAATATGAAACCCGGAAAAGGCCTAGACATAACAAAGCCAAAAAATAACAACTTTTGTGACCTTTGTTCCGAAAATGGAAGTGGCTTTCCCCTTCGATCAATTAACCCATCCTCTGTTCATTATAAATAGAAATAGTAATGAAAAGAGCATCAGGCATGCATATTGATAATTCTTCACCCACTTGCCTTATCCGGGTAGTGCATTTCTATTGGTGGGGTGGAGAATTTCGAGCCGCATGTTTTTTTTTTCGTTATCATTTCTTTTGCATGAATTAATTATTTTAGGCCAGTGCAGGAGTATTGATTTTTTTAAGGCTACTCGGAGCGCATGATTTTTTTTCATAAGGTTTTCTCTTACGCGAATATTTATTTTTTGTATTTGATCCCGTCTTCTCATCTCTAATGGTCCGTCCCTTAGTGAGTGTTAAGCGTTATGTGCTACTCAACTCTTGGATTCAAGAGCACGATTTTGAACCTATGCAGTTTTTCCCTCGCATACTTGCTTCGAAAACTCATTACTTTTATTTTCCTGTATTTCATTATTATTTTACAGCAACGATTTAGGGAAAAGCGTTTTTCCACTGGAATCCAGCTTTAACTCTTGACTCTAGGGCCGTTAACACTACTTCTACTTACCGCTCCCGCTGGAGGATTTAATTTTGTAAAAAGGAGCCAATTGAGCGAGGAAATAGTTTCCTTTCGAAAAAGAGCTCAGGAGAAAGGGTACAAACACGGTTGTTCGTAATTTTTTTCCTTGTACATAAATAACCGATACAAAGAAAGTACGATAAGGTATAGCCTGCGTAGCTGGCGGTATTGTGTAGGTGCGCGATTAAAGTTTTGGCGGCGGAGCTGTGACCCAAAAAGGGAGTAGGGACGAGGCGTCTAGCGGCTTCACCGCACGTGGCGGCTCCGTCGCCAAATCTCACTCGACTAGTACACAATACCGCCAGCTACGCAGGCTAGATAAGGAAAGACATTAACTGTCTATAATAACAGAAGGTTTACAAATGTAAGCAACTCTTGCAAATGGCAAAAAAAATAACCAAGGGTGGTGACATATATTGTGCCTTTAGAGTGCTCAGAAGGAGGGAAAATCACAGCTACTTAACCCCCATACCTGGCTGTTCGTTCCTGTACTGAGTTTTGTGACGCAGAACCCGAAGCAGTCAATATGCCAATAAAAAGGGAGGATTTATACTGACGCATCGCTACCTATGCCAAAGTGGATGATCATTTTCTGTTTACATTTAAAAGAAAAAAGGCGAGAAACTGAAATCAGTGCCAAGGAAAAAATTGCCTGGCTTCCGTGTGTAATGCAATCAGGCTTCTTTTCATTAGCGTGCGGTCAGGAATACATTAACGCCAGTGACGTCTTCAGGTTTTTGTCTTAATCGCATGAATAAAATGCGATGGATTCTCATTAAGATAAGGTCTTGTGCTATTTTTAAAGTGGTTTAACCGGGCTGACAGGTTTTTTAGTTACCTTTAAGTCGGTAATTGTCTTGGTTTTCGATTGGTTGATTAGAAAATACAGTCGAGCCTCGCCCAAATCGTGCATATAATGAGGGCGAAGGCAAATTAAGTCTTTTTTTCACTATTTTTATTTTCCCTCCACCACATCGACTCCACATGGACCCTACATCGACCCTACATCGACCCCACATCTACCCTACATAGACCCCACACTCGAAGTCTTCAACACAGTTTCTTGGATAGTAAAGCTATGTATAGAGTCTGAAAAATAGTTGGGTGGAAAACCAGTCTTATGTAGCAACCGCTGTAGGGCCCGGTTGCAGAAATCCTCCACTAAAGTGCTCTTTTATTTTACGTAATGGGTAAACTAAACGGTGTTGCATAAAACACACTTAGTTATAGCACTCTCGTAAATTTCTATCCTACGTAAGTACGGGCCGGTAACTTAGAAACGTACGAAAGAGGTTCACTTAAGGGAACACTTAATAAACTTTGTTATTGTAATAGTTATGTGATGGATATTCTTAAATACCTCACTCTGTTTTACAGTAAACTGTCGATAAGTATGAAAAAGATGTATTGTTATGGAATACTATTAACCTTCTGTTACATGAATTGGAGAAAACGATGATGAAGAGCTAAGCTAAGAGGCCACGAGAGAAAACCACAATACTGTGAATACTACTACTGTACTGCGAACACCGCAATGAATCGAAACCAAAGGGGTTTGAAAAAAAAAACATGCTGAACTTGTGAGATCGTCCTTTTCTAATCTTTTGAAATTTTTGAAATCTATTGAAACTGATGACGTCTTAAATCAGATAGCAATATAAAACGCTTGAATTTTTACTCTTAGAAAAGTCAGTGATGATGTTAGAAATCGCTAAAATAAATATAGCAAAAAAATCTCCCTAAATTCGCCTCATAGAAAAAAATTCTCGTTACCTACAATACAGATACGGGCCCAAAAAAAGTGCGGTAAATTTACGGGCCGAGGAGGGTACGGCTTTTTAAAATTATTTCCTTGCGTTGGAAGCCGGCTGAACGTTTTGCAAACGGGCTCAGAAATGACGAAAACAAATCGGAAAGGCTTGGTTGCTGATCTCAGCCTGATTTCTAAGCTCCCTCGGGAAGTGATCTCAACGTGACACCAATTTCCGGATTCCGCTGTCGTAGCCTGCGAGCAAGCTCTCCTATTTGGGCAAGCGAAGCGACACTCGCGAGAACGCGCGTTCTCGCGAGACTCGCTTCACTCGCCCAAATAGGGCTTGCTCGCAGGCTACCGCTGTCGTTAATACGTTTGCAGTCCGTTTTAGACGGATCAGTCTGAAGCTACAAACGAAAAACGCCCCAGATCGAAAGGTCACGAGAGTATAAATTGTATAATCTTATGGTATAGGTGAGTCAAGGATAGCCTGCGAGTGTTAAATTTTCTTCGCTGCAATACAGGCAATAACATCCGTGAACCATGAGGACTTTACTGTTTATGCTGTTTGTTACAACAGTGGAGACTCAAATCTCTACCACAAAAGACGCCTCTCAATTGCGGTCGGTTTTACCATCGAAGGCTCCCGAAGACGCCGGAATACAAGGTAAGTCAAATGGTTTGCCCCGCAAAGAAAAAAAACATAAGGTAAGTATAAAAATATATGCCTTTGTCTTTATGGCCGGTAGCCGATCAAGCTTTTCAAAACACTAAATGACCAGCAGTCCGATATTTTTTAAAAAAAATAACAATTCAAAGAATCCTAGCCGATCCAAACTGTATCATATATCGATTAAGAAAATTCAATCGATCCTGAAATGCTATACAGATCTGAAGTCTAGCGCTTGATCCACGCTGGGTTCAGAAAACGAAACCGTGTTCTGTTACATTTAGTTTTTCATCGAATGCTGACCAGAAACACTAATTAAGTGACGTATGCAAGTAATCCCCTACCTCTCGTCTGCGTGGGAGGCTACTAAGTGACCAGCAGTCCGATATCTTGACCAATTTGAATATTCAAAGAATCAGTAACTCTGGAATGTTTATGTGCATTCCTTTGGTGAAAATCGTCCAACCTAAGTCGTTTGGTACCTAAGATTTAATACAGGTATCTTCGAGAATCGAGAACTTGTTGTCTCCTCAACTGTAAAGAGTCGGCGCAAAAATTTTGGGCACGTCAAACAAGTCACACAACTAATGGTCACTAAAGTGTTACACCGGAAGTTGAAGAATATCATTCTCTCTACCTTAATGAGGGGCACCCAACGACGGTTTTCTGTAAAATATCTGTTCGATCAGAAGCAGATATTGCCTAGAATTTTCTATAGCTTGAGGACGACTAAAAAATTCTAAATCAACCTAATAAATTTCCTACGATTTTCTGAAGTTTAATTTTTCACATTTCACTGCCCAGGTTAGGCTACTTTTCTTGCGAAAAAGAAACCTAAAATTTGGAGATTCGAAAATGTGATGGAGAGAGGAATCAGAATGATACTGAAAAGAAAACAAGCTTGAAAAAGACAAAAGAGGTGCATACGCAAGCATGACCTGAACAGAAAAAATCTTTGAATTAAAAGATTTAACCATATTCAGAACAGGGGGGCTTGAGGTCCCTCCCTTGTTAAAAAGTTAAATAACTTCAAAACCGTTCAAGCTATGACCTCCAAATTTAGCGACTTTTCATGAAATTTAACTGGGGACATTTTAAAATGGTCGTGACGTCTACGTCAACAACCGAATTTTGACAACCATGTTTAATTTTTTTCAATTCGCATTTTTTCGGTTTTATTTCTATTTTACTTATTGAATTCCTATATTACACTAAATTTAGCATTATTATATCAAATTTATTATAACTGCTACTGTTTTCCAGGGTATTTGGTGACTAATTTGGGAAAAGTATGAATTAAAATGACCCGCAAATGACAGTAAGTTCAATTTTCTTTCCGAAGTTCATACCTTATAGTTTCTTTTGCTTCCTAAGCATCCTTTTATACACAGATAAAATTCCCTATCACGATTACCTCGATTTGTATGAGTTTTAAGCAAAATAAAATACATTTATTAAATTAATTCAGAATTGCTAATCCAAAATAGCAGATGGGTCTAGTTCTTTCTTAAATGACGTCATCGTGTCATCACTGCTATTATTAAATTTTAATATTGTGTTCAGTAGCCAACTCTTGATTTTATCAGACACCTTACTATTGGCTACTTTGAAGGGAATTTGGATTCTGTCAGTAAATTCAACAATATGGCGTGAATGACGTCAAATTATGTCATTGTGTTAATCAAGCTACGTTTAAATGTTGGAAATGATAAGTACATTATTTTGTGTAATATTAGTGGCCGTATCATGAACGGTTTTGAATTTATAGAGGGGTAGGGTCTGAAAAGGGTTAAAGAGGAACCTTTTGGGTTATTTATATAATCAACGTGTTTTGTGCTGGGGAATTCTTCTAAAAATACCTCAAATCGATGAGCAGTGCACCTCAGCTTGCGATAGGATCATCCGCTACTGGTCAGCGGATGCTCCACTTTAACAGCTGTCAACTGACTTGGAAACGTCGGTTTTCACTTTAATAACAAGCAAGGCAGCGAGGCTGATACTGCGATCCTAAAAAAAATTAGTTTTCAAGGCATCAACATGACACAAAAAACTCTCGAGAACGAGGCATTCAGCTCCAAGACAGACTGCTCATTTGAACTCATCAGGTGCAGATGGCTGATAGAATTATATAAACTGACTCCAGAATCTCTGTTGAAGGCTATCCCAGCTTGGAAAAAAACAAAATGAACATTCCATATCACGTGTCTTCCACAATTCATCAACAGTGTCATGTTGATGTCTCGGAATAAATGACATGCCATAACATGAAGCAGTCAGTCTGTTTGTCTCACGGTCACGTTACAGCCAAAATTTCTTGGATGGATACACTATCAGATTTTCGTAATTGGCGTAGCTCTACTTTTATACTTAATTGCGTTGCCACTGTATATTCCCAACAGTGCCAGAAGCATTTCTGTTGTATTCAAATCCTAAAGATATCAGGAGAATCTCTCTGGACACCAATAATGATGCAGTGATTCCATTGGTTGGTGTCAAAGAGGCAAATGCTCTAGACTTCAATGTACAGGAGATGCAAATCTACTGGACAGATACATCCCTCAAGTCTATAAACAGAGCTTTCCTCAATGGAAGCCAAATTGAGCACTTGATTGTTGTGGACTTGCCTCACCCTGATGGTTTGGCTGTGGACTGGATAGCCAAAAACCTGTACTGGACAGACTCTAAACACCAGAGAATAGAAGTGGCAAGACTTAATGGACAGCACAGGAAGATGTTGATTTGGAGGGACTTGTGGAAGCCGCGTGAACTTGCTGTCAATCCAGTATCGGGGTAGGCGTGCAAAGGACAAATAAAATTTCTCGATGAATCCTTTACGGAGTTTCTTGCTGAATTTTTTCAAGACACAAATTTGAAACCACACAGAGCGTAGATTTAAAGTTAAATTTCCCAGACTGTTCAGTGCCGTAGCCAGACCAAACGGCCAACCGAGGCAGGCGGGAGTTGCTAGGGGGGTTCGGGGGCATGCATGAACTTTAGTCTCTCGGAAATGCGATTTGCAGCGTTTTCTGGGCCTTTCGGTAACTTTTTTTCGAGTTAATTTAAGTGGAATTTAAAAAGCAATAATCAGAAACTAGCTACATAATCTGGGTGACCGTTAACCTGGCCAATGGTTTTGATCAGTATTTGTTCAAAAAAAATTTGAGTTAACGTACGTAGCCCCTTGAGATCGATGATATGGTAATTTTTTCATAGTATATTGACTGAATTGCTGAATTCTTTGTAATATCATGATGCGTTAAAAATATCCGATGATCGCTTATGTAAAATAAAAATGATCGGCGAAATTCGTCAAAATTTTACCGAGGCGAGTGCCTCGGTTGGCCTCATACTAGCTACGGCGCTGCTGTTGTGATAATGAAGGTCAATTCTCAGTCTGCAAGTTTCATGCTTTGCTGACCTTGATGTTAACTTTCACCAAAAGAAACTAAGAGCCCAAGTTCAATTGAAAGTCGAGGGTGCATTGAAGAAGGCCCTACGCAACTACTGACTTCATGTCGCAGAAATTCTTCGCTTAATATTTACAAAAGATCATAAGTCTATTTGAATAAAGAATCTAGCATTTTATTCAGTGCCAGCCACCCTTTCAATTTATGATATGAAAATTGGTACGTTTTTAGCAATACTGAAAACATTCCAACGTTTTCTACTAGAGTAGTTCTCAAATACCTGCTTTGTTTGTGTAATGGCAGGTTTGGTTAAGGTCTTTCTTATTTGTACTACAGACATATGTACTGGGCAAATGGAGGAAGGGAGCCTACAATAGAAAGAGCTGACTTGGATGGCTCTAACAGACACACCGTGATTGCCAATGTAACACGTCCAACTGGCTTGACAATTGACTATTCATTGGGGCTCATTTTCTGGGTTGATATTGAGAACCAGGTTATTGAGTGTGCAAACTTAGATGGAACAAACCGTCGAGTAGTTGCGTCAGGTCTTCCCATGCCTTTTGCCTTAACACAGTGCAAGGATTATATTTACTGGACTGACCATGCGCTTAACTCGATCTATCGTGCCAACAAGACAAATGGATTGGACCAGACAAGAATCAAATCCCACACTGATGGCATTACGGATATTCTAGTGTTTCACAGCAGTAGGCAAGAAGGTTTGTGTATAATCATTATTTTGATACTGTTATCCCTACAAGGCCAAATATAATTGTACATTTATTTCCTGTGGTACTGTATTTGTAGGACAACCATGACCATTATTATAATCTGATGTATGTCTGTCGATAGCCTGAAAGGAACAAATGTATGTAGGTTTAAAGATAGGGTTTGAAGATTAATACATTTTCATGAAGGCAACTTAGATCAGCAAGGGTGGTCCTCAACCTACCCTAAACTAACAGTAATCACTGATTAATAAAGTGTATCAGATTCCAGATCATGCGTGATAATGCATGGTTTGGCAATTGGGAAAGTGTGTGATGGAAGTTGGAAGCAGCTCTGTATTGAAATGAATTTACAACCTTAAATACAGATAGTAAACAGCATGTGTACTTAGATGCATTAAAAAAATGATGATACTTCAAAATTAAAAGACTACGGAGTATGCAGGATTGAAGTAATGGAATTTCCTCAAAAGCTCCTGTACTAGAACTGGATCTCAGTACTGCACTGTTACATGTAAATGGACAGAAATTTTATGATGTGTTCAAAGGAGAATCACGTGAAGATAATGCACGTTTAATTTTGTTTTAATTCAGGAATCATCATTTGTAAACTTTTTGCTATTTTCTTTTGATGGTGTTTCCAAAGGACTTAAAAGGCGTTTTATGCCTAAATTGCACCTTAGACAACCTCTCTGTAATCAAGAGTTTAAAGAAGTTGTTTCCAGTTTATTTTGGAACTTGTCTGGTGAGCTTTGCCTAACACGTTTGCTTGTTTATTTAGGATGGAATTCCTGTGCCAGGCATAATGGCGGATGCAGCCACCTTTGCCTGGCTAAACAAGGCAAACGAATGGTGTGTTCCTGCCCAACTCACTACACCCTGTCGTCAACAGACAATAAGACTTGCAATGGTTAGTATTCTCCAACGTGAAAACGGTTTGTCACTGACAATTAAAGAGAATCCCTATTTCTAAAGCTCTGAGTTCCGCAAATCTCCAAACCGATATTGTTTTCATTCCCAACTCACGTTCCGTTATAAATAGTACAAGACAAACATTATTGCTCGAGTCATAGAAAGTTTACATTACGCAATAAATGG
>CALNXK010000104.1:1865000-1913260 GCA_942486035.1 Porites lobata | reverse complement strand
CGTGACGTCATACGTTTACGAAAGCCGACCGAAGATAAGAGGGCCTTTCGACGGATGTTAACGAGTGCTGACCCATGGAGAACAACTCGGTACGAGTAAAAACCTGAGGAGTTTTTGTTTTTTTACTTCCTATTTTCCTTAGCTAGTATAGCTCTGTTACGTTGACGTCTTTGAATTTCTTTGTGTCATGTCACTTAGGAAGATTGCAAGTTCTTTTCAAATACACCCGTCCGAGGATGAGCCGGTTTAGAAAGATTTCTGTATACAGCTTGCCCTTATAATTTAACACAAATAATAAATATGACTCTTCTGCACAGCCTTTTTTTTATGTCGTCACGCAACGCAGACACTAAAAACGGCCGTCTAGCAGACTACTATGAGTACGGACATGTATGCATAATAAATCAGTGAAAGGGCTGAGATGAAATCCTACAGTCCCCTACGAACTGAAAGATCATAGACAACTGGCGGCTTATTAAAAAGAGACATGCTTTGACAAAAGTTTCCGCGAGATAAATAATCTACGGACGCTGCCTCGCATGGGACGTTAGTCTCGTTGCACCTACCCCTTTTGGATTCTTGCTTATTTTCTTTTCTTTTCTTTTTTTTTTTTTAGGCGTTGTATTATAAATTTATATTGTATATTACAAGAGGAGTACCCAATAAAGCTGTGGAAAAAAAAAAAGACCAAATGCCGTCCTAACCGTGTAGTTCTAGTATAACTTCAGCTAATACAATGCCTACCTCAGATATAAATTCCCGAGCAGTCTTGATAGTTCGCTTGATTTGTCACGACGAAAAAGTCTACGAGGAAATCACATTTTGCAAAACAAGTCAGTACAAAAGTCAATTGCATTTTCCTTCACATAATAACCGGACTTGCACAAAACTTACCTTTAAGCAACAATCAACCCTTCTACCAAGAAGAAATTAAACCTATGGGACTTTTCCGTTTCTTTAGCTTTCAGTTTCATTTTGATCAAATTACGTCAAGAAAAGTGACGTAACTGCTTCCAGAAATAGCTCTCGAAATGTAGCCATCCAATGAAAATTTGAAAATAATAAAGCATATGAGGAATTAGCCAGAGAGAGTAAAAACGACTCGAAGCAATCGTCTGAAATTCCCGCTAACGAGGGGTAAAATTAAATCTAATATACAGTTATGTCTTTTGATGATAAGTTTTCCTTGCCAGCTAGATGTTTCTCTCACTGTTTCGGATCCCAAGACAGAACTCTCGCCTGCTACTATTTTTGCAACCGTTTACGTGCTGCGAAGCCATATGTCACGTGATTAGTGTCGAATCATGACCGTCAAATCATGTCTGAAAATCCGGGTAGCAATGAAATCAGCAGTAATAAAGTAGCCGCTCAATAGAGGTTTACTGTCCCATTCTTTTCTACAAGTATTTCGGAACTTTGATTACTGGACGCTTGATGGAGGATGGCTGCTTAATAGAGGTTCAACTGTATACAGAGTGGAATGATAACCATGTATGCATAATAAATCAGTAAAAGGGCTGAGAGGAAATCCTACATGATGGGATGGGAAAAAGTCCCCTGCGAACTAAAAGATCATATACAACACGGCCTTATTAAACAGAGACATGCTTGGCAAAATTTTCGGCGAGATAAATAACGAAATACGCGCCGTTCTCAGGTAAAGGAACCGAGGAGTTCTAGTATAACTTCAGCTAATGCAATGCTTACCTCAGTTATAAATCCCCGAGTAGTCTTGATAGTTCGCTTGATTTGTGACGACGAAAATGTCTACAAGGAGATCATATTTTGCAAAACAAGTCAGTATAAAAGTCAATTGCATTTTCCTTCACAAAATAACCGGACTTGCACAAAACTTACCTATAAGCAACAATCAAACCTTCTACCAAGAAGAAATTAAACCTATGGGATTTTTCCCTTCCTTTATTAGCTTTCAGTTTCAACAAAACTGACGTAAGTGCTTCCAGAAATAGCTCCCGAAATGCAACCATCCATGAATAAAAGCAAGGGGTTAGCCCGAATTTCTTGACGATTACTTCGACTCGAAGCAATCGTCTGAAATTCAGGCTAAAGAGTGGCAGGGTGCAAAGAAAATCATCTTTGCAGCTTGCCATTCGGGCAAGCTGAAGCTAGCATTTACTAGCCCAAACGTCATTTCAACTAGCCCCAAAAGCTTTTTGACAAGCAGAATTGATTCACAGTTCTTCTTCAATTTGAATTCCTCTAAAAACATCACTTGCCCGTCGGGCAAGTTAAGAACAGAATTCACTAGCCCGATAGCAAAATCCACTAGCCCCGGGCTATCGGACACTACTTTCTTTGCACGCTGAGTGGTCAAATTAAATCAAATACATACATTTATTACTACGCGGTGCCTATATGCCTGGCAGCCGGGAACGGTCTTAAAAAAAAACTATAAATGTCCGGCAGTCAGAAAATTTTCTAGAATTTCTGCAAAATCCCTTTTTCTAGCACTATCTAATCGTCTGAAAGTATTCCATCTTCATTTAGAATTACCAAGCGATCAGGAAAACAAGAATGGCTTCGGAGATGAGGGGTTGTGGTTTCTCGGGCATAGAGTAGTTTCGACGCTGTAAATTAGGGTTAGATACAATTATTATGCTCGAAAATTTGAGCATAATGGCTAATATGCATGTATTCTGGAGCTTAACAGAAGGCGTCTTCACTTTCCTGGTTCGCTTTGAGACTGGCGGGTATTTGGCTTGTTTGAAATCGTGCCTGTGAGTAACGCCCGGTTTATTCTATTCTGCGAAACGAAACGAAACGAAACGAAATATATTGGGAAAGAGAAAAAATGCTTATTATCACGCGCTGCGACTCACGAAATTATTCCCAGGCTAATTGTCGAAACAGCGTCTGACAGCGTCGACTCTACTCTATACCGAAGAAACCACAACCGCTCAGCTGCGAAGCGAGTTTTGTTTTCCTGATCGCTTGGTTATTCTAACTTTGACACTGAAAGTTTCGACGAGATAAATGACCAAACGCCATTCTAAGGTAAATGAACCATGGAGTTCTAGTATAACTTTAGCTAATACAATGCCTACATGTACCTCAGTTATGAATTCCAGAGTAGTCTTGATAGTCAGAAAATCATATTTTGCAAAACAAGTTCAAGTTCAGGTTTAACTGTATACAGAGTGGAATGATAACCATGTATGCATAATAAATCAGTGAAAGGGCTGAGAGGAAATCCTACATGATGGGATGGGAAAAAGTCCCCTGCGAACTGAAAGATCATATACAACACGGCCTTATAAAACAGAGACATGCTTTGACAAAAGTTTCCGCGAGATAAATAACGAAATGCGCACCGTTCTATGGTAAAGGAACCGAGGAGTTCTAGTATAACTTTAGCTAATGCAATGCTTACCTCAGTTATAAATCCCCGAGTAGTCTTGATAGTTCGCTTGATTTGTCACGACGAAAATGTCTACGAGGAGATCATATTTTGCAAAACAAGTCAGTATAAAAGTCAATTGCATTTTCCTTCACAAAATAACCAGACTTGCACAAAACTTACCTATAAGCAACAAACAACCCTTCTACCAAGAAGAAATTAGACTTATGGGATTTTTCTCTTCCTTTAGCTTTCAGTTTCAACAAAAGTGACGTAAGTGCTTCCAGAAATTGCTCCCGAAATGAAGCCATCCATGAATAAAAGCAAGGGGTTAGCCCGAATTTCTTGACGATCAAATACTTCGACTCGAAGCAATCGTCTGAAATTCAGGCTAAAGAGTGGTCAAATCAAATCAAATACATAAAGTTATTAATACGCTGTGGCTATATGCTCGGCAGCCGGGAGGGGTCTTCAAAAAAAACTATAAACGCCCGGACGTCAGAAAATTTTCTAGAATTTCTGCAAAATGCCTTTTTCTAGTACTTTCTAATCGTCTGAAAGTATTACATCTTCATTTAGAATTACCAAGCGATCAGGAAAACAAGAATGGCTTCGCAGATGAGGGGTTGTGGTTTCTCGGGCATAGAGTAGATTCGACGCTTTAAATTAGGGATATTATGCTCGAAAATTTGAGCATAATGGCTAATATGCATGTATTCTGGAGCTTAAGAGAAGGAGTTTTCACTTTCCAGGTTCGCTTTGAGACTGGCGGGTATTTAGCTTGTCTGAAATCGTGCCTGTGAGTAACGCCCGGTTTATTCTATTCTGCCAAACGAAACGAAACGAAACGAAATATATTGGGGAAAGAGAGAAAATGCTTATTATCACGCGCTGCTACTCACGAAATTTTTTCCTAGCCTAATTGTCGAAACGGCGTCTGACAGCGTCGACTCTACTCTATACCCAAGAAACCACAACCGCTCAGCTGCGAAGCGAGTTTTCGTTTTCCTGATCGCTTGGTTATTCTCACTTTGACAAAAGTTTCCGGGACATAAATGACCAAACGCCATTCTAAGGTAAAAGAACCATGGAGGTCTAGTATAACTTCAGCTAATGCAATGCCCACATGTACCTCAATTATAAATTCCCGAGTAGTCTTGATAGTTCGGTTGATTTGTCACGACGAAAAAGTCTACGAGGAAATCATAGTTTGCAAAGCAAGTAAGTATAAAAGTCAATTACATTTTCCTTCGCATAATAACCGGACTTGCACAAAACTTACCTATAAGCAACAATCAACCCTTCTACCAAGAAGAAATTAAACCTATGGGATATTTCCTTTCCTTTACCTTTCAGTTTCAACAAAAGTGACGTAAGTGCTTCCAGAAATTACTCCCGAAATGCAGCCGTCCAAGAATAAAAGCAAGGGGTTAGCCCGAATTTC
This sequence comes from Porites lobata, assembly GCA_942486035.1. Taxonomy (NCBI): domain Eukaryota; kingdom Metazoa; phylum Cnidaria; class Anthozoa; order Scleractinia; family Poritidae; genus Porites; species Porites lobata. Next base: position 1,908,458 of record CALNXK010000104.1, on the reverse strand, counting down.
TTGACGATTACTTCGACTCGAAGCAATCGTCTGAAATTCAGGCTAAAGAGTGGTCAAATTAAATCAAATACATACAGTTATTAATACGCTGTGGCTATATGCTCGGCAGCCGGGTAGGGTCTTCAAAAAAAACTATAATCGCCCGGACGTCAGAAAATTTTCTAGAATTTCTACAAAATGCCTTTTTCTAGTACTTTCTAATCGTCTGAAAGTATTCCATCTTCATTTAGAATTACCAAGCGATCAGGAAAACAAGAATGGCTTCGCAGATGAGGGGTTGTGGTTTATCGGGCACAGAGTAGATTCGACGCTTTAAATTAGGGTTATTATGCTCGAAAATTTGAGCATAATGGCTAATATGCATGTATTCTGGAGCTTAAGAGAAGGAGTTTTCACTTTCCAGGTTCGCTTTGAGACTGGCGGGTATTTAGCTTGTCTGAAATCGTGCCCGTAAGTAACGCCCGGCTTATTCTATTCTGCGAAACGAAACGGAATATATTGGGGAAAGAGAAAAAATGCTTATTATCACGCGCTGCGACTCACGAAATTATTCCTAGGCTAATTGTCGAAACAGCGTCGACTCTACTCTATACCCAAGAAACCACAATCGCTCAGCTGCGAAGCGAGTTTTGTTTTCCTGATCGCTTGGTTATTCTAAATAAAGATAGAATACTTTGACAAAAGTTTCCTCGAGATAAATGACCAAATGCCGTTCTAAGATAAAGGAACCGTGTCGTTCGAGTATAGCTTCAGCTAATGCAATGCCTACCTCAGTTATAAATTCTCGATTAGTCTTGATAGTTCGTCTGATTTGTCACGACGAAAAAGTCTACGAGGAAAACATATTTTGCAAAGCAAGTCAGTATAAAAAAGTCAATTGCATTTTCCTTAACAAAATAACCGGACTTGCACAAAACTTACCTATAGGCAACAATCAACCTTACCACCAAGAAGAAATTAAACCTATGGGATTTTTCCCTTCCTTTAGCTTTCAGTTTCAACAAAAGTGACGTAAGTGCTTCCAGAAATTACTCCCAAAATGCAGCCATCCATGAATAAAAGCAAGGGGTTACCACGAATTTCTCGACGATTACTTCGACTCAAAGCAATCGTCTGAAATTCAGGCTAAAGAGTGGTCAAATTAAATCAAATACATACAGTTATTAATACGCTGTGGCTATATGCTCGGCAACCGGGAAGGGTCTTAAAAAACTATGAATGCCCGGCAGTCAGAAAATTTTGCTAGAATTTCTGCAAAATCCCTTTTTCTAGTTCTTTCTAATCGTCTGAAAGTATTCCATCTTCATTTAGAATTACCAAGCGATCAGGAAAACAAGAATGGCTTCGCAGATGAGTGGTTGTGGTTTCTCGGGCATAGAGTAGTTTCGACGCTGTAAATTAGGGTTAGATATAATTATTGTGCTCGAAAATTTGAGCGTAATGGCTATTAAATATGCATGTATTCTGGAGCTTAAGAGAAGGCGTTTTCACTTTCTAGGTTCGCTTTGAGACTGGTGGGTATTTAGCTTCTTTCAAATCGTGCCCGTGAGTAACGCCCGGCTTATTCTATTCTGCGAAACGAAATATATTTGGGAAAGAGAAAAAATGCTTATTATCACTGAGGCCCGGTTCAAAAGTCGAATTTCACATGTGCCGAACTTAACGCGAGAGTTAAATGCACGTGAAGTGCGACGTTTGAATCAATTAAATTCGACTGTTTAAATTAAATGCGACGTTTGCCGTATCTGCGACTGAAACAGTCGAAGATTCGACTTAGGTTCGACTTTTGATTCAAACGTCGCATTTCACATGTGCCGAACTTAATGAATGAATTTTAGTAAATTATTATTATATTACTGAGAATATTGACAGCGAAGAGAGTTAAATTCGACAGAGTTCAGTGAGATAAATTCGACGTTTGAATCAAATGCCGTATTTAACTATTTTAGTCGACTAAAATAGCAATTAAATTCGGCACATGTGTAATTCGACGTTTGAACTGGGCCTGACGCGCTGCTACTCACGAAATTATTCCTAGGCCTAATTGTCGAAACAGCGTCTGACAGCGTCGACTGTACTGTATACCCAAGAAACCACAATCGCTCAGCTGCGAAGCGAGTTTTGTTTTCCTGATCGCTTGGTTATTCTAAATGAAGATAGAATACTTTGACAAAAGTTTCCGCGAGATAAGTGACCAAATGCCGTTCTAAGGTAATGGAACCGTGTAGTTCTAGTATAACTTCAGCTAATGCAATGCTTACCTCAGTTATAAATTCCCGAGCAGTCTTGATAGTTTGCTTCATTTGTCACGACGAAAAAGTCCAAGAGGAAATCATCTTTTGCAAAACAAGTCAGTATAAAAGTCAATTACATTTTCCTTCACATAATAACCAGACTTGCACAAAACGTACCTATAAGCAACAATCAATCTTCTACCAAGCAGAAATTAAACCTATGGGATTTTTCCCTTCCTTTAGCATTTAGTTCCATTTTGATCAAATTACGTCAACAAAAGTGACTTTAGTGCTTCGAGAAATAGCTCCCGAAATGCAGCCATCCATAAAAAATTGGAAAATAATAAAGGATTGTGAGGGGTTAGCCTGAATTTTACACGATTACTTCGAGTAGTTTTTACTCCTTTCAGCTGAGGGAGTAAAAACGACTCAAAGCAATCGTCTGAAATTCTGGATAATGAGGGGTCAAATTATAATACGTTGTGGCTACATGCCCGAGCTATATGCCCGGTAGCCGGGAAGCAGCCTGTGTTGCAGCCGGCTCACGCACTCGTCTTATAAACTATCTGTATAGTCCCTCTGCGAATTAGTGCACAAAAACTCGTTCTAATATCCTGCAGAATTGCAAGGACATATGTGAGCGTTTCTGATAGGCGGATTTCTTCCCAGTTTCTTATGCGCCTCACGATTGGCATAGACTGTTCACAGTCCTCTATTTTTCAGTAAGATCGTCGAGATCGAGCGCTTTGCGTTACGAGCTGCCATCTTGCATGAGTGTCAAAACAACTTAGGCGGCGGGGGCGGTTTGGGAGGAGACGAGAACAATAGAGGGACTGTAATAGCCTGCATAGCAGGCGTCGAAAGGGGTAGGGGATAGGGAGGAAGGGAAAAGCAGGGGAATTTGCAACAAAATCGTAAAACGCACTTGACAAAATCTCTGAAATGTTTGTAAATTGAAAACAAAGTTGCTACTAAGTGACGCTTTTAATTTTCAAAAAGTCACTTTTTTCAGTTTTATCCAACTGATTTGGTGAATACTAGTCTAATACAACTACCCCCTCAGAGTCGGTTCATAGCGCTAGATATATACCTCGATACTTCGCGTATTGGTATATACACCACTATTAGTTTACCTGCCCTTCGGGTGACAGACGTATATTACAGATGTTCTGTTTTTAATGATTTACTGATAATTTTAGTAGTCCTGGCTAAAAAGAGGGTGGCCACAAAATAGGGGCTACTTTTTAGAGGTTTAACAGTAATCAACATCTGTTGATTTGAGAAAAGTTGAACATTAATATTGTTAATGGCTAGTCAAGAGATCACATAATGCACGTCAATTACCACAGAGTATGACTTACTTGCAAACAACTCCTCTGTCACTGGCAGTAAATAGTGTACTTCCATTAGAAGCATACCTGAAAATACAAACTCTTTATGTCTAAAATTATTTTTATACTTGGTCTTGTTAACCAAATGAATTTATACGTGAACATCACTTTGACTCTTAATCGAGCAAATTCTTAAATATATAAAATGTTCTTAATACTTGATTTTCCACAGTGGATCTTTCCCATGTTCTTTCATACCTTCTTGAACCCCAACTTCTGGGACAAAACTTGTCAAAAATTCCCCTTCAAACATGATGAGACCTAAAAGACATTGCAGAACAAGACAGGGAAAAATCATCATTTTTGATTATTTGGAATTGCTATACAAGGGGGTATACATACACACTGCCCAGCGCTGTTCACTCAATCCTCTAAACACTTTCCCCACACCTAAAGTAAAAGACCCTGATGAAGAGCAATTTTTGGAAATACTGCCATTTTGGATATTATTCCCGTTATTTATTGTAAGCTATAGTCTCTCAAGCAACCATTTTTGTCATGTCACATATTTTCGAACATGACACAAAAAAACATACATATATGGAAGGTTTCAGAAAAGGGTCATCAATGCATTAAAGCTGCATCACTGTATGAGACATTTAAAATACAACACACAAGTTTTAAGATTCTAATAATAATAAAAACATTTACTTCTATAGCACCATTTTCATTGCTGTCCAATAGCGATTTACAACAACAATTACAGACAGTAACTTTAAAAAAAATTAATAAAATGAACTAATAACAGTGCATTGTAAAAAAATTTGAAAATAAAATTGAGCTATGTGTTAAAATTTACAATATTGTTTAAACAAATAAAAAATGAAAAATATGAATAAAACTAATAAAAGCCAAATAAAAAGAAAATGGAGGAAATGTGTTCCTACAATGATCATAAATTAAAAACCTTCTTAAAAAGATAAGTTTTAACTAAAAGACCTGATTTGTCAAATATAAATATATATATTTTTTATGTTGGGGGGATGTTCATGTGAACATTTTCCACCATCAATATCCATTTACAGGAGGTTTCTTTTATAAATAATCCACTATAATCGATGATCTGGATACCACTAAATTCTACAACAATTTTGTTGCCGACAGCAAATCAAGTACAGCAGGCTCTTTACATAAAATACTGATCACAACATACCATGGGAGATACAATGTACACCAGTGGCATAACACTGGAGTTATAAAAATGAAAAACTAAAAACTCCAGAAACATTTTTCCACAAAAATAATAATCTTGCAGAGGTTGGTTCCACCAAAGAGAATTTTCCACTTAATGGTAACACCAAGACTTTCATCCAGACTCAAAAGCAAGAGCTTCAGGGTATTCATACATCATGACATTATGTCATTAACTAGCTCGAGGAGTAAACAGGGTGCAAAGAAAGTCAGTTTTACAGCTTCCCATTCGTGCAAGCTGCAACTAGCATGTACATTGTACCAGCCCAAGAGTAATGAGCAGGATTGATTACAGTTCTTCTGTAATGCAAATTTGCTAAAAGAAATTCATTTGCCAATAGGGTAAATTGACAACAGAATTCACTAGCCCGATAACCGAAATCCTCTAGTCCTGGGCTATCGGACACGACTTTCTTTGCATACTGGTAAAGGAGTACATAAGTAAATACTTCTTATACATACCAGTCGGCCATAAACAAGGATAGGGAGAGAGCACTTTTCACAAAGGTGGAGAAGTGGATCTTGCACTTTTTGCCCAATCGGCAAAATCTGTGAGGAAGACAGGAGGACAAGCTAAACTATTTTGAAACCTAAATGTCTTGTTTTTGTAACAAACTGATATGATAACAGAAACGTAAGAGCCTAAGTTATCTCATCTACATGTACAGGTACAGTCAACTCTCGCCTTGCGGACACCCCGCTATAACGGACACCCCGATAATACGGACAGCAGATAAATTCCGGGCAAAAATAAATTACAGACATTTGATTGAAATAAACTCCCGCTATTATGGACTCTCGCCACAGAGGACACTAACTTAAGGTCCCTACAGAGTCCGCTATAAAGGGAGTTGACTGTAGATGTATGGGCCTGCCAAAAATTAATGACTTAATTTTGGGGGCTACCATAAAGGAACTAATATATGTCCAAGGCATCTAGTTAATTCTAGGGGTCCAAGTGGGGGCGTTTAATAGTTAGGAGGCATTTAAAAGAGAGAGGTGTTTATTCTCATAACTGTAACAAGCTCAACAAAACTAACATGCTTTTGCAGGGCTCGAAATTTTGCAAGGTTGCCTTTTGGCGACCAACTGGAGAAATATAGTCACCAGATGCAAATATTTAGTGGACAGTTTGTATCACGTAAATGACGCAGCTCATAGTCAGGGCTTCTGATATTTTTGCGATGTCGCAGAGCGGCGAAATTCACAAAACCACGCAAAACACTGCAAACTTTGGTAGAAATCTTATCATTGTTTGTACAACATATGTAATATTTGAAACATTTCTCAGCTATTGGGGCTATTTGCTTGCCGTAAACTTGTAAATTTATCTTGAAACTTTGTCACTAAAATGTGCAAACAACATCCTGAAACTACTAGGCGTAGATTATGTTGCAAAAAACTGGGCACTAGCCATGATGTTAAAGGCTTTGCCATTGTTTCAGTTCTGGAGCGTATAGTTGTTGAATGAGCAAAATTTAATGATCTCTGTTAGAAAAACATTTAAAACACTGGTCTATGGTCAGCGCAAAACTGATCAATCTCTAACAAAGTTTTCCCTGAAAATAACCACAAAATCGGCCTTTTTTTACTGATTGATTTTTGGCTAAGTTTGTTCCACAAATTCCCATGAAATCAGTCAATTTTTCTGCGAATTTCCCCTAAAAATCCCGTAAAATTTGACTTTTTCCACGACCTATCAGAAGCCCTGCATAGTATGGTGCAATCCATCAGATTTGAAAATCTCGTGGATAGAAGTCGGTATAAATTTGGAGGTAAACTGGCTTTGTTTATGCGATTTGGCACATTTTTTACGATGAAAGCAAACCAGGATAAGATGAAATGTTTGTTTTAACTTTACTAATTTAATTTAACCCATTCGCCCCTGAACCGCCCGTAAATCGCCCGTGCGGATCCAGGTCATTCTACCCTTTGTGACGCTATCAGTTTTAATGGTCAAGGACAACTTTCTTCGCTGACTTGTGCAGAGTGAAGAGATCTTTCAAACCATACCAGAATGAGCACAATTCAGTCAAGGACTCCGGAGAAAGAAGCAAAAAACCACGTGACCTTGACCTGAAATCTCCATGAAAATCTTCTTCCATTGCCCACCTACCTTTCCTTTCATCTAATCCTAAGATCCTAAAAGCTTTCTTAAAAACTCTTCCCACCAAAATGAAGCCTACTAAATGCCCAGCAAGAGAAAAAAAAAATGAGGCAAGAAAAGCGAAAAAAGAAGGGAGGAGAGAAAGTGAAAAGTAATAATTTTGCTTTCTGCGCAAGCCCGAACTTCGCAAGCTGATATTTTGCATCTGGATCAGAAGGCCGCGAAGTGTACGACCTGTAAACCGGTTTGTGGTAAGTTTTAGCTCTTTATAGCACGACAGTGACCAGAAAACCACTCGACTAGCTTCAAAACGCGTTTTTCGGCAAAATCTCCAGGAGAGAATGGGTTAAATCTAAGTCATAGAGAAATCTGGTCGCCACCTTGGCGACTAAACTAAAATTTTCAGTCGCCAAGAAGAAAATGTTAGTCCCATTGGCAACCCTATCAGTCGCAATTTTGAGCCCTGTTTCGACAAAAATATCAAGAGAGTTTAAAAATGGTGGAATATCCACTCCATCAATATTGATATGTCTAGGCCGTCTAGAGATCCATATCGTTCTTTTTCAAATCCCAACATCGATGTTAGAATCCACGTTCATTGTTTTTGCGTTGCCATCGTTAGTCTATCCTCATTTTTAACTTAACATTGAGCAAGATGAAATACGCATTTACCCTCGCTAATCAAGCAAGAAACTGAATGAATTGAATGATTTTGCACCTTTTTGCTAATTCCTAGTATTTTGGAGTAATTCTCATGGGGAACCATCTATTTATTAGACAGGGGCCTTTATTAAAGAGGGGCATCGAATAAAATTTTAACAATGTTGAGGGGGCGTTTATTTGGAAGTAGACGTTTATTAGGCTGTTTATGGTAAACGACTTACAAATAGGGGCTAAGTGACTGGGGCTAAATGAGCATAAATTATAAAATTAATAGTACATACTTGATGATCCCACTTGAGTTCTCTCATGACAACCACTTGAGCTGCAGCAGCTGTTCCAGGGGATTTCTGTTTCCTTTTACTTTCCTTGTCACCTAATAGATGTGACAAACAAAGAATAAAATAACTATCCAGGACTTCTAACAACTAAGAGGACCTTTAACAATCTAGCGAAATGTTTGCATGTGTAGTTTACTTGGTTTTACTTGAATTCCTATGGTCTGAGAACTGCACAACATGTCATTACGACCTAACTGTACTCTATGGCCTCTACCTGAATAACTTTTACACAAATCCAGGCAAAACTAAATAATTAAATTTGATCAGGATTTAAGTAAACAAACAAACAACCGTTTTTCTATTTCATTACAAAAAATCGTAGTTGTATAGCAGCTGGTACACATGAACAACAAATTCTTTTAAAAAATATAAGAACTATTACTGAAAGGATAGAATTTTGTCACTTACAGTACAAAGTTAATTTATAGTACAACCGAAGGCAAGAATTAACATCCAAAAGAGCAATGTAACTCAATGCAAAAGCAGGTAGAGGCAGACCTACATCTTGAAGCCCAAACAGCCAGAGCTTAACCTAATATCTGTAGCATGAAGCATTTACACCACAGGAGTATGGCTAACCTCTCTGGATGGGATGCTTGCTCATCACAGGACACCCTTGTTAACATTCAACTTAATAAATTTACTAGAGCTTCGGAAGTTTTCAAAAACAACTTGAAATTTATTTATGAGCCAAAATACAAGAGAACTCTCTGACAGATCAGTTAGTGACAAAAGGGTGAAAACAGTTAAGATGTAACAACAAAAAGACCATTCTTGAAAAACCTGTTTTTCCAGTTAAGTTTTTCCAGAAGTAGACTGTTCACAGTCCCCTATTTTTTCGTGAGATCGTTTAGGTATACCGCGTCTTACCGCCACGGCTATCTTGATTTTCAAATGTACGGAGGGGGCCGGCATCGGGGATTATAGCTCTAGGTGAAGGGGGGAGGTGGCACGAAAAATAGAGGGACTGTAATAACATCACTGCAGCTTGCGTTCACGGAGCGCGTTGTACCAGCAACGCAGGCGTTTAATTGGTCATTAGACAATAGATGTTAATTTGCGTTGATAACAGCTTTAGTTTCAGTTGCCGACACTGACAAGTCGTTGACAAGTCAACGTTTCCATAAAACGTACGCTTTCATACCATAAGGCACATCTTGCGTAAACACACGAAGGATTTTTGATTGGGAAAATGTTTCCTTGTGCATGTTTGCCGATTTCATTTCGAGGAATGGCCCAGAAACATTATAAAATCACTGTTTCGAACGGAGATATTTGTAAACACGCGAAATAGATGCTAAATGTGTCTGGCATGCTTTTCATCACCAGCGGAGTTTCTTAATTAATGAATGGTAAAAGGCGTGAAATTCCTGTCACGCCTCCTGAACGCAAGCTGCAGTGATGTTATTACAGTCCCTCTATTTTTCTCGCTTCCTCCCAAACCGCCCCCGCCCCCTAAGTAGTTTTGACACTCATGCGAGATGGCAACCCGTAACGCAGAGCGCTCGATCTCGACGATCTTACGGAAAAATAGAGGACTGTGAACAGTCTATTCCAGAAGGTTCAAGAAACATCTGGACAGTGGAACCTCAATTTAACGAAGGGCCAGGCGACTGGCAAAATGTGTTTGCCATATCAACGAGGTTTCGTTATATCGAGGTTTTTTCTCATATCTTTCTATGACTGGGATAAAGAAAATCGTTTGTTATACCGAGGACTTTGTTATACAGAGGTTCATTATATCAAGGTTCCACTGTAATACTGATTGTCTCTTTTGAATAAACAAGCATTCACAGAAAAACTTGTCAATGTTGCTCATTTCCTCAAGCAGGGCTGTTGCTCAGATTTCAAGTTATTGGTTATACTGTACATGTTTAAATGTACAATATGTAGGCAGGGAAATGAACAGCAACAAATTTCTGTGGCAGGGCTCAAAACAAGTCCCATCCAGTAGTCCTGGTCAGGTGGATTTTCTTGCCGGACAAGTAACTTTTAAGACTCACTTGCCCAATGAGGGTCAAGACAACTGATCCTTTAATAAAATCATTAACTAAGACAAGCAAGAGGTGGATCTAATTACTCAATAAGGGTAAAGACAACTGATCCTCTAATCCTCTAATAGAATCATTAACCGAGAAAAGCAAAAGGTGGCCATAAGCAAGCAAAATGTGAGAGCCGCTTGCTCCAAGGACAAGCTGGACTTCAAGATTTTTCAAGCACTGTATTGGTTCTATATTCTATATTCCATTTTCTTATGAAAGTAGCCAGGGGTCATGCTCATAGTAGCCAAAGGGAATCCACTGTATCAGGCTCTTATTGACAGAGATGCTCAAGAGTGTGTGTCTCTCAACAACCTTCACACAGCATGCCTCAGGTACACATTTATACACCTGGCTGAACAGACAAAGTGGACTAACGTTCCTTGTCTAAGGAAACAACATGACAGCAAGGCTTAAAACCGGACATGCATTGTACAGCATTGAAAGAAAATTATTGGCTTCTTTACCTTCAGATCCTGTCCTAGACTTTTCTCCACTTTTTCCTTCCTTTTTCTTGCTTTTCCCAGATGACAATGAGCTTGCTGACTTGCTCTTTGCTTTCAGTTTTAAAGAAATGTTTCGCCTAACTGGCTGTGAGGTGGATCCTGGAGCTGCTCCCTCATGCTCCAATTCAAGATCTACCAAAACAACATAAAAAAACTAAAAGATTCGTCTCTCTTTGGTACGATGTATAGAGATCTTTTTGTCATGGATTTACCTGTATTTTTCCAGGCACTAAAAGAGATAATGTCTAGATCACTTTGTTAATATTATTTTTTCTAATTACACTTGCTTATGTGCTCAGGAACTTTGCGTTAGTATAGGTAATAGCATGATTAGTAGTGATATTTGGCATAAATACCACAAGTGATAATTATTTCAAAATTGTTATTTGTTTATACGTTTGTAATTTCACGAGCGTTTCAAATCAAGTGAAATACGGTAACCAATCAAAGAAATTTGATACAATTTTGAAATATCACAGTGGTATTTATGCCAAATATCACGCATGAAATTATGCTATTATTTGTTTACACTACTACCAGCAAGAAGGTTTGTAATTTTCACATGTAGGTATTTCAAATTAAGCTGAAATACCACTGCTCCAAGCCAATCAAATTGCAGAAATTTTTTCATGAAGTGGTATAAACAAAGAAATAATTGTTTATTATACCAATAAGAGTTACAGCAAAAGCACCAAAATATAGGGGATATACAGAAAAAATACAGATACAGAGCACTAAGAACAGCTAGATTTAAGATACATCATACGCACTGACAAGACACGCTGAGCAAAAAATTAACAAAGTAAAGGGATTCCAGATCATTTTGAAAAGCAATGTAAAAGTACAATTAGTACAAATTAAATCTAGGTAAACCTATAAACCTCAAAGTAAACAAAAAAAAGCTGCCACAAGTAAACTGTTCAGTGTCAAGTACTGTGAAATTCACAACAAGCGGCTTATTAAGGGTCTAATGATCCCAATGGAAACTGAGCTAAACAACTGATCAACAACTAAAAGAAATACATTTCATACTGTTAGAATTTTGAGAAAATTCGTCGACCAAAAGATGACATTTACAAAGGAAAAAGGTACATTTTTCATGGTCATTTTCTGAGAGTAATGGCAGAAATTCTCCTAGAACCTGAACCTAATTATAAATTGAAGTATTAAGCCCTCAAAGATTAGATATGTAATACTAGTGAGATTAGTTGAAATCAGAAGAATAACTCATCGACATAGCGCTACAAACCAGACCAAATCACGAAAAAGCTGAAAATCAACGCTGCGTAGAGTTGCAAACGTTTCATTTTCGTGAAATAAATATGAAAAAAGACTTAATAACATAAAGAAAACATGTTTTTAAAACTGAATAGCGCCAAATTAAGGATAAATTTAAGCAATAAGTCAGTGGGAAAAGCATGCTTACCGTCCTCCATCTTGAATTTTCCAGTGCTTTAGCTTATGACCGCTGTGCAGCTTGTCTCTTGATTGAGCCTTCGAAACTGTTCCCCAGGCCTACTCCAGGATGAACTTTTTTCCCCACGTACCGATAACCCTGTTTATTTTACATTGTACTCACTATCTGTCTTCTCATTGGCTAAGAGCCTATAGATAGTTTTGGAAATCAGCGCAACCTAGTCTACAGAACCTTCAGATTAGTTAGTTATCTGCTAGCGGATACCTGACTAATCTGTAGATTGCGCGCGCAATGCATGATTTCCAATAACAATATCAATTCAGGTTCCTTAGCTTGCGACGACGGTGTTTGTCTTTTTAGAAATAAGCATCACTTCGCATTTATCAGTGTTAAATATCAATTGTCCCAATATTCCAAACGAGTAAGATCTTTCTGCCGAGTTCTTCAACATCTTCCTTAGTGTCCCTCACCCTAGACACCTTCATATCATCAGTAAAGAGTCTTGTGCACGACGTAATTCCTTGAGATATCGTCATGAAATCTGGGATTGTTTTTCTTTAGTTGAAAAGCATTTTTTCAGTTAACTGTAATCAAATCCAATCATCAAAAGGTAGACAAAAAATCAAATTGAATTTACCTTTTGGCTTTCATATTTGAATTCCAATTTTGCACTATACTAACTATACTATACTAACCCTGGGTTATCTTCAGCTGAGCGAGCTGTGACAGGTTGAACCCCGGCCCGACAACCAGTCAGGGTCACTCTTCCCATTTCTTGAATACGGATGTATTCCTCTTATTTCTTTCATTTTAATCATCTAATTGATCTATTTCTATTTCTTTCCCTTTGTTCTGTTTCTTTTTATTTATTTCCTTTCTTATCATTTAAACATTTTTTTTAAAAAATATAGTTTTAACTAAAGGGAACCAGCCATCCGCATATTAATTTGCTCATGATACTTTCGCCTTAAAGCCTTTGATAGAATGATTTATTTTGGCGAGAACTAACTCTATCATTCTTCATTTGACATTAGTTGAGCAAACGTTTTGACGGAAGGTCTCAAAGATCGATTACATGTTAGTCTGTTCTTAATTACAAAGCCCATATCGCCCCATACTGTAAGGTGATCCAAGACAGTCATGGATGCTCAGGACTGGACTGGATTCTACGCTGTGGATTTCAGATTCCAGGTACTGGAATCAGGATTCCCTGTCAGTGGAATTATTGATACCAGAATTCCGGATTTTTATTAAACCTAAATTAGGGATTCCAAAGCTCAAGACTCCGGGGTGATTCCAAAAGCAAAAATTTCCCTGATTCCGGATGATTAAAGGCTGCGAGCAGTCTCTCTTTTCCTTCCGATTTAGTGAGGGAAGTACACGCGGGCAAGAGATGCAAGAAAAGAGGCGAGAAACGCGCCTATCCTGTCTCGCGCCTTCAGTCACGCGCGTGGTCATTTGCGTGCCTCGCGCGTTTTGCTCGACAGACTGAGAAAAAAGAGAGACTGCTCGTATTCTAGGATGATTACCATACATGGGGCGCTGGATTGATAAAGTGGTGACTCATGGAGAGAAGAAAGGGAAGGGATCAGCACGAATAAGGGAACGGAGACTCACACTCTCCTTAGCCTGCGTAGCTGGCGATTTAGCGGCAGATGCTGTACTTTTTTGGCGGAGGAGCCACGTGAAGATTGGGAGCAAGTCAAGGAGGGATTTTCACCTTTCTCCCTCGCGGTTTCGCCGTTCGCTTCGAGTGGCGGCTTTTCGTCTAGAAAGTACCCCAGGCGCAATAATCCCGCCAGCTACACAGGCTACACTCTCCTTCACGCCACTCCATACTTTTAAGTGCCTGGGATAGTAATGAGCTAATGAGATGCAACTGTGAGCATCATCGCACACTAAGGTGATCAAGCGTAACTCAGTTCGATCAGCGACCACAGCTTGGTTTAAAACAGTGAAGGACACTATACACCTATGGAAGAAACAGAGCTTTACTTTGCTTTTGGGTCAAATCTGAGCGCAAGAAAAATGCGGGAACGCGGCACTAGGTTCATCTCTCGCGAAAGCGCAGTACTTCGAGGATTTCGCGTCGTATTTAGCATATGGAAAGACGATGGCTTTGGTTATGCTAATATTATCCCAGATAAGGAGTCGACCGTTTATGGTGCCTTGTACATCTGTTTAAAAGGAAGTTTAGCCAAGTTAGATGAACACGAAGCAGGGAGGCTTCGGAGAGTGAACGTACAGGTGGAAAGAAAAAGCGGCGAAATCGTGGATGCGACAGCGTATCAAACTTATGAAAAGTATGTTAAAGAGGAGCTAAAACCGAGCCAAATTTATATCAATGAGATACTTGAAGGAGAGGATCTTATTCCTAAAGAATATTCTGACTACTTTAGAAACTTCTTGTGTGACAAAACTGAGAAGTAAAGACTGACGAAATCTTTTTAATTCAGTCAAAACTTATAGAAAACTCAAGAGAACATAGAGCTTTGAAGTTTATCGATCCGTGTAATGGATTGACTTATTATTGTATTTAAATTGCTACATTTTAATCCCGTTTATGTTTTGAGTGGTGAGCTGCTGGGGGTTACTTGGTCAGTTAGGGAAGGACCATTAGAAAAATGATGCGGGGTGTGGTGGGGGTTTTCTGGCCCGCAAGAACTTTTTTCTGGCCGATTGCCTGTGCAATAACGACCCACAAGAGTCATCGCTCGGCTATATTACAAAGATTTGCTCTTCTTCAAACGTAATAAGGTAATATAATATTAAAGTAAATCGTTTTCGTACCATTGAAGAAAAGTCGCCAAACCTCCAGCAATGCTCTTTTTCTCTCGGTCATCTTTCTGATAAAACTTACGATCAAAACAATGAAAAGCCTCGCCGAGAGGGTCAAAAGCGTTTTCTTTGATCCCTGGTTTACTTAAAATTCCTTAACAAGGCTTGCACTTCTAATTGTCAGAATTTCTCCTTCGTGAGTTTATCAGCCATAGGTGCATGATCTCACGGACATGCGCAGTACGTTATTCAGCCCTGTCAGTTTACCCGTACAAAACGGACATCGTAGTCATGCAAAGCAACGCACATTACGCACATTTAGGGCCCGAGAAGCATTTTTCAAGTCGGTTTAGTAGCAAACGGGATTCCCGTTTCTGTCGACATTGGGACTGGATTTTAAGGTTAACTAGCGTAATGTCTCGGGCGAGAAAGCGACTAACACTTCAGGCTAAATTATGGGTTAGAATTTTGCTTTGACTCTTTCTTGTTACATGCAATACCTGAATGATAAATACTCTCTGACATCAAATGTCAGACGAGTTATGCCATAGGGATTTACACGTTTTTTTCCGTCAAAAGTGGCTGAAAATAAAATTGCCGCCTACCTTCTCCACATAAATGTACACTAAATGTTATATCTAAGAGGAAAGTATAAAGGGAATTTTAGCAGAAAAATAGCCTAAAGGACGTTTCTGTATGAGGCAGCAGAATTCCTGTCAAGTTTAAAATAATCGTTTGTTCATCAGAGTAAACTTCAAGTTAAATGAGTCACCAGTGCGAACAATCCAATAAAAGCGCAGTTTCTGATTATAAGCTCCTACTAATAGTCTCTAGCCAACCCTACCCTACTCTACCTTATACTACTCCCAACCCTACCCTACCTTATACTACTCCCACCCCTACCCTACCCTTATACTACTCCCAACCCTACCCTACCTTATACTACTCCCAACCCTACTAAGCACGCACCATATCTAGTTCAATCACACACATAATATAGGGAACGCCTTTGAAGGGTTTTTTTATTAATTATTTTTGCTGAAAACGTTTTATCCCTGGCAAGTTCAGGCGGAAGGGCATCAATCTCAGCTCTCTATGTAAGTTTAGAACCCTTTTTATAATATCGACATTGACATTGGGGACGAAATCGTAATGTATATATTTTGGCACATCCATTTACTAAGACGCAAATCTTTTTAAACGCCTCCCTATTATTAGACTATGAGTAATCCCCATTTTTCCCCAGGTAAAGTAGAGCGAGCGAAACGCAACCGCGCGTGAAACTCACTCCACGCTCTCTACCGCTGCGTCTCGCCTTTCCTCGCGTGGTGAGATTTTCACGTGCGCTCGCGTTTCGTTCGCTCTAGTCTCTCTGAGGAAAAATGGGGACTTTTCGTAGTCTACCCTATTATTGACTCTGGACATAAAAGAGGTCCCTCTCAAAACTTAAAAGAAATTAACACACACCCTAGTGGTTTAATGGATCTTTTACGGTATAGTTCAATTTAAGGGTAGGAACGTCGTCCCCTTATTAATTGTCAAAACTTCCTTTGTGCCCCTTTGAGATTAATTAACTAGGAACTTCAAACGGGCATAGAGACGGGGAACGTATTGATTTTCAAGGAATATATGTCAAATATTTCACGTGAAAAAAAATATTCTGGAACTGAGGGAGGTTGTCCATATTTTAATCATGCAAAGATTGTGTTGAGGGCTTGTAAAGCTCGCTAGGCTTTGAAACTAGAGGACCAAGACTCTGTTCTTTCTCTTTAAGATAGCAGTTTAATCTTCAACAGCTACTTACAACAACTCTACAATTTCTACTAGCTTACACAGCGAATTAAATAACCAAATTGTAGACTTAGTTTGGGTTAGCTGACCGGAAGAGTTTCTATTGAATATCTTATCGCCTATATTGCAACAGGTTTGCTATAGTTAGATAAGCCTACACAGCCGCAACCGACAAGTACCAAAGAACCAGTTAAATGCTAACAGTAAAACTGCCCAGAAGGACTAAATATACAAAACAGGAACTCGATTGTGGGTAAAACTCAAGGTCAGCGGTACTCCCCAAACAAGCCTACTTCAAAGAAACAAAACTAACCTTAACAAACACTTCAAATGGATAATACTAGACAAAACTCAGGAACTAACCATGTGGGGAAATACACTGAATCTCTGAGTCTCTAAGTCTACAGAAGTCTATAAACTGTTTATCACGAAGCTACCAAAATCTTAAAAATAGGAAAACTGAAAAACAAAACTAAAGGCAACTACCTCATAACAATTGCAACTGGTTTGTGCGCTTTCATATTTGCTGGGGGCTGAACAATTTATAACAGGTAGACAAAGATACAGTCAAACCTCTATTAACCGGACACCAGCGCATTCCAAAGGTTCTAACATTTAATCGGTGAAGTCGCAGTAACGGAATGAGACAATCTGAAAACAACGATTTCCTTTTTAGACAAACTATCCCAATTTATTTCTCCATTTTATAGCCGACGCTTCGCTAAAAATATATAAAAATGCTAGAAATCCGATTTCTTTTGATATAAACGTAGCTAGATCCGTGATTTAAACGCCGGAAGCAGCGGGAGAAAAACCAATGCTTGCTTTAACAGTAACGGCGTACCTCATGTATGAGTATTTTATGCAGGCCACCACTGCTTGGCACTAAGAAGGTTAGGAGCGTAATTACTCAATTTCCTGGTGGATTCCGTCTTAATTTCTAGAGGTACAATTTAGGTGAGGTGTAAAACGTATCCTCTGTACATATGTATAATTAAAGGTCATGTAGACTTAAATCAAAACCAATCTAGACACTAATAAACTTAAACCAATCTGCCAAAAGAATTAAAAACTACAACTGTGTACATAATATAAAAGTAAAGAGTATATTAAATTGCTAGTCTGAAGTGCCTCTGTCCCATGTGGTATCGATGAAAATAGCCGAAATTGACTACTGATTCCCGATATTTTTCAGGTGACTATAAAACAAGTTTCAAGTGCACATGACTGGTCGCAAAATAAGCTACGAAACGTACACTGTCATTTTCAGACTACGCAAAATATTAACAGCAGATAATTTTTTCTTCTGGATACAGTGTTTCTATTCTTGCGAGGAACGCTCCACCTCGTAATCGTGACAAAATTAGAAACTGTCTTCACCCTCAGATAGTTAGGAACTGCTTCATTGCATTCTTCATCATACCTATACAACAACAACCACAACAGGAAAAGCAACGTTAGCAAGCTAACAAAAGAAAAGGATAGTGACTTCATCTGGCGAGGCATAACATTTTGACAACTGACTTTTAAGAGTGTGCTCGATTGATCGTACCCCGGAATAAGAATACGCAAAAGTTTTGATGCAAACCTCTTCTATACCGTAATTTTTGAACCATCTAAAGTTTATATAGATCAAAATACTTTATTTCAAGCAGTTTTGTAGAATGAAAGACAGAACAAGTGATTTCTGGCGAGGCTATTCCATTAGACGCGGAATACGGTGAATCGAACACGCCCTAAATTTATAAGAGCAAAGGGTCACATTAAAACTCGTACCTTCAACCAATGATTAGACTTATTGTAGATTCAAAGAAACTTACATACCATAAATTCTTTATTAAGCCTTCCTCTCTAATAAGCCTCTTTTAAGAGGAAAATCATTTAACCTCCTCCTCTCTTTCAAGTCTCTTCTCCCTATTCTTATACAATAGACGTATGATAGATGTGTTAATTTACCACGACTCTAACACTTCATGTGGACTGATTATCGGGTATGGTTTATTCATGAGCTGCAAGTTTCGATTTGATTTGGATCCTCGGCTGATCATGACCTCCAACTTCATGTCCCTGAGATTTTTCACTTTAGGTTCTAGTTCTTTATGGGGAAATGATATCACAATCTTCGCTTCATTAAATAAGCCCCTCTTCCCTCTCAAACGTTCTTGAAATGAGTAAACCCCCCGGGAGGCTTAATAAAGGATTTACCATATCTAGAGACTTTCCTAAGCGACACCTTCCGTAAAATAAGCGACTGGAAATTTGATCTTCGCATTTTGAGTCGTCGCTTACGTCAGGTTCGACTGTAAGTTACAGTGGAACGAACTCAGACGGGGCACACTTCGAAATGTGAAAAAATCATGCGACTTGAAATAAATTTTCTAGTGTTTAACTGCCAAAAGAACTACCAAATTCAGACTCCATTGTTGTTGAACTTGACCTGTGATTGGCAGATTGACGCTACGTGGCAGCGGTTGAGTTCGTTGCTCAATAAAAGGTCATAAATAACTATAATTCCTTGTTAAAATATGTTTCCTAAACCACGCAATATTATCCAAGGTTTAAATAATTATACCCTAAAATACCTTGCTATTTATTGGATGCCCTAAAACTCGAACGTTACGTCGTCACCAATGAGAACAAACGGCGCCCAGTACTTCACTGCGTTAAAGCGGTCAGATTCTCTCATGGATTTCATGGCTTTATTCAGAGACTCACTGGCACTTCGTCCATGGACTAGTTGTTGGTAGAAAACTTTCATGAACTCCATAGTAGCTTCGTCGTCGATCGCCCACAAGGACACCAGAACAGAGCGAGCACCAGCACCTAAAAATGCCCGTGCAATACCGACCACACCCTCAGATTTGACTTCTCCCCGGGCACTATGACAACAACTGAGTACAACAAGTCTTGCCCTAATTTGCGCCTCTAAAACATCTTTCATAGTTAAGAGATAGTCCTCCCTGGCTGGATTCACGGATGAACGTGTTGTGTTTGGGGCCAAGGCAATTTCTCCTGTTTCCATTTTACCGTGAGCAGCAATGTGCACCAGAGCAACCGAGGAGATACGTGTTAACACTTCATCTTTTGTTGCCTGCTTTCCAACGAGGGGTTCAGTTTGAAGTATTTCCCCAATCATCTGTACTTCCTTTGCGGCCCACGCTAACTGCTTTAGCCTCATTCCTTCATAAACTACCTCCTGTACCCACGGATCGCCGACGAGAAGAGCGCCAGTCTTGCTGTGCCAATCTGCTGGACAATTTTGGATTAATCGCAGACTAGAAAGTGACGGAAGTAGGCGAATTCTAAAAGTTTCGCAGAGGTACTTAGATTTCAAGTCAATGAAAGCAGCATAAGGGGCCAAACAAAGAGGTCCTTGTGGAACAACCACAACCTCATCGCTTTGGAGTAAGTCTCTTATAGGGTCCATAACAACTTTGTAAAATGTTTGTAATGACTTTGTCTCAAAAGATGAGGAATGAGATCTTGGGTTACTGGGGGAACTATCTTCTGCTAACTTTTTATCGCTTGGGTTTCTTAATGAGCGATCTTCACAGTTAACATCAGCTCTCACACCTATTTCTTCATGTGCAGTTTCCAGGAGAGACTGAAAATAGGTTTTGACGGAGATATCGATCTGAGTTTTTCTAGTTTTGATTTCGTTTCCTTTCTCGTTCACCCAGAGAACTATTCCTTCCTCGTTGATACCTATAAAAGCTGTATTTGCTGGTAGGTAATTAAGAATGTCAGGTGTTGTTGTAGAGAATGTTCCTATTTCACGAGACAACCCTTTAAACCCATACTTTAACTCCAGAAGATCATTTAAAGCTTGGGCACGTCCATGATCAGCAGTTAAAAGTGCCTCCACAACTTTACCTTGCTTAAACTGTAGCCCCCAGAGACTCAAATTAATATTATCATACGTACTCCCAAGACTAATCTTCCATTCGTCATTAGATATGAGATTTCCCCTGATATAGTCGAAGGCAATGACACTTTTCTTATAACAGTAAATGGCTGTCTGGAAATCTCCAAGACTGTGATAGGCGTTGCCAAGATTACCGTAGGCAATTGCTTCTCCTGCCCTGTCTCCCACTTCTTTTGAAATTTTGAGATGTCGTTCATGGTACTCTATGGCGCTCTGGAAATCTCCAAGACGGTCATAGGCGTTGCCAAGATTACCGTAGGCAATTGCTTCTCCTGCCCTGTCTCCCACTTCTTTAAAAATTTGGAGGCCTCGTTCATGGTACTCTATGGCTTTCTGGAAATCTCCAAGACTGTCAAAGGCGCTGCCAAGACTACAGTACGCTTTTCCTTCTCCTGTCCTGTCTCCCACTTCTTTGGAAATTTTGAGATGTCGTTCATAGTACTCTATGGCTTTCTGGAAATCTTCAAGACTGTAATAGGCGTTGCCAAGATTACCGTAGCCAATTCCTTTTCCTGCCCTGTCTCCCACTTCTTTTGAAATTTTGAGATGTCGTTTATGGTACTCTATGGCTTTCTGGAAATCTCCAAGACTGTCATAGGCGTTGCCAAGATTACCGTAGGCAATTCCTTCTCCTGCCCTGTCTCCCACTTCTTTGGAAATTTTGAGATGTCGTTCATGGTACTCTATGGCTTTCTGGAAATCTCCAAGACTGCGATAGGCGTTGCCAAGATTACCGTACGCTTTTCCTTCTCCTGCCCTGTCTCCCACTTCTTTGGAAATTTTGAGGTGTCGTTCATGGTACTCTATGGCTTTCTGGAAATCTCCAAGACTGTCATAGGCGATGCCAAGATTACAGTACGCTTTTCCTTCTCCTGCCATGTCTCCCACTTCTTTGGAAATTTTGAGGTCTCGTTCATGGTACTCTATGGCTTTCTGGAAATCTCCAAGACTGTCATAGGCGTTGCCAAGATTACCGTACGCTTTTCCTTCTCCTGCGCTGTCTCCCACTTCTTTGGAAATTTTGAGGTCTCGTTCATGGTACTCTATGGCCTTCTGGAAATCTCCAAGACTGTCATAGGCGTTGCCAAGATTACCGTACGTTTTTCCTTCCCCTGCCCTGTCTCCCACTTCTTTGGAAATTTTGAGGTCTCGTTCATGGTACTCTATGGCTTTCTGGAAATCTCCAAGACTGTCATAGGCGATGCCAAGATTACAGTACGCTTTTCCTTCTCCTGCCCTGTCTCCCACTTCTTTGGAAATTTTGAGATGTCGTTCATGGTACTCTATGGCTTTCTGGAAATCTCCAAGATTTTGAAAAGCAATGCCAAGATTACAGTACGCTCTTCCTTCTCCTGCCCTGTCTCCCACTTCTTTGGAAATTTTGAGGTCTCGTTCATGGTACTCTATGGCTTTCTGGAAATCTCCAAGACTGTCATAGGCGTTGCCAAGAATACCGTACGCTTTTCCTTCTCCTGCCCTGTCTCCCACTTCTTTGGAAATTTTAAGGTCTCGTTCATGGTACTCTATGGCTTTCTGGAAATCTCCAAGACTGTCATAGGCGTTGCCAAGATTACAGTACGCTTTTCCTTCTCCTGCCCTGTCTCCCACTTCTTTGGAAATTTTGAGATGTCGTTCATGATACTCTATGGCTTTCTGGAAATCTCCAAGATTTTGAAAAGCAATGCCAAGATTACAGTACGCTCTTCCTTCTCCTGCCCTGTCTCTCACTTCTTTGGAAATTTTGAGGTCTCGTTCATGGTACTCTAAGGCTTTCTGGAAATCTTCAAGACTGCAATAGGCGTTGCCAAGATTACAGTACGCTTTTCCTTCTCCTGCCCTGTCTCCCACTTCTTTGGAAATTTTGAGATTTCGTTCATGGTACTCTATGGCGCTCTGGAAATCTCCAAGACTGTCATAGGCGTTGCCAAGATTACAGTACGCTTTTCCTTCTCCTGCCCTGTCTCCCACTTCTTTGGAAATTTTGAGGTCTCGTTTATGGTACTCTATGGCTTTCTGGAAATCTCCAAGACTGTCATAGGCGTTGCCAAGATTACAGTACGCTTTTCCTTCTCCTGCCCTGTCTCCCACTTCTTTGGAAATTTTGAGGTCTCGTTCATGGTACTCTATGGCTTTCTGGAAATCTTTAAAGTTAACATAGGCGTCGCCAATAGTACTATTCCCTTTTTCTTCCTCTGTCCTCTCCCCAACTTCATCGGCAATCTTGTTGGTATTTCCAAGATTACAGGTGGCCTCTGTTTGTCCTTTCGCAGCCATTCCACTAACAAATTGCAGATAAAATCTACGTACTGCTTTTCCCGAAGATAGTTTTAATTGTCACATTTTTTACTTGCTTTGCTATTTCAGCTGTTCTGAAAAAAAGTGTACATATGTTGTGGTTTTTTTTTTTTGCCGTTGATACCATTTCTTTAAATGTTAGATAACGTACGATAAGGAAAATGAAAAGTAAAATTAAAACATTGAGTAAAAGCTTATTTATTAGCTCTTTTATTATTCGTTTTTGTCTATCATAGTCGCATTTGGTTTGCCACAAATAGTAATCGTTCTACTTGTTTTTTATCCTTGTGCAATGTGCCTTGATAAACTGGGGTCTCCTCCTAAAAAAGGAAAAAGACATTCTTTTTGGTGATCAGTGATCGAAACGAAAAAGAAACCAGATTTACCATTGTTTAAACATGGTGTATATTATCTATCTAGTCGTTGTACATTCATGTACCCTCCACTGAAAATACTACAGCTTTTGGCAACAAACTACAAATCGGGCCAGTAGGAATATTCAGAAAAGTCAAATTTCGGAAAGTGAACTTTTTTCTAAGGTTTAAAAATCTCTTGCTAGCGGAATACAAATGTACAACAAATGAAAAGAATATATATTTCTATATCACCAGTTATTTCAAGCTTGTGGAATTTCAGAAAACTATAATTATGGTTCATATAAAATAGGAAAGGCCCCCCTGACCCCTTGCCTTGCTCGGTTTCAGCTTAAGAGCGATGGTCAGGAAAAATCGAGAACAATCTTAATTTCGTGGCAGGAGTTGAAAAATGATTTGTCCATATATAGCTTTTAGGTAGATAAGAAACCTAATGTAGATTGTTCCCGCCAGAAGCCTTTTATTTGTGGTTTTCGATGTCGGAGTCTCAGACTGCCCCTAATTTTTTACCTGAAATTCGCGAACATCAACTTTCCTCGTGTATGCATCGCCGCCATGTTGGTGGACGGTAAACAAAAGATCGCTCATTAGCTCGTTTTGTTTGTCCACCAGCATTTGTTCATTTCACCATTGTTATTTGTGTTTCCCGTGACTGCATGAAAACCGCCTACATAGCTCTCTTACGTTGACGTCTTTGAATTTCTTTGAGTCATGTCACTTACGAAGATTGCAAGTTCTTTTCAAATACACCCGTCCGAGGATGAGCCGGTTTAGAAAGATTTCTGTATACAGCTTGCCCTTATAATTTAATACAAATGATAAATATGACTCTTCTGCACAGCTTTTTTTTTATGTCGTCACGCAACGCAGACACCAAAAACGGCTGTGAAGCAGACTACTATGAGTACGGACATATATGCATAATAAATCAGTGAAAGGGCTGAGATGAAATCCTACAGTCCCCTGCGAACTGAAAGATCAAAGACAACTGGCGGCTTATTAAAAAGAGACATGCTTTGACAAACGTTTCCGCGAGATAAATGACCAAATGCCGTTCTAAGGTAAGGAACCGTGGAGTTCTAGTAAAACTTCAGCTAATACAATGCCTGCCTCTATAAATTCCCGAGTAGTCTTGATAGTTCGTTTGATTGGTCACGAGGAAGTAGTCTACGAAGAAGTCATATTTTGCAAAACAAGTCAGTATAAAAGTCAATTGCATTTTCCTTTAAAAATAACCGGACTTGCACAAAACTTACCTATAAGCAACAATCAATCCTTCTACCAAGAAGAAATTAAACCTATGTGATTTTTCCCTTTCCTTAGCTTTCACTTTCATTTTGATCAAATTACATCAAAAAAAGTGACGTAAGTGCTTCCAGAAATAGCTCTCGAAATGCAGCCATCCAATGAAAATTTGAAAATAATAAAGCATATGAGGGATTAGCCTGAGGGAGTAAAAACGACTCGAAGCAATCGTCTGTAATTCCGTATAATGAGGGGTCAAATTAAATTTAATATACAGTTACGTCTTTTGGTGATAAGCTTTCCTTGCCAGCCAGATGTTTCTCTCTCTGTTTCGGATCCCACGACAGAACTCTCGCCTGCTACTATTTTTGCAACCGTTTACGTGCTGCGAAGCCATACGTCGCGTGATTAGTGTCAAATCATGTCTGAAAATCCGGGTAGCAATGAAATCAGCAGTAAAAAAGGTAGCCGCTCGATAGAGGTTTACTTTCCCATTCTTTTCTACAACTATTTCGGAACTTTGATTACTGGCCGCTTAATGGAGGATGGCTGCTTAATAGGTGGCCACCTAATGGAGGTTGAACTGTATACAGAGTGGGATGATAACCATGTATGCATTGATAATAAATCAGTGAAAGGGCTGAGATGAAATCCCACATGATGGATACTATCGCTGAAAAAGTCCCCTGCGAACTGAAAGATCATAGACAACAAGGCCTTATTAAACAGAGACACACTTTGACAAACGTTTCCGCGAGATAAATGACCAAATGCCGTTTTAAGGTAACTAAGAACCGTGGAGTTCTAGTAATGCCTACCTCAGTTATAAATCCCCGAGTAGTCTTGATAGTTCGCTTGATTTATCACGGCGAAAAATTCTATGAGAAAATCATATTTTGCAAAACAAGTTAAAGTTCAGGTTCAACTGTTAGTCCAGTGGCTAAAGGCTAGGATCTATACAGAGCGGACAAAAGCACCAAACTTTGCATGGTTGTAGCTCAGGGCATGTTAGTCGTTATTCGGATCAGAACTGCTCGGTGTAGTTCCTTAACAACCCCTTCATGATGGGTGGCCTGTGCTGAAATTGTAATCCCTTGTTCTTGCCATTTTTGATGAAAATTACATAAATGGCATGTAGATGGAAAAAGAAACTGTATTACTACTATTATTGCTAAAACCAATGACTAAAACAAGTCAACTTAATAATAATATAGCAATAATGATATACCAAGGTGGGTGCCCTGTGCTAAAATATCAATTCCTTTTTTTTTTTGGCCATTATTTTGATGAAAATCACATGAAAGACATGTAAATGAAAAAAAGAAATCGCATTATTATTGAAATAAATGACAAAAATAAGTCAGCTAAATGATATAGCAGGAAAATCCAAGGAATGTGTATTCAGACCGCGCGTACTCCGTCCTAAATGGCTTTTCAAGATGGAGGCTTAAAGAGGTCTTTACAGGGACTGTACGTATTTCTAGAATTGCCGTCTTCATGCAAAATTGTGTAAAATTTTAATCAAGACGTTTGAATGAAGTTTTAAGCTCTTCTTGATGATGTATTTGTTATCGAAAGCAACGAGAAAGGAGAAGCAAGCATGTTGAAGCAGACCAGAAACAGTCGGAAGGCTGACACTCGGTGAGACCGCAAAATGTGATTTGTAACGAAGATGGTGGGAGCCATCTATACAGTTTCTGTACATTGAAAGCCGACAGAAATCTATGACGTACTGCCAGCGATTTACAACACTATGGTCTTCCGAGAATATCTGGTGGAGGAGTGATTGCTGTAGAGGCGAAATAGTATCATATGCGCTGTTTAACTGACTTGCGTTAAACCAATGGATTCTCACTCCTCTCTTGTCGATTCTCATCCTTGGCAAATACGACAACGATCCCAACTAATATCCATCTTGGTGTGTAGAAACAAGCTGAAACTCACTAATCACGATAAGGCTGAAATCGTGGTTATCTTCTCGATGTACCGTACTCGACCACTCTTCAGCGACTTCAATATGGGTAATGCAACGCTGACAACCACCGCCAACAAAGCCAAAAGTCTGGGAGTAGTATTTGATGACAAAATGCTATTTGACGCCCACGTCTCAATATTTGCAGATCATCGTTTTACCAGCTCAGGAACTTATCAAAGATAAGAAAGTAGCTCACACAGGTGTCTAGCGAAATTGCTGTACATTCTTTCACGTCTAAAATAGACTATTGCAAATCCTTGCTCTGCGGTTGTACGAAAGCGCAGTTGAAGAAAATTTTAACGATATGTTCAGAACACTGCCCCCAAGAATCGTTACTCACACTAGTCGGTAAACTTGAACACATGGTCAGCGACCAGCGAGCATGAAGGCCGCGTTTTTTTCTAACTCTGCTAGACTTTATTTGATTTTTCTTTCTTTTTTCTGTTTTTTGACTTACTTTTTAACAAAAAACCTAAGAACAAAGTTTTATAAGTTGTCCTTTAATTTCTTTTTTTTTATTAAAGACTACAAGTTTTTTTACTATACGTAACTTTAAGGGGCACAATCACAGATTACGTAGACGTACCCCTCTCCTTTCCTTCCGATATACAATGTGAATAAAATTTTAAAATGCAGTAATTTTGTATTGTACGTTTTCATTCATTGTAAATTTTATTTGTCACTTACTTTTTCACGTTCAGATATATCAAATTCTGTATTATCATCTGCTAAAGTTTGGAGAAACAAATAAAATAAAATGAAAATGAATTACGCCTATTTCATTTGAGCTTCACGGGCTTCCTATTAGTTATTATGTTATTTTAAACTTCTTTTGTCAGTTTTCAAATCACTTAATAACCTTCCATCTAGCTACCTAGTGGACAGAGTTATCAAAAGCACCCGAGGTACCTGTGGTCCGCAACTCAGCAGCAGTTAGAACAACCTCGAAAACTCACGAAAACTTACGGAGACAAGGTTTTTCATTGTACGCCCCTAAACTGAGGACCTCACTACCATTAGCTAGATTTGCGCAAGTCACCATCTTTAGCTAGTTTAAAGAAAGGACTGAAAATATATCTTTTTACGCAATTTTTAGAGAGTAAGTCAATATTGTTGAAAAACGTCTTTAATATCTGCACATCATATACGTATAATTATAGTATTAATTTTAACCAGAATTCACAAAATGTGTGTGTGTCATGTGTGGCTTTCGATAGAAAATTTATCACCAAAAAGAGCTTAAAACTTCACTTAAACCTGTCGTGATTCAAATTGTACACAGTTTTGGATTAAAACTGATATTCTAGCAGATACGTACAGTCCATGTAAAGACACTTTCAAGCCGCCATCTTGAAAGGTCAAAGTATGAGATTTAGTATACGTCTGAAAACATCTTCCTTGGATTTTCCTGCTGTATCATTTAGTTGACTTGCTTTTGTCATCTATTTCAAGAATAATACAATTTCTTTTTTTCAGTTACATGTCTTTCATGTGATTTTCATCAAAATAATGGCAAAAAACAAGGAATTGATATTTTTAGCACAGGGCACCCACCATGGTATATCATTATGTGCCAAACCATTAAGTTGACTTGTTTTAGTCATTAGTTTCAATAATAATAATTATATAGTAATACAGTTTCTTTTTCCATCTACATGCCTTTTATGTGATTTTCATCAAAAAATGGCAAAAAACAAGGGATTGCTATTTTCAGCACAGACCACCCATCATGCAGGGGTTGTTAAAGAACTTCACTGAGCAGTTGCTGCAAAATCCTGAAGAGGTAGCTGTGGGCACGGATCCTTAAATTGACTAACATGCCCTAAGCTTCAACCATGCAAAGTTTGGTGCTTTTGTCCGCTCTGTATAGTTCTCTCCTAAACTTTGCATTAAGCCACCGGACTATGTATACAGAGCGGAATGATAACCACGTATGATAAATTCGAAATCCTACATGATGGGATGGGAAAAAGTCCCCTGCGAACTGAAAGATCATATACAACAACGCCTTATTAAACACAGACATGCTTTGACAAAAGTTTCCGCGAGATAAATAACGAAATGCGCGCCGTTCTAAGGTAAAGGAACCGAGGAGTTCTAGTATAACTTCAGCTAATGCAACACCTACCGCAGTTATAAATTCCCGAGCAGTCTTGATAGTTCGCTTGATTTGTCACGACGAAAAAGTCTACGAGGAAATCATATTTTGCAAAGCAAGTCAGCATAAAAGTCAATTGCATTTTTCTTCACAAAATAACCGGACTTGCACAAAACTTACCTATAAGCAACAATCAACCCTTCTACCCAGAAGAAATTAAACCTATGGGATTTTTCCCTTCCTTTAGCTTTCAGTTTCAACAAAAGTGACGTAAGTGCTTCCAGAAATAGCTCCCGAAAGGCAACCATCCATGAATAAAAGCAAGGGGTTGGCCCGAATTTCTTGACGATTACTTCGACTCGAAGAAATCCCCTGAAATTCAGGCTTAAGAGTGGCCAAATTAAATCAAATACATACAGTTATTAATACGCTGTGGCTATATGGTCGGTAGCCGGGAAGGGTCTTAAAAAAAACTATAAATGCCCGGCAGTCAGAAAATTTTCTAGAATTTCTGCAAAATCCCTTTTTCTAGTACTTTCTAATCGTCTGAAAGTATTCCATCTTCATTTACAAGTACCACTGAAGCGATCAGGAAAACAAGAATGGCTTCGCAGATGAGGGGGTTGCGGTTTCTCGGGAATAGAGTAGATTCGACGATGTAAATTAGGGTTACATTTATTATGCTCGAAAATTTGAGCATAATGGCTAATATGCATGTATTCTGGAGCTTAAGAGAACGCGTTTTCACTTTCCAGGTTCGCTTTGAGACTGGCGGGTATTTAGCTTCTCTGAAATCGTGCCCGTCAGTAACGCCCGACTTATTCTATTCTGCGAAACGAAACGAAATATATTGGCGAAAGAGAAAAAATGCTTATTATCACGCGCTCCTACTCACGAAATT
Source organism: Porites lobata (assembly GCA_942486035.1). NCBI lineage: Eukaryota > Metazoa > Cnidaria > Anthozoa > Scleractinia > Poritidae > Porites > Porites lobata. The sequence goes on along the minus strand of CALNXK010000104.1, from coordinate 1,879,190 downwards.
ATTCCTAGGCTAATTGTCGAAACAGCGTCTGACAGCGTCGACTCTACTCTATACCCAAGAAACCACAATCGCTCAGCTGCGAAGCGAGTTGTGTTTTCCTGATCGCTTGGTTATTATAAATGAAGATAGAATACTTTGACAAAAGTTCCCGCGAGATAAATGACCAAATGCCGTTCTAAGTTAAAGAAACCGTGTAGTTCAAGTATAGCAGGCTTCAGCTAATGGATGCCTACCTCAGTATAAATTCCCGAGCAGTCTCGATAATTCGCTTGATTTGTCACGACGAAAAAGTCTACGAGGAAATCATATTTTGCAACGCAAGTCAGTATAAAAGTCAATTGCATTTCCTTCACAAAATAACCGGACTTGCACAAAACTTACCAATAAGCAACAATCAACCCTAATTAAATGGGATTTTTCCCTTCTTTTAGCTTTCAGTTTCATTTTGATCTACGTCAACAAAAGTGACGTAAGTGCTTCCAGAAATAGCTTCCGAAATGCAGCCATCCAAGAAAAAAAGGAGATGAGGGGTTAGCCTGAATTTCAAACGATAACATATGTACGTTTCCAGAGGCCGTGATTCTTTTGGTCAGCGACATCCCGGCCTCTGGGGACGAGATTGGAGTAAAAACGACTCGAAGCATTCTCGAAGCACTAATCGTCTGAAATTCAGGCTAAAGAGTAGCCTGCGCGGCAGGCGTTTGAAAGGGAAGGGGAAGGGAAGAAGGGCGCGAGACCGCGCGCGAGAGAGGAAGGAGGAGGGGAACCTTTCCTTTCTTGCTGGTCCAAATTTTCCCTTCCCCTTCCCCTTCCCCTTTTAACGCCTGCCACGTAGGCTAGCTAAAGAGGGGTCAAATTAAATCGAATGTACAGTTATTAATATGGTGTGGCTACATGCTTGGCAGCCGGGAACGGTCTTAAAAACACTAAATGCTCGGAAGTCAGAAAATTTTCTAGAATTTCTGGAAAATCATTTTTTTTAATCATTTAAACGTATTCGCAAACTAGCGGTTGTGGTTTCATGGGCATACAATAGAGTCAACGCTGTTTAGGATAAGATATAAATTATTATGCTAGAAAATTTGAGCATAATTAATGGCTATGTATGCATGGCTATGTATGCATGTATTCTGGAGCTTAAGAGAAGGCGTTTTAACTTTCCAGCTCTCTTTTCAGACTGCCGGGTATTTAGCCTGTCTGAAAGCGTACCCGTGAGTAACGCGCTCACGAAATTTTTCCCAGGCTAAGTGTCGAAACACCGTCTGACAGCGTCGCCCGGGGGGGGGGGTAGTTCCATAAATAAGCAATATAGGTATGTGCCGCCCCATCGGGTAGGGTTTTTGCGTCGTTTTGGTCTGAAAATGGGTACACACTTTGCCCATTTTGGTCTGGAATCGGGTGTGTTTTTCGAGGGAACTACGGAGTCTAGGAAAGTATTTTATCGTTTCAATTCCAAATGAGTAAGAAAAAGAGAAAAATATGCGAGTTCGAAATGGATTTGAATAATTTTTTTTCTTTGCACTGATAACCGTAATTTCTGCCTAAAGGCCAGGTCTGACAACGGGTATGGATTTTAGTGGTCTAGTCTGAAAACGGGCGTGGAAAATTACATTTTTTGGTCTGAAATCGGGTCAGGATTTGAAGAACCGGGCGGCACACCCCGACCAAGAATTCCCAGGAGTACCCCCTTCCCAGGGCAGCGTCGACTCTACTCTATACCCAAGAAACCACAACCGATCAGCTGCGAAGCGAGTTTTGTTTTCCCGATCGCTTGGTTATTCTAAATGAAGATAGAATACTTTGACAAAAGTTTTCGCGATATATATAAATGACCAAATGCCGTTCTAAGGGTAAAGGAACAGTGTAGTTCGAGTATAGCTTCAGCTAATGCAATGCCTACCTCGGTATAAATTCCCGAGCAGTCTTGATAGTTCGCTTGATCTGTCACGACGAAAAAGTCTACGAGAAAAACACATTTTGCAAAGCAAGTCAGTATAAAAGTCAATTGCATTTTCCTTCACATAATAACCGGACTTGCACAAAACGTACCTTAAGCAACAATCAATCCTTCTACCAAGAAGAAATTAAACATATGAGATTTTTCCCTTCCTTTAGCTTTCAGTTTCACTAAAAGTGATGTAAGTGCTTCCAGAAATAGCTCCCGAAATGCAGCCATCCATGAATAAAAGCAAGGGGTTAGCCCGAATTTCTCGACGATTACTTCGACTCGAAGCAATCGTCTGAAATTCAGGCTAAAGAGTGGTCAAATTAAATCAAATGCATACAGTTATTAATACGCTATGGCTATATGCTCTGTAGCCGGGAAGGGTCTTAAAAAAACCTATAAATGCCCGGCAGTGAGCAAATTTTCTAGAATTTCTCCAAAATCCCTTTTTCTAGTACTTTCTATTCCATCTTCGTTTAGAATTAACAAGCGATCAGGAAAACAAGAATGGCTTCGGAGATGAGGGGTTGTGGTTTCTCGGGCATAGAGTAGATTCGACGCTGTAAATTAAGGTCTCGGTAAAGGAAAACGAGGTGCCCACAGAAAAAAATTCTAGTCGCGCGAGTATTTTCGCTACAAAGGCAAGTTATATATCAAATTAAAGCTAAAAGACTAAATTACCTTATAAAAGATTTTATTTCATCGAATTTCAAAAGGCGCTTAAGTTTTTTGCTCTCGAACTCAGAGGTATCGAGTTTACTGCTGAAGTTCCAGCCCTTTCGCGTTGTTAAATATTCACTTCCTTTTTATTGCATCTGATTGACAGATAAAAGACCTAAAAAAAGGTGTGAGGAATTTTCCGATTTCCCTTTGTAACTCATTTTATGTCAGTTTCTTTGCGTAAATCGCGCTCGAGATTCGACTTTTTAGTTTGAAATGCAATAATTCCGCGAAAACGAGACATATGCAAATTTCCTCACACCCTTTTTTAGGTCTTTTATCTATCAATCAGATGCAATAAAAAGGAAGTGAATATTTAACAACGCGAAAGGGCTGGAGCTTCAGCAGTAAGCTCGATACCTCTGAGTTCGAGAGCAAAAAACTTAAGCGCCTTTTGCAATTCGATGAAATGAAATCTTTTATAAGGTAATTTAGTCTTTTAGCTTTAATTTGATATATAACTTGCCTTTGTAGCGAAAATACTCGCGCGACTTAGAATTTTTTTCTGTGGGCACCTCGTTTTACTTTACCGAGACCTTAAGGTTAGATATACAGCCGAAGCCCGCTATTTTGAACTCGGTTAATTCGAATTCCCGCTATTTCGAACTCATCGTTCTTTCCCTACACCTTAAATCAACCCCGTTATTTCGAACTTGTCAAAAACAGAGTACGTACATAGGAGCACAACTGGAAACGTATGGCATTTTATTTGAGCTCGTGTTGCGTAATTAATGACTGTGTAAAGAAATTCATTCATGCTGTTGACAACAAAAAGCCCCTACCCAATCTCTCTATTTTAGATGCTATGGCCATTCTCACTGAAGCATGGGGTAGAGTTTCAGAGGAGACAATACGCAAGTGCTTCAGAAAAGCTGGCATTGGTAACCAAGCCCAACAAAGTGCTTTGAATGACGACGAAGATGTGATTGATATAGCAGGGGCACCCAACGTCAATTTTCGGAAAATATCTGTTCGGAAGACGATGTGAGATCTAGAATTTTCGGAACATTTGTTGTAAAATTTCTCGCTTCCCTGCCTCTCCTAGGATTTTCGAACATCTACAAAATGGTATAATAACGGATTTTTACCCTAGAAAGGGCCACCTAGAATTTTCGGGAGCCTTTTCCTGGCTGAAATTTTCGAAAAGGTAAGTTTTGATCCCTATAATTTTCGGACCACTAGACTTTCAGCTAGGAAATCCGAACAGATGAAAAAGTTTTTAGGGAATAAAAATATGCCTATATCTACCGTTTAAATACTAATTACGTTCAACAATGCTATGTTAAATGATTTTGAACTACATCCTCGTTGGGTGCCCCTGATATAGCCTCCCGCGCAGACGTTCTTAGGGCTTCGTCACGTGTTCCTGCCCCACGAAAGTCACACACGTTCGTGGGGAAGGAACGCGTGACGAACCCCTAAGAGGCTATGGTTGATACAGATAGCGGCGTCTTAACATTGACAACTTAACATTGGTTCGTTGAGCGATGAAGACATCCTCGCAGAGTTTCGTGAAGAAAACCAGATGGAAGTGGAAGACGGCGATGATGGAAATGAAGATGAACAACAAGAAGAAACTCCCAAGCGACCAACGAAGAGTGAGGTCCGTCAAGCAATCGAGACTCTCTCACGCTAGTTTGTTTGCTGTTGAGGGAGCCCAGATTCGACGGCAAACAAGCCAGTTGTCATTCACGATCGACAAACGTATTAGGAAAAACCAAAAACAACAGAACATTCAAAGATTTTTCAATGCAGCAGCATCTGCTGATTTATCCAACATATACTTACTGTATTTTTATTTAATCAGTGTCTTTCTTCATACTGTACTGTATTTTATTAAAAAATGATTCTTTGTTACGAATTTTACGCTTCCCCGGTTATTTCGAAACCTCGCTATTTCGAACTTTTTTCCATTTCCCTTGGGACTTCGAAATAGCGGGGTTCGACCGACTGTATTATGCTCGAAAATTTGAGCATAATGGCTAATATGCATGTATTCTGGAGCGTAAGAGAAGACGTTTTCGCTTTTCAGGCTCGCTTTGAGACTGCCGGGTATTTTGCTTCTCTAAAATCGTGACCGTGAGTAACGCCCGGCTTATTCTATTCTGCGAAACGAAACGAAACGAAACGAAATATATTGGGGAAAGAGAAAAAATGCTTATTTTCACGCGCTGCTACTCACGAAATTTTTCCTAGGCTAATTGTCGAAACAGCGTCTGACAGCGTCGACTCTACTCTATACCGAAGAAATCACAATCGCTCAGCTGCGAAGCGAGTTTTGTTTTCCTGATCGCTTGGTTATTCTAAATGAAGATAGAATACTTTGACAAAAGTTTCCGCGAGATAGATGACCAAATGCCGTTCTAAGGTAAAGGAACCGTGGACTCTAGTATAACTTCAGCTAATGGCTGCCTACCTCAATTATAAATTCCCGAGCAGTCTTGATTGTTCGCTTGATTTGTCACGACGAAAAAGTCTACGAGGAAATCATATTTCGCAAAGCAAGTCAGTATAAAAGTCAATTGCATTTTCCTTCACAAAATAACCGGACTTGCCCAAAACTTACCTATAAGCAACAATCAACCCTAATTAAATGGGATTTTTCCCTTCCGTTTAGCTTTCAGTTTCATTTTGATCTACGTCAACAAGAATGACGTAAGTGCATCCAGAAATAGCTCCCGAAATGCAGCCATCCATGAAAAAAAGCATTATGAGGGGTTAGCCTGAATTTCTGACGATTACTTCGGGTAGTTTTTACTCCTTCAGATGAGGGAGTAAAAACGAATCGTCTGAAATTCAGGCTAAAGAGTGGTCAAATTAAATCGAATAATATACGGTTATTAATACGCTGTGGCTATATGCCCGGAAGCCGGGAAGGGTCTTTAAAAACTAAATGCCCGGCAGACAGAAAATTTTCTAGAATTTCTGCAAAATCCCTTTTTCTAATCGTTTGAAAGTATTCCATCTTCATTTAATTACCAAGTGATCAGGAAAACAAGAATAATTTCGCAGATGAGCGGTTGTGGTTTCCTGGGCATAGAGGAGAGTCGACGCTGTTTAGGGTTAGACATATTATCCTAGAAAATTTGAGCATAATTAATGGCTAGTATGCGTGCATTCTGGAGCTTAAGAGAAGGCATTTTAACTTCCCAGCTCCGCTTTCAGTTTGCCGGGTATTTATAGCCTGCGTACATGTGAAATCGTGCCCGTGAGTCACGCGCGCGCGCTGCTACTCTCGAATTTTTGTGTCGAAGCAGCGTCTGACGCGCGGGCCCGTCATTTGCTTGAATTTTTGGGGGGGACATTTTAACTTTGTTTCTTTCCCACCCCCCTCGACCCACCATCACTTTGGTAATGGTTCGTCCCTTATCAAATAGAGCCAAACAACGTGAGGAAAACTTGCAACGTGGTTTACCTCTGGTATTCCCCACACATCTCACCCTGGAACGTTTGGAGATCATAGGACAATATGGAAGGGAAAGAGCTGTATTTTGCTTTTGCATCAAATCTAAGTGAAAGAAAAATGAAAGAACGTGGAGCAAAATTCACTTCTCGCGAGAGCGCAGTGCTTCGCGGATATCGCTTCGTCTTCAACACCAACTGGAAAGATGATGGTTTTGGTTACGCTAATATCACCCCAGACGAAGGTTCCGCGGTTCATGGCGCTTTATACATCTGCGAGAAGGGAAGCATGTGTAAAATGGATCACGAACACATTCATGAAGGCAATCGTTTTCACCGAGTGATCGTTAAAGTGGAAAAGAGAAACGGGAAAGTTGTCGATGCGATTGCGTACAAAGCGAATAAGGAATGTGTTAAAGGTGGGTTGAAGCCAAGCGAAATTTATCTCAATGAAATACTTGAAGGAGAGGATCTTCTTCCAAAGGAGTACGCAGCGTACTTACGAAACTTGAAGGATTAAGAATAAAAGGAGAAAAAGGAGAACACAAAAGACTTCACAGAAAGAACGAAATCAGCAGTTGGGTGCCACTGGTTGTCACGCAACCTTTCCCGTGCTTGTCACGCGAACATCCTAATCTTTGCAGAAGTTGATTTTCTAAAGGTTATTAAAAAAAACAAAAGACGGGGGTACGCCTTCCTATTTGCCCAGGATGTGCCACATAAGAGTAATACTTTGTATGAATAAAAGACTGATCTCTGAGTGGCAAAGTCTAGAAGAGGATGATATGGGAAAAAAAAATTGGATAAATAAGTTACATTTTTCTTAGTTTTTCCGACATGAAATAAAGTTTATACCCAATTTTCATTGTAAGTAACTCTTTAATACTTAGCATTACACTTTTTGTGTTTACTGTGTTACAACCAATGAGGGTAATATTAATATTGTAATCCAGACAACATCCTTGTTGGAAAGTTTCTGAGGATCCAAATATAACAATAAGGCAGGGCTGGCACTATAAAAGATTTCAAGTTTCTGGGTATATGCAATTTATAGTAGGTGGTGGAGAATTAAACAATTAGCTAGGAAGATTGGTGGGTTTTGTTTTTCTTTTGTTCCTTATAAAAGTAGCCGGTGATCATGCTCATATGAGCAGGCCACGGGAGAAATCCCTGGCCCCCAGCCCTTGGTGCCAGTCCTGAGTAAGGGCAAGCTTTTCTTAACAACAATATCCTCATCCTTAAGACTGATTCTTTTAAGGCTAACGACTAGAAAATCCTGAACTACTGGCTGATTGCTAGACAATGTACAAGTAACTGCACCTTGGCTAGGGATAATAATAAAAATTAATAATAATAATAATATTATAATCACTTGTTGATTAACTTTAATTTAAGTAATATATCAATTACGAGTGTGACGGCTTCATTGGGGTATCCAGACACCGAGAAACAGATAAAAGCATGAGGCTGAATGCCGACTGCTGTTACTGTTTCGAGGTGTCTGGATACCCCGACGAAGCACAAGTTTTTGGTATAGCTTCTTAAATGAGTGGCTGACTATTTTATTATTCATCATTGTTGTTGCCATTAATTTATTAAACAATAGATATGGAATGTGATAACAACCGTTTGGATGGAATGTGTCATTTGGGAGTCATCCAACTTAATTTAGTGTTGATCATATTCAGTTTTTTGTGCGACATGGATGAGTCAAGTTCAAGGTTTCAGATGCCCAAAACTTTTCACGAGGAAAATGAGTGTGTTATCAATTCTGTTCTGAAATCTACAGTTTACAAGAGCAAATGAGCATTACAGATTTTTCGAGAATGGCAAGACCAAAAAGCGCTCAATATTTGCACTATTGAGCCAGGCGGACTGTTCAAAGGTAAAGACATTGGTGTGGATGTCCAAGAGTTGACTGCAAGCATTAAAATCATGAATGCCAAAAGTCTAAACTAAAGGCTATCCAAGTTCATGCAGGAGGTCGCAAATAAGTCAGGTGGATGATATCTGTATGTCTCGGATGCTTATTTACAGCCGATTGTGTGTGGTTTTAAACGTTTCCTGGTAGAGAAAAATGGTGAGGGCACATTAGATTCTTTGGCTGTTGCTGACAAAAGGTATCATTTCAACTGATTTTGAAAGGTTTTATTTGAGCTTTGCATTTTAACTTTGTGTAACTTGTGTTGTTTCTTCCTATAGGTTTGGGACATTTCGAACTGTGATAATATGTGAATTACATTCTTTAAAAGAAATAGATGTTTGTTGTTTGCATGGGACATTATTTACTTAGAATTAATGTATTCATGTCACATGATTTTTCTAGAATCAGCCAACATTTGGATCTTGTATCCAAATCTTTAAAGACTTTCATCTGGTTTTTCATTGGGACTCCAAATGCATCCACGTGATGCAGTATATCCAGGTGTTGACTTGTGGGCATGAAATATGAATTATTATTAATGTGCTTGAGAAGTCGTTATTCCAGATTCAGATTGCATAATATCTCACTTTCCCCCAAATGTAAGTGAGTTGCCCTCTGATCAAACATGACAAACAAGCTTACTACATGTAACTGGCCAAGGCTATTTTTTGTGGACTGATAGTCACCCCCATTATACTATAAGTTGATGGCTTCCTTTCCATGATTATAGCTTGCATATGTCAACAACGATGGCCACATCCCATTAAGAATCCAGTACATTTTATACAAAATCCAACACCCCTGAATTTTCAGACCCCTTTCCCGAGGGGTTGACCCTGACTTTTGGATCTTTAGGTGATTGCAGGCAGTCAACAGAAGGCTGGTATGTACTCTGTTGTTATCTTATCTCTCCATACTCTTATGCCGTGACTTGGTGGTCCCATTCGATATACACCAACAGTTTGGTCCTTTGATGCTGTTACTAAATCTATTAAGAAAGTTATATTAAGGAGAACAAAATGAAACTATAGTCAAACTAGGGAATGAGAGAGATTACTCTTACTGTGGATTTTTAAGTGAGGATGTGGCACTGGTATATCAAAGCCATTACCCCTTTAAGCCCAATATCCACCTACAAATTCTCCAGACTGATCTCCATAAATATTCTTAAATTCTATACTGATGATGTGCCACCAGTGGCGAATCCAGGGGAGGGGCCAGGGGGCCCACCCCCCCCTCTTATTTTTAAACCAAACTGAGGGCTGAAAAAAAAATTTTTGGGAGACCAGACCACCCCCCTCCTTATCTAAGGGTCTGGATGACCGGGTCCCCCCCCTCCCCCCCTAATCTCAAGGTCTGGATCTGGCACTGGCCACTACCTGTACTTAGATCTGGGTAGAGAGTAGTGACACATCATCAGTTTAACAGAATTTCTATGCTCGTTCCTCAGATATAACTTTGCAAAGAAACTGTAGGTGGCATCCTGAAATGTTGGTTATGTTCTATAAGGCTTTGCACAATCACGTCTGCTGAGAATTAGAAGTACATTTAGAATGCATATAGCTAAAGATACATTCATCATAAGGTGAAATATCAATGTCCTCCACAGCATCTGAGTGACAGAACAAATTAATCCTCTACAAACTCGTGATGATTAGGAAAACGTAGATATCTATAAGGACAAATTATGAACAATCTTCATGAAATTCACAAACTGAAAATATATATAAATTTAAGGTTCATTTTAAGGTTTTGGAAGCAGAATTAAATAAACCCAGCTCATGAATGATAATTCAGTTCACACTTATTCCACTAAAATTAATACGGCTGATTTTTTTTTTAAGGAAGTGACAGCTACAAAGTAGGATTTGAATTTAATTCAAGTTGTACCTACAGTCTAACCCCTATTGATTCATTTGGTAAAGCCTTCAGGGTAAACACTTAATATTTATCTATCTATTTTCAATGATTTACTGACAATTTTAGTAGTCCTGGTGACTACATGTATGCTAAAAAGAGGGCGGCCACATAATGGGGACTACTTTTTAGAGGTTTAACAGTAATCAACATCTGGCTCTGGTTGTTCAAACATTGGATAGGGCTATCCACTGCACAGATCACTATCCAACGGATAAGTACTAAGGAAACCAGTTGCGTTAGCCACTAGATAGATTATTATCCGGTGGATAGCACTAGCCAACATTTGAACAACTGGAGCCTGTTGATTTAAGAATAGTTGCAAATTAATATTGTCATTGGCTAGTCAAGAGATCATTTTAATGCATGCCAGTTACCACTGAGTATGACTTACTTGCAAACAACTCCTCTGTCACAGGCAGTAAATAGTGTACGAATGTACTTCCATTAGAAGTATACCTGAAAATACAAACTGTTTATTTCCAAAATTAAAATTATTTTTATACTTGGTCTTATTAACCAAATGAATTCATACGTGAACATCACTTTGACTCTTAATCGAGCAAATTCTTAAATATATAAAATGTTGTTCATACTTGATTTTCCATAGTGGATCTTTCCCATGACATGTTCTTTCATATGTTCTTGAACCCCAGCTTCTTGGAAAAAACTTGTCAAAAACTCCCCTCCAAACATGATGAGACCTAAAGGACATTGCACAACAAGACAGGGAAAAATCATCATTTTTGATTACTTGGAATTGCTATACAAGGGGTTTAGTAGCAAAGGATCAACTTTACAGAGTTAATGCATAGTCTTTACCATGACTGGTGCAGTTCCTACATTGCCAAAGGGTCTTTCCCCTGGCAACATGGGAAGCGGGGGCACCGCGGGAATGGTCTCGTGTAGAGGGGCTGGGAAAAAGGGGGCTGCCTGAGGAAACATAGCACGCTGTATCTCATTCACAGCTTCCTCTCCTCCATCACTCTCCCCTTCCCCCTGCTCTCTCTGATGACGTCTCTTAATGTGCAACTGCGAATCTCGCTGGGAGAAATAACTCCGACGACACCCCGAGATTCCATAGCGGCTTCCGCTGACTGAAGATACATAGATGTACACACTGCCCAGCGGTGCTTGCTCAATCCTCTGAACACTTTCCCCACACCTAAAGTAAAATTTACATGAGTTCAGAGACCCTGATGAAGGACAATGTTTGGCTATTTTGGTCATTTTGATTATTTACCCATTTTATCTAGTAAACTAGTCTCTCAAGCAGCTGTTTTTGTCATGTCACGCAACAGTACTCCCCATGAAAGGGAGGGGAAAAGGGAGGAGCGTTGTGTGACAAGACAAAAACGGGGAGGTGGGAGACTACTTATTAGCTGGATCTTAATAACACAACTCTGGACCCATGAACAACAACTTTCAGCAACTTAGCTGCATGGCTCGTCAGTACGTTAATCAAAACTTTGAATTTCGTCTCTTTTTCATCATTCGAATTTTTGAGATTCTTTTTACGCCATTTGGCCCGAATTCAAGTCCTGCTAACGACCTCACACTTCGAAATTCCAGTTATTATTGGTTCTAGAACTCACAAACCCTTTGGAACAAGTTTTTAAGAACTCCAAAGAGCCTTGTGATTAAGCAAGTCTAAGTCAAAATTATGAACAACCAAGGTCAACCACACTTGTGGTGGCATAGCATTGAATGTAACTGTTTCTGGAACTCACAAACCCTTTGGAACAAGTTTTTACGAACTCCGAAGTGCCTGGTCTTGAAACAAGTTTTAGTAACTTTTAGTGAAAATTATGTACAACCAAAGGCAACCACGTTTCTAGTGACATAGCACTGCATGTACTTAGCCCAGTGTAAACATTTTTGGCAAACCAAGTTGTACTGAGGTAACAAAAATGATGAAATCTATTTTAAATCTACATGTACCTTCATTGGGCATTTTCCATTTCGCTTTTCTGTGCATGTTAAACAGAAAGAGTGTTTGCATGGACTCTGAAATAAACACAAGGAAAACAATAAAATAAAGACAAGCAGGGGGTTCATTAAGGGCCGAGCACCGGGCAAATTGACCGGCTGTGAACACGACTTTGCCCGGCTGCTTTACATCTCAAAGAACTTCTTTTTAATACAAGGAACGATCAAAAACAGTTTTAAGTTACAATCGTGCCTATTTCTTGATGAGTCTTATCGAGTGTAAAACATACTTTGCCTTGCAATTTCCACTTGATTACACGCGGCATGAAATCCCCTCGTTCTTTGTGTGTTAAAAACAAGAATCGCCCCATAACACATTGCGAAAAGAACTGTGCCTCATAAACGACCACCTGAAATGTATCAGTGTTGCGAGCACGTGAGCATGGCGGCCCAGAAAAGAACGCGTTCGATAGCGTATTATTTTTCGGCCTTAACCAAAGGGCCTCCAGTAGAGAAAAGACCAAGAGATGAGTAGACTTCTTTGTGATTTAACCTTTTACTTGCCTGTATATATTGAATGGCTTAATCATCATGTTCAACGAAGCGAAGAGTGATTTTTATTCGTCTTATGGTTACACCAATGAATTAATTTTCGGTGCGTTCACGTAAAAACAGTGCTCCTCCCGTCTAGTCATTGAAATTTTAAAGATAAGTTAATTACGGCTCAGATGCTGACGGTGAGTTTGAGTAAAGATTATTATGAGCAGAGCTATTAAAAGAGAACCAAAAAGTCCAATTTGTGTGGTGGGTATTGGTATCAAATCATGATTAAATTGTCTAGAAAAGTTATCTTTTTTTGGTTGTTGAAAGTCATTGTCTGCAGCTTCAAAATGCAGGAAAACACATCCTTACGACTATAGACATTCAAAATTTTCCGGGGGAACACGCCCCCAGACCCCCCTAGAGGGCAAGGCCCTCCAGCCCTTGCCAATTCTTTGCCCGGGTGTCAAACTCAGTTGCCCTCCTGTTCAAAACCTTAATGAACCCCCTGGACAAGGAAGGCATAAATTATTAATTTTGAAGGGTACATGAACAAGACAGTCATGTAGAAAGTGTTTTTCTATACACCCAGATTTTTAAGCTGTACTTACAATTGGACTTAATGCTCGTTTTAAATCATAATTACTACATGTTTCTTTTACTCATCTTAACACAATGAGCACAATTGAATGTGAACAAACTTACCCTTACAAACCCATAGAGAGTTAAACAGGGCCATTGTTGCACATTATTTTTAGAACATGAGAAAACATACATGTATGAAAGGTATCAGAAAAGGGTCATCAATGCATTAAAGCTGCATCACTGTATGAGACATTTAAAATACAGTGCCCAGGTTTTAATATTCTAAAAGACATGATTTGTCAACTATAATTTATTTTTATTTTGGGTGGATATTCATGTGAACATTTTCCACGATCAATATCCAGTTCATCATCATCATCATGTCTCATCGCACCAGTAGGCGTATAAGGCCTCATCAATATCCAGTTACTGGAGGGTTTTTTATCAATTATCCACTATAATCAATGATCTGGATACCACTAAATTCTACAACAATTTTGTCACTGACAGCAGTTCAAGTACTGATCACAAGATACCATAGGAGATACACCAGCAGAATAACACTGGAGTTACAAAAATGAAAAACTGAGAGCTCCAGAAAAATCATTCCAAAAAAAATAATTATCTTGCAGAGGTTCCATCAAAGAGATTTTAAAAGGTAACACCAAGACTTTCATCCACAGACTAACAAACAAGAGCCTCAGTGCATTCATACGTCATGAGATTATGTCATTAACTTGAGGAGTAAACAGGGTGCAAAGAAAGTCAGTCTTACAGCTTGCCATACATGCAAGCTGCAACTAGCATGTACATTGTGCCAGCCCAAGAGCCATTTTAATTAACCCGAAAAAAATTTTCATGAGCAGGATTGATTACAGTTTTCCCGTAATGTGAATTTCCTAAAAAAATCCATTTGCCAATAAGGTAAATTGAGAACAAAATTAACTAGCCTGATAACAAAATCCAGTAATTCCCTGGCTATCAGACACGACTTTCTTTGCACACTGGTAGAGGAGTACATAAGTACATGTAAATACTTGTTATACATACCAGTCGGCCATAAACTAAAATAGGGAGAGAGCACTTTCACAAAGGTGGAGAAGTGGATCTTGCACTTTTTGCCCAGTTGGCAAAATCTGTGAGGAAGACAGGAGGATAAGCTAAACTATTTTGAAACCTAAATGTCTTGTTTGAATAACAAACTGATATGATAACAGAAACATAAGAG